>CM077245.1:4004670-4434670 GCA_039654775.1 Spinibarbus caldwelli
TGTTCTCTGAGGTCCACTTATAATGTTATCGAGATTTTTACATCAAAAAACATAATTTATAAGTAATAAGTTATTTTCTGTCCTGTTTTTAACCCCCCTCATCAGAACGCTCTGTTTGAATAGGTGTGGAGGATTGTAGACTCGGAAGTAAACGCCCACTGCTATGATTGGCTAAGAGTTGTGTATGTTTGACAACCTACGTCCTTCACAGATGGACGCTGTTTAACTGACAAAGCAATAGTGATCACGTAATGAAAACAGTTGTGTTGCAACATTACTGTCGGATCCAATGTAGTCGACACAGCATCATCTTTTAGTTTCAGTCTTTCTGAAAATCCACCGTCGAATTGTGCCTTGTTTGTAAATGAAGTGAACAAAGGACCAAGTTCTTACTGACGCGGTCAGGAACTTCATTAAAAATAAAGTTCATTCACTCTTTCCTTATGTTGGGATCAAAAGCAAGGAAATGCAAAGACATTGTTTTTTTGCACAGTCTTCTTGTCTTTAGAGCTATCTTTATCATTTATTTTCTGCGTAGACCTGCATTTGCTGCTCTCGTTATTTACACTACATGTGCGAATAGGAGGGCGGGGCTAAACAGGCATCGATGTAGAAGCAGGTGTTGATCTTCTTCTGCAGAGGCGGGGTTTAGCCACACTATTACATCATAGAGTTGTACATTCCACAAGCTGTCGTTTTGATAGACTGCCTTCAATATAAGATGATTTTAGACTAACAAGAAATTTTTGAGTTCTGAAACTTGATGTTTTTATAGTACAATGACCTCTTATATGTCAAAAGATCAAGGAAATTTTGATTTCTCAGTTCATGGCCCCTTTAAAGTTTCTTCACTGAACCATAGAAACAAATTATTTTTAAGAGTCCAGAAATCTCCAGGAATCAGCAATTTGTCATTTTATTTATCCGCACAGAAAGCGGAAACAGGAACATACATTTAACAAACCATATGATTAGTCACCGTAAAATGGCCAGGCTGGTCCTACAAGTCAGTCCGGTCTTCATATAACAGTAATTTTAAGTAACTAAACTCACCTTTAGACGAAACAAAACAAAAAGCAAAGCCCACCAGGACAAGTCCAAGCCCAAAAGTCCTCATCTGTGTGTTGTTCTTCAAGTGCTGTTTAAGGAGAGTCTGAATAATGAAAGCATTCATAGGCTTCACTGCTTATGGATACTTCCTCATGATTTAGTATCAATCACACATGAGACCAGGAACAAAAAATACACAATGCCCGGGAACACTCTTTCAAAAACTTTTTCTTCTTTATGCAAACAGATTTCAATTAAAAGATCTTGATCTAAAATATTTTTTCACACCACTACCGTGTACATAAAAAATTAAGGAGCATTCAGTGTGAATTAACTAAATTACACAAAAATTATTAGCTCAGTTTGACAACCCAATGAGCTACTGCCTAACCTAAATAACAAAACCCATCTAAACATTCACATTATTACCCAAATTCAGCTGTTAGCTATTACACTTACCTCAGCACAACACACTATGGGACTTCTGCTAACTGTGAAACTGGATTGAGATGAATGGGAATGCTAATGTTAATGCTAACAGGTGTTATATACCAAAGATATTCAACGTACACAACAACTACTGCCACCTTCTGATGTGTGTGTGTGTGTGTGTGTGTAGTATAATAATTTTGTCATTTTCCCATTGTTAATAGATTGTCTATATGCTTTTATTAATTTCAGGTATTTAGTACAAGTTAAACTAAATGAAAATGGCAACTAGCCTGAAATACGTTTTTTAAATATACTGTACATGTAGTTTCAAGTCACAATTTTTTAATGGTTTAACTATACTATCTCTAGATGCAATATTCCACTGAAAATTATGTAGATATGTGCTAATGAAATAGCATGCACCTGAAGAAACACACTGAGCCACAAGTTCTTGTTTTAAGGACATCTCACCCTCTTTATTAACGTGACATTTTTCAGATGAGAATAATGGTCGCGTAAAGCATCTTTTGAAATGATGCTTACAGCTTGAGGTTTCATTTCGTTATGTTTTGCTGTTGTTGTGTCCTTAAAAAAAAACACAACGAGCTGTGGAAAAAAACCAGCCACAATACTAAAGAGAATAGCTGAAGACAGTAGTAAACAAAGAAAAAAAAAAATAATGCAAGAAACAGAAATCAGGTCATATTGACAGATGCAAGCTGCGAGGTCATGAAACTGTTACATATATACAAATTTTGAAAGAAAAAAAAAAAATGCAACTTGAAATTTTTGTTGTTATTGTTGTGTAACAGCATGTGCTACAAAAACTATATTTCCAAGCATTTCATTTCTGAATATGAGGGTCATATTGTTAAAACCATAAATTGTGCATTAACTCTCTGGGCGAATAATAACAAACACTAAAACAAAAACCAGACTAAAACTCAAAAACCAAGATTTACAAACAGAATTCATATCAACACCTAATTAAGCAGATGTGTACCTCTCATAGTGCATCTAAGACTCTGTTCTGCTCTAAAAATCGTGACCGAAACCACATGAACATAAAAATAATTTATGCATCCAAAAAAAAAAAAAAACAAATGCTCATGTGACCCTGCTGAATTCAAAAGCAAGATTCTGCATGTTTATATATAAAACAATGGAAATTTGAACCCATTCATTTGACCATGGGAATAAAGCAGGCTGGATGGAGAGGTGATCAGATTCAAGTTTTAAGACACCACTAAAGCCAACAGGTCTCCCATCAGACAGAGACGGGTGACGTAACTCCCCGCTCTCCTAACTTCTGGGTGTACAGATGCCATTTGAATAGGTGGAGCTTCGTTTTTTCATTCAAATGCACAACCAAGCGCCAACACATCATTTATGTGCAAAGTCTGTAAATGGGAAAACCACGGGATTCAATGGCACACATATACATCACACACTCGCTCATGCAAACAAAAGTGACAGCAGTTTCCACTCCAATCCTTTTGTTTTCTTTAGGACAAACTACTAAAAGGTCAAACGAAAAGAGGGAGAGAGAAAGGGGGAAAAAAAAAGCAACAAAATATTCACAAAAGAAAGTGTCAGATTTTTGTTTACTTCCCTACCAGGGAATTGCTTAAAATTCTTCTTTATAAAAGAAAAATAGATATTTATATATCTTTGTACATGTATATACACAAAGTAAAGAAGGATAGACTAACAGAAAGAAGTCCCAAATTAGACGACGATGCCCTGGTCTGCTTTTCCGTCAGTTCCTTCTCAGTCCAACATTTCCCAGAATTCTCTTTGACCTGCTTCTATACATCTAAAGGGAAACACTGCCCTTCCTCATTAGTTATTGTTATTAAGAGCAGAAATTCTATTCTGGGATGGAGTGCATGTTTTATTTGATGGCCGTTCTTTCGATCCGCTCAGTCTGAGTCTGAGTCACTGGTGTCAGAGGAGGAGGAAGAGGAGGATGAGGAGGAGGAGTCTGAGCTGGAGCTGCTGGCGCTGAGACGAGACGCCACGGCATGAGGCTCCACCCCAGTGGGCTTCTCCACTGAGACAGAAACAGAGACGTTTTATTGAGTTTGTCTTGATTAACCTGATTCTGAATCAGCATTGATCATTTATAAACATCTCGGTCCCTACCTTTGTTTTTCTGTGGTTTCTTGGCGGAGTTGAGCTGGCCACTGACGTCCTGCAGTCGTCTCTCCAGCTCTCTCTTCTTCTCCAGAGCCAGTTCCTCACGGGATTTACCTGCAGCGCCTTTGACTGCCACTGGAAAACACAAGAAGCACATTCAGTCAAATTTACCATTCAACGTCTTTACAGCATGATATAAGATGCACCTTATGTCATAATCAGTCAAGAGAGTCTCTACCTTTACGAGTGGCTTGAATGTTAAAGCAAAGATGTAATAAATGTAAATGGATTAAGACAGTAGGGAAATATCCCAAAAACCCTTCAAACTAACAGTTCCATTATCTAGTGGATATTTATTAGTGACTGTCCTTCGTGTATCAGCATCAATTGTGCCCACTTGTGTGAAAAATGTTATTTCATTCATGATGTGGATTTTTGAATTTTAGTTTGCAGTGAATCTGAGTAAATACTGTAGCACTGTAGCATGATGCTTTACTTTGAATAAAAGCATCTGCTAAATGTTTTAAATTTATTTCCCCAATTTCGTCCATGACTCATTTGCTACAATTACCATACTTTATATAAAATGTAAATTAAAAAAAAATAAAAAAAAGGTTAATGCATACACTCATATCTAGAGAGCTGGGCAAATATAATATTTACACTACTGTACAAAAGATTAGGATCAATAGGATAATATAGGATGATGCTTTTATTCAGCAAGCACACATTAATTTGACCAAAAGTGATAGTAAAGACATTTATATTGCCTTTTTCTCTTTCAAATATTTTGATTTGAATATATATTATTTGTTTTTTAAATACACTTTTTATTCATTGAAGAATGCTGAATTCCCAAAAAACATTAAGTAGCAAAACTGTTTTCAGCATTGATGATAATAAGGAATGTTTCTTGATCATCAAATCAGCATATTAGTATGATTTCTGAAGGATCACGTGACATTGAAGACTGGAGTAATGATGCTGAAAATTCACTGGAAAAAAATTACATTTTAAAATATAATCAAATAGAGAAGAGTTGTTTTAAATTGCTATAATATTTCACAATATTATTGTTTTTACAGAATTTTTGATCAAATAAATGCAGCCTTGGTGAGCATGAGTTTTTCAAAAACATTTAAAAAAATCCTAAATCAACCCCAAACTTTTGAACAGTACTGTATTTTTCTTTTTTCTTCCTCTTAGCATGTAATTATTTAACTTTGCACCTTTTGCATACATGAGTCACTTAAGCGATGACTCTTTCTGACATCGACATCAGTGGAGGAATGAAAGAACAGCATTGTTTTTGTTCACAGGAAGGGTAAAGGGCAGATTACTGTCTACCTGTAAAATGTGCTGAATAAAACCAGGAAAGGTGGGGCTACACAATGCATTATGGGTTAACGTCTAGTATCAGATTCCCATTAGCTGCTCAAGAACAAACCTTCCTTTTTTCAAGGAAACTCATATCATTTTAAAAAGGATCTGAATTAGGGCTGTTAAGCTATATATTGTTAAAATTCTTATTAATAACAATGTGCCAATTAATAAATCTAATTAATCACATATCAATTTTAGCTGAGACCACCCCCAAAAAGATAAAATAAAGTCATTGTGTTAGATGAGAAAACCATTCAGTAGACATTACAAAAAGTACATTAAGAAAAAAAAAAAAAATTCAACATTAATTCAAAATTGCATAAATAATGATAATAAAAGGGTATTAATGTTTAAAAAAGGAATATTGAAATATGAAATGACTGAAAAAAAAACATCTCAAAATGAAACAAACCACTAGCAGGTCACATCAAGACACAAGTCAGTCATTCAGCAGATTCATTCAAACATCTGATTAATTCAGGAACTAATTTTAACATTTTAATGCGTTATTTTTTTCCACAATTAAACTGCTCCCAAATTATAAATATAATTAAGAAATCAATCTATGTAATTAATAAATAATTTTCTATACTATATAGATCCTATCTAAATGCTCTTACCACTAGATTTCCGTGGTTTCTTGCGTAAACACATCATGACGTAGTGCTCCAGCTCACGCA
The DNA here is from genome assembly GCA_039654775.1 of Spinibarbus caldwelli. Classification (NCBI taxonomy): domain Eukaryota; kingdom Metazoa; phylum Chordata; class Actinopteri; order Cypriniformes; family Cyprinidae; genus Spinibarbus; species Spinibarbus caldwelli. The sequence continues at coordinate 4,010,355 of CM077245.1, forward strand.
GCGTGGATGGCTTGAGCGTCTCAAAGTCGATCTCGATCTCCTCTGGGTTGGTGTCACGCAGCGAGGGCTCTCGTGATTGGATGATGTGAACAACACGGCCCAGTTTCTCGCCCGGCAGCCTGTTGATGTCCAGACTGAGCTGCCGTTTCTCATCGTAACTCATGGGGCTGGTCTCCTCTTCCTCCTCAGAGTCGTAGTGTGGCGTGAGACCGCCTTGGCTCATTTGATGAGAGTTAAAGGAGGAGGATTGAGATTTCTTTGAGGATCTAAGGAAAAAAAAAAAGTTCATGTTTTTGTTGATGTTCAGGTTCAAATGAGTTAACTACTGTGTAATTAATCACTATGTTGGACGTACTTGCTCTTGCTGCTCTTCTTATTGGAGTTCTTCTTGCCCTGAGTGGAGCTCGCTGTTTTGCTGTTGCTCCTGCTCTTTGGTGTCTTGGAGAGTTTTGGCGTTTTCGGCGGCCGGACAAGTACCTCGTCCTCCATCATATTCTTGCCCCGCTTGTGTTTTTCCAGCTTCTTCTTTTTCTTCTTGTCTTTCTTTTCTTTCTTCTTCTTGGGCTTGATGATGGGTGTAGAGGACAGCGCGGCCAGCTGCTCGTGCACCGCCCTCAACTGCAGACAAGCGAGTGAATGAGTATCACTGCGTTTTTTTTTCAACCCACGGCCACTGCAGCTCTCAGTAATGTACAACTACGTCAAATCTGTCAGTGCCGGTTTAGCGAACTTTGTTGGAAAAGTTCAGTGGCTACCTGTGTACACACCTGTTCCTGAAGCTGGGCCAGGCGATGCGCTCTCTCCTCCTCACTGTCAGAGCTCGGGCTGCTCTCGCTCTCACTCTCGCTGCTCACGTCGCTCTCTGACGACGAGGAGGAAGAGGAGGAGGAAGAGGAGGAGTGACCGCCCAGACCGCCGCCCAGGGACGCAGGTGGGAGGGACTCCAGGGGCTCATCTGGCATCTTGGCGAAGCGGAACTCAAAGACATCCTGAAACAGAGAGAAGACATTTTCAATATCCAGCCACGGATATTTCAATATTTCATTGGCCACGGCCCGCCCATGAGGCCGTTTGACCGACATGTCAAACAACCAATCACAGTTTGTTTCGTTCAGCGTCACGTTTCGGGGCGTGGAAATGTCGCCACAATAACAGACCGGTGTGTAAAACTCTCGGACGCATTTTAAATGGTTGTGGTTTATGGTTGTGAAGTGTCGACCGTTCTATCTGCCACGGGAGTTCACGGCCATTGTTATTGTCGCGGTTTACATTCCCCCGTGTGCAAACGCTAAGGACGCGCACCTGCCATCAGGTAAAAGGTACCGGAGTATCAAAGCTCGTTCAGTCAGATTGCTCAACAGCTTTTTTCCCCAGGCTGTGAGAGCTCGTAACTCCAATCTCCCTGTCCCACTCTGAAACCATGAACACCTCAGCTCCCCAACTCATAAATAACTATTGACAATTTTCTTAAGTACAATTCTGAGTGTGCTACACACAAGTGAGTGGGCTATACAAACCACCTGTAGTAACGCACTCGTCCCACTATATGTACACTAGACACTTTCTATAAACACTCCCTGCTACAAAGACTCAATAAGATAATATATGTTTACTTGAACATTGCACTACTAAATCTTTTTGCACTATGTGCTGCTTCCCAAAAAACCTCTCTTCTGAACAATTTAATGTACAAAACATATATTTTTCTGCACATTTTCATGTACAAATATCTCTTTAGAACAATTTCATGTACAATATTTATGTAAAGTTCTTGTACAGTCTCAGTTTGTGTATGTGTAGTCAACTAGGTATAGTAGTTATAGTATTTATAGTATATGTATAGTCAGATGGTTAAACTGTTGCAGAGCTCTATTGTTTTTCCTATATTTGCATTGTTGTATGTTTATCTTATGCTTAACTAGTATGTAGCACCGTGGACCTGCGAGACACGACATTTCGTTCCACTATATGTCCACACATGTAGCAGAATGACAATAAAGCTCAACTTGAACTTGAACTTAAAGATTCTATGCTATTCAGGCATGCCGTTCTATTCAGTTCTTAATGGATAGAGTGTTAAGGTGTATTATAAATATAATAAATTACGAAACTAAATGATTTGATGACTTATGTGAAACTGCAAATGATTTGATAAATTTATTTTTATTGAGGTGCAAGTATCTGTACCTGTAATTTTCGAGCCATGGCCACCACATCGTGATCTGGGGGATTGTACTTGTAACAGTTTGAGAACATTAGCCTGATGTCAGCAGCAAACTGCAATGCATCCCTGTACTCCCGATGATCCATTTTCCTCTGCAAGATGGAGAAAATCATCAAGTCTGATCATTCACATGGTTGCATATTATTGTGCAACACATCTAAACCTCTTTATACGCACCTTAATTGTGCTTAGATCCATGGGATACTTGATAATATCATGATAGTCGTGCAGTCCCAGTGAAGAAGCGTCCACCGGCTTGTAGAAGGGCCAGGCGTAGGCCGCATGCTTCTTTGACAGCAGCTCCTTGAGAATCGTGCTGCAGTACCGTAGCTGCTGGCTTAGCTTTCCTCGCCGCACCGGCTGGTGTTGGTTCTGGGAGTCAGGCAAGTCTTTCCGTGGTGGTTTGATGGGCCTGCCACTGCCACCTCGTCTTGCCGGTACTTTGTCTCCAACCAGGCCTAGACCAAGGCCCATGCCCAGGCCAAGGGACAGGCTCTGTTTGGGGTCGGCACCCAAAGCGGAGAGGGTGAGCGGGGAGACACCGCCGCCCATACCGAGACCCATCCCACCTACACCCAAAGTGATCGGCATGCCTGTGGTGGTGGGGGTGGTCGTGTCTGCCTTGCGCTTGACACCCTTTTTCTATTAAAAAAAAATGGAGAAAAATGAGCTAAATTGCATCTAGCATGCAAACAAGTATTTGGTCATAAAACTAGGTTATGCTGCATCTGAAGCTAAATGTGTACAAAGAGTTTTTTTTTTAAGAAAGAGTTAGTCTTACCTTTGCAGTTGGTTGGGTAGGAGGCAGACCCATCAGTGCAGGGGTGCTGTGTGAAGTGGGAGGCAAAGTCTTGGTTATAAGCGTCTGCGGTGGGGTGGAGAGGACCGAGTCTGGGGTGTCTGGAGTGGGAGGGGAGTAGGACGACTGGGACATGGAAGATATAGCAGGAACCTGATGAGCTGTTGTGAATCCACCTGAGACTAAAAAAAGAGACGGAAAAATAAAGAAATGCATGAGCATAAAAACACACAAACAGTCAAACATCAGCACCAGTTGAATTTTATGCAAAACATTTGTAATTGCTCAAAGAGTGAAAATGTAAAAAGAGCAATAAGTTGAAGGCAGACAAACAGCCAATAAACACTAGCACAAATTAAATTTTAAAGCAAATCAATTGTAATTACGCAATTTTTTAAAAATAATTTCAAATAAGTGATATAATATAATTGAATTCAATTTAAAATAAGTAATAGGCAATATATCTCAATTTTAAAAAATTAATACATTAATATATTTTCGTATCTGAAAATTACAATTTTAAATTTTACACACAATTATTAAATTATAATAAATTACAATTTTGGCTTCTGTATATACTTATATTTATTTTATATACTTAGGTTTTTTCATGTTAAATAGTTTCCATGGTCTATACATTTAAATTTTAAAATTTTCCAAATTGTTAATTTTTGTGACCTGGGAAAGTCACAAAAATTAACAAATTCCAAAAAAAGTGATGCACATTTTTATAGTTAAAATTACATTTTAATTAGTCATATTAACTACTTACATAATTACATTATAATATAATTACATTATATTAATACCTATAATTATATAAAATATATATAGAATGTATTCCGAAAATGTCCATAACTTTATAGGATTTTGTTAATTTCCTTGACTTTTCCAGGTCTGGAAATTATTATTTTGACTACATATCTTTTTTATTCAAGATATATATTTATTTATATCTTTTATATCTGATCTCTTCATCAGTTTATTCAGGTTCATTGTTTTTCCCCCCATTCTTACTTGATTTGTGGCCTTTTTTAGGTTTGCCCTGTTTGCCTCTAGGGACATGTGCAGGAATCTCTTCCTCCTCTTGGGGCATCTGTGCAACCTTCTGCAGGAAAGCCTTCTCCAGAGACTGAGCCATCAGGACAATGTCATCTGTTGGCTGTAATAAACAGACGACTTTGAGATCACATGGCAGTCTCTAGACGATACCACTGATGTGAGTAATTGCCCCATAATAGGCTGGGCAGAAGACCTGAGCAACTTGATGGTGAACAACAAAATAAATCTGCTCTGAAAAGGTCAGAGCCTACAGAACTTTTTACCTAGACATAAACGCACTGACTGACCTTGTTGTAGATGTAGCAGTTGGTAAACATGGTGTTGAAATCCTGCAAGCACTCGCTGGCACTGCGGTAATAATTGTTTTCCAGTCTTTTCTTGATAGTCCCCAAATCCATGGGCTGTTTAATGATTTTGTAATAATCCTGCATGAGACAATACAAGAATACAAGTCATTAAGTCAGAAAAAAACACGCTTGAGTTTAGACCCATAACTTGTGGAATAAAATGTCATCTTGTTTAATATTTAAACATAGAGCCTAATAACAAGTCCCCCAAACATTCCATTCTGGAACAAGATCAAACTTACAGGCAGGTTGAGCTTGCTAGCATCCACCGGCTCATGGAAAGGCCAGGCGAAGTGATGCCTCCACAGCGTCTTCTGCAAAGCCTTCTGGAGGAACTGCAGTTGGTTGGTCATGCGGCCCGGTCGAGTGGGGTCCCGCACAGGGGGTTGAGGGGGCCCGGATTGAGGAACCTGTGGCAGAGCAGGTCCCTCAAACCCTTCGTACAGCAGTGACGGCTTGCGGATGCGTTTGCCAGGAGTGGAGATGGTCTGCTCCATCATCATGGTGACCCCCTGCATGCTGTCGCCCCCGCCCAGAGAGCTGCGGAGAACAGGAAGATGAGAGTGAGTCACCGAGACAAAATATAGATCATAAACAAATTAAAAGTATAAATAGAAACAGAACAATGAACAACTTTGTGACTAAATGAGATGAAATATGCATTAAATATGAAAAGTCAACAATCACAGTAGACTCATCATGACTCAAATTCTGACTTATTGCGCATTTTGCTGATATGAAACTAGCATGAAGACACAACTGCCCCTTCAGCAGTTTATCTGTCCCTGCAAGGGTGAGTTACGCTAGAACACCTTCCAGACCCATACATCACGGTCCTACTGGAACCTGGGGGCGGGGCCTTAAACAGACCTAATAACCCAGATCAGGTCATGATTGTGTTTATCTAAGAAATTAGCCAATGAGAATGCGGGCCTCAAAATAAATATTTTGAATGATGAATCAATAATTTCTTTCCTTTGGACTAATTTAACTAATTATTCACCCTAATGTTTTATTATTAAATGGTTAGTAAATATAACATAGGCTTATTTTCCTCATAGACCCTTCAAAAAACAAAAGTAACTTAAAATCATGCCCGTTTTAACTTCACTACTGTATTCTCATTTAAACTGATTTTATATACATAATTTAACTCAAGATTTGAATTCTTTATTGCAAAAAAAAAAATTGTTCATAACTTTATAAACGAATATTATTTATTAACTCATGAATGTAGGGCATTTAAATGCAGTTGACGCTTAAAAATGCTTGTTAAACTGCACTACTCAGTAAATTTGCATTTTGAACACTTTTTATAAACATAGTATGAAGAACCTAACTTCTTCACTAAGACTTACCTTCTGAAGCCTAATTGTTGAACACTTTCAAGGGAACAAGTTGGTAGCATTCAATTTATTACATGTGCATCCTCTTGGGATTCATTCTGTGTATATTGGGATTGCACAGACAGCACATGATGCAACATTTGTAAAACCATTGCAGCGGTTACTTGATTTTAATAAAACTACAGACAAAACCCTTGAGGTGGGTGTTCACTCATTCTGCAGAAATGTTGCTCTCATGCCTTCCAGCCAGTTTCTGTAAGTGAAGGTTTGCATACCTGACCCAGTATGGACTGAGTGTCATTTAACAAACTGAAGAATACTAAATGCAGACAGGCTGCTTCTAAAGAAGTCATCTTAGTAAATCTAACATCTCTCATCTCAAGACAACATTTGTAAACTTAATCTTTAGTCAAGTTGATGTAAGCATATTAAGCAAATTTTCCAAACAACTTAACAGTTGAATGTTTAATTTAAACAGTGCTAAATGATACAAAAATCACAAAGTGTTCACATTTAAAAATTTTATTTTCAGTCAAGTAAAATGTTGGCATACAAACAATGTTTGGAAAAAAGAAAAACAAATAATAGGTCTAATTATTCTGTCCCATCTAGTGCATGCTGGTTGGGAGGGGGCAGAGGGCAGGCTTTGTGTGGATCCTTTAATTACTCGCGTTGCTAAGCAACGAAAAGAGAAACAACCCCACAAATTATTCAGTGTTGTGCCATTAGATTTCACAAATCAATGGCGCTCGCCACTAAAATGAGGCGTGATGTGATCAAAGAGGCTCGAGCAGAGCTGAGGTAAATGTTGACAAAAGTCCACGTGGTATGCAAACATAAGACGAGCTTCAGAATGACTAAAACGTTTGGCGAAACTAAAATTGGTCAACATATTATCCATAAAGTAAGTCAAACAATCACATTATGATAACAAAACCAAAAATACTCGATGCTGAGATATATTTACTAGTTTTTGTAGTCAAGGCACCGCCTTATGACCTAAATCCATACACACCACTAAAATATAAACACATCGCATTGAAATATCGAACTAATACCATAACGCTAGACAGTATTATAATACCGATCAAATTCACAACCACATGGTCACTGTAACACACTCGCGGAAGAACTGATCGACGCAGCATAATATATCACAACACACTTGTGTGTCTAACCATCCAAAACAAATTTCTGTAACAAATTCATAAAAACGAGTCAGCAACCACTATGATGAATGAATAAAAATACAGTATACTAGAAAATACTAAACATTAGATGCTGGTCGCTGTTAGCATTAGCCAACCGTGCTAATTTCCCGTTCACACCCCAGCACTGCATGCATAACGACATACAATCAGTTATACAATTCATACGAGCCTCAGATATGAAAAATAGGTTTGTACTGCTCAAACTTGTCAGTCTGAACACGAACAGAATATCTGTAAATAAACTACCGTTTCGTGGAGCGAAAGCGCGCCTGCGCACTAAACGCGGGCAGTTGCTCGTTAAAAACCACTTTAAAAACTTGAAGACTAGTCACGTAATGACATTGTAAAAATAAAGTCTCCTACATCACTGCCATTAGAAAGTGAAAGTCAATGCAATCTTAATACTCCAGTCTTTCACTTGATCTTATCGCGACAGTTCGCAAGTGATTAAAATAAAATAATTCCGAAATATGCCGAATTATGACAATATTCCAACAACATTTTCGTTCATAGAATAACTGCAATGCCATTTACTCCAACCGGTACCTGTCAAAGGGCGGGCTAATGGCCGTCTCCATCGGGATGGATCCGGATTCTGTTTATAAACCGGTTTCGTTCGCGGATCCGAGTTTCGCTGACTTCCTCGATCTTCCAGCTCAGAGCTACAATGAAATGGCGACGTTGAGGCTCCGCCCGACTTTTTATAAACCCATCGACGGCTCCATTGGCTGATGTAACGCCATACGTACACGCCTACGCGAATTCTACAGGCCACTCTAGCTGTCAATCAAAAAAACCACGCCCGCGCATCCCCCGGAGCACGATTTGTTGATTTAAAATAGATTATTTCGCAAAAAACACTTGCCTAAGCAACGCCATTGCTGTAGTTATATGACTAACATTAAGTAAAACATTTTTACGAATAATTTAAAGCACTCAAAGATGCGGTAACATTTCCAGAAATACTGTGTTTCTCAAGAGTTTTGTGTTACGTCAACAGACTTCGCTGATTGGCTGCCCAGAACTAAGGCGCGAGCATCGAGGGCAGGTTGGAAACACGCCATTGGCTCAAACGATTAGTCACGCGTAACAGACAAATGCGGCACACACACCGCATTTCCCCATCGACTGCCTGAAAATCACAAAAATACCACAAAAAAACCCCCAACAACTAAAGGCAACCTCGTGATGTTGCTAAATTACCGAAAGTAAAACGAAATCCGCAAACCCGAGGGCTAAAAGAGACAAAAACAATGTTAGGTCTCATTAAAAACGAGTTTTTAACCCAGTGTAAGAAAACACGTAGCAAACTCAGACTCAATATTAAAACAAGCAAAAAACGCGATGTCCTTCTCTCTCGATTCAAACATGGCCTACAAGAGCGTCCGCCATTAGATGACGCAGCAACTTTGATTCTCCAAACGACGACGCGCAGTTGTTAAAACACGATTACATCGACAAAATATGTATAAAACTCACTTAAATTGGTTAGAAATTACGTAAATATTCGAATTACATTAGGAATTTACACAAAATCCGAGAAAAAAAAACTACTGCGTTTAGGCCACCGTTGAGCTCTAACTACCAAACCCAAAATCATCTACAATACCGAAAATACGTTTGATTCCCACGAAATTTTCTGCTTGTTACAATAAAAGGCCATTGTTATCAACAAATCTTGTTTTGTCTCTTTTTTTTTTTTTTTTAGAGGACACCTGAAATACACTGATTAAAAGATTTACTTTCCAGAAGCCATTAACAAACGTTAAACGCCTGAAAGCATATTAACTTGAAAGGAGGATCTATATTTTAAACGGATTTTTAAGTTAAAATCGTTTAGGACCGCGGGTTTTTAGTGAAATACACCGCCGCCCATCCCCCACTGCCAAGGTTACAGATTTGAAACAATGTCATAGATTGTGGGAAACAAAATACAACACTAAACCAGCCAAATTATTCGCTGTCTATAAATTATTTAAACCAAAACGTCCAATTTAAATTATTAACAATGTTTTACAACAACTGAATTTTGTTTTCTAAAAATTTATCTAAATCTCTTAACATATACCTCTATCCAGATTAAGTGAATTGAAAATAAAAAGGAAAAGCAAAATATGTCGAATTCCTCATAGTTGGAAAAATCCTGATTTTCTTCTTGTCTTCAGCCACGTTTCTTTATTCAACACATTTCCCTCAAACATGTCCGACTTCTTCTTCTTCATCATTCATTGGAGCGGAGTGGGGGCAGGGCGAGTCACGTGACAACCCACACACGCACTCGAGTGGCTTAAACTGGTTTTCAGCAGGAATTTCCCCAAAACACGTCTTCTTTTTGAGATACACTGCATACCAGAGCATTCCCTAGCTATTAAAGACTCGAGCTTTAAAAATCCATAAACTGTAAACTTGTAATTAGACAGCAACGTTGATAAATCCAGAACAAAGAACGCATGGCTGTAGTTGCCGCGCCATGATTGGATAAAGCCGATCACGTGTCTCGCGAACCATCGCGCCATCGCAAAAATTAAACCTGATTATTTTTGCACCGAGATTATCTTCTTGGATAATGTAATCCGATTCCACTCGATTCCTTTCCAAATGCTCGGAATATTGGAATTCAGTTAGTAAAACGTCTGGCAAAAAGTTTTTAGGAGCACGAGAAATCCATGTAATCAATAGCTTTCATCTCTTTGAATGTAATCCTTTCTGCGCATGTGCAGTTTCATTCCACTCCCTTCCCCCGAAACCTCACTGCTGGTTTGAGCTAAAATGAGAAATAGGAAACTTGTTCTGTGACTATTTATTTTGACTGATTACAAAATATAGCTACATTGAAATTGGAAATTTGTTTCAGTATCAAGTAAGGCAAACAAGTACTTACAGTAAGCAAAGAGATAATATAATCATCACTTTTTTTACACCAGGAAATATTTTTGGAAAGATAATCTTCCTTATCCTTATATATATATATATATATATATATATATATATATATATATATATATATATATATATATATATATACAGTATCTCACAAAAGTGAGTACACCCCTCACATTTCAGTAACCATTTTAGTATATCTTCTCAAAGGACAATACTATAGAAATGAAACTTGGATATAAACTATATTGCCAAAAGTATTGGGTCACCCCTTCTAATGAACAGGTTTGACTACTTTAGTAATTTCCATGAGTACAAATCTTAATGTTAAAGCATATAATGATATTCTAGGGAATTGTGTGCTTCTAATTTTAAAGCAACAGTTTGGACAGGACCCTTTTCTGTTCTAACATGACAATGTCTCTGTGTATAAGGCAAGGTTCAAAAAGAAATGATTGATTTAGTCAGTGTGGAAGAACTTGACTGGTCTGCAGAAAGCCAAGTCCTAATCCAAGCTGAACACCTCTGCTGTGACTTTAAATGCAGACCTTGAGCCAAAAACTCATCACCAAACACTAATAAAAGAGGGGAGTGGTGAAAACTTTTTGATTTTGAAGATCAAGGTAAATTGTACTTAATTTGTTTTCCAGGAAACATGCAATTATCCTCTGTTGCTTCTGAAGGCTAGTACTAAATGGAAAAAAAATGATATTTCTACAAAATAAGAAAAAATTGGACATATTCATCCTGTTCAAAAGTTTTCACCCCCTGGCTCTTAATGCATCGTGTTTCCTTCAGGACCATCAGTGAATGTTTGAACCTTTTTTAATAGTTGTGTTTGAGTCCCTCAATTGTCCTCAGTGTGAAACGATGGATCTCAAAATCAAACAGTCACTGCTGGAAAGGGTTCAAATATGCAAAAGGTGCTGGAAACCCAAAGATTCCGCAGGACATGGAGGATTTTTCTGAAGAACAGTGCTCAGTTTAACTGTTCAGAACAAACAAGGGACTCGTGAACAACCATCACAAAACAAAAAACAGTCGTGGATGATCATCCAGGTAACCACACACAGTATTAAGAACCAACGGTTCACAAACTTTTGCATGGGGTTATTTTAATAATTTCAGCAATTTTTTTTGTCTTGTGGACTAAATTTAAACATCTTTTATGTAAAATATCTTACTCAGGAAAGTACTAATTAAAAAATAACATGCATTTAGTATGATCTCTCTTATTTTGTTAAAATTACTCACATTTTTACAGATTCTGGAAGGGGTTCACAAACTTTCAAGTGGCATTGTATATATATATATATATATATATATATATATATTAGTGCTGTCAAACGATTAATCGCATCCAAAATAAAAGTTTTTGTTTACATAATATGTGTGAGTACTTTGTATATTTATTATGTATATATAAAGACACACATATCCAGCATATATTTTGAAAATATTTACATGTATTTGCATGTATATATTTATATTCATATAAATTATATCACATATAAATACATTTAATATATAAATGTAAAACATTTTTCTTAAATATATACATGCATGTGTGTGTACTTATATATACATAAGAAATATACACAGTACACACATATATTATGTAAACAAAAACTTTTATTTTGGATGCGATTAATCGCGACTAATTGTTTGACAGCACTTATATATATATATATATATATATATATATATATATATATATATATATAAATAAATAAATTTTAATTTAAATTTAATTTTTAATGTTTTTTTTTTTTCTTAGATATTTTACATTTAGGCTAAATATCACCACCTAGTTCTTTGACCATGTTGTCCTCCATCTAACAACATCTGTTAGAGCAGCATGACAAATGGGAAAGCACACGCCTGGCCTGTCACTCATGTCCCACACAACTGAGCACAGACAACACTAACACAGTCTGACTCAGCGTCACAAGGCAGCTTGGCCAGCAGGGGAAACGGTTGCTATGGAGGCTCTCGCTCACACACACTTTCTTTTTCCTAATAGCTGGATGTTCTTGGCAATAGACACTCTGCTGAAGGAAAGCATAAACTTTTACAGTGTAATGCTCAATGGTTGGTTTTAGGTGAGTGGGTTATATTGGTTTGCATCTTTTGCAATTTTGCAAAATAAAAAAAAAAAAAATAAAAAAACTTATTCTAGTTAACCTCTGTACTTCATATTCTTTCCATTGCAATGTTTGAGCATGCATGTGCATTTTTTAGTTTTTAACCCTGTAAAGACTAACGTGTGTTTGTGTGTGTGTTTGTGTGTTTAAATGGAGCAGTTAATTGAACCTTTAAAGAAAATGTAAAATAAAATTTTTAAAAAACTTAGTTTACTTTTTTTTTGGAATATCATATTTGATACATCAAGCTTTTATTGCTCATGGAGCTCATACTTGAGCAAAAAAAAAAAAAAAACCTAAATTCAGAGGGCCAAACTGAGCAAAAATAGGCAATATGGGTCAGATGTTATTTATACTGTCCAAAGTAAGATGAAATTCTGATAGCTTGTATTGTAAATGAATGAAATTCTAAAAATAATATAACAGACTACTTACATAAGTTGCATATAAATGTCAGTTATATATGTGCCAATAATATGTGTTGGTAAGATGATATTTAAATGCTTAGTTCTATGCCAAAAGCTACATAGTATTTATTGTTGGAACCAAACCATAAAATGCAATGCAATACAATGATTGAAAGATTAACAAATAAACCTTCCTCAAAAGCCTGATGTGTCATATACATTTTAACATGATTTTTTTCTAAAGAAAAAAAATGCATGGATAATTTCATGGATAATGGATAGTTTCAGTCCATCCTTATCAAGGCATGTTTGACACTGACTGCTAGAAGCCCATTCTTTGAGGTCTAACAGACTTTTCTCTGAAAGCGTCACTAGTTATAATAGTGGAGCTATTAAAAGTGATTCTCACAGCCATTTGCACTTCTATTCTGAACCCAGACACAATGAACGCCAACAGCTACTCTGCACAGGTGTGAAGTGTTGCTATGCAGAACCATTGTTGCATTATCACATTTACCTCTGCAGTGATGTGTGGAAATAAAGCTGAACCAGGAGCATTTGGAATATTTATTTATACAATCACTTTTGCATTAGGCAGAAGCTACAGGGGTGGAGGCAAATGAGCAGCAATGAGCACTGGAAACAGGATGATTTCTCACCACCGTTGTTATATATCTAAGTAAAGCTTTTTGACCCGTCGGGTGAACTCCGCATCAAAATAGTGAGAGATTATTTATTTCTTTACTAAAAATAGTTATAAAAATAGATGATGAACAAACAAAACCGAAATAAAAAAAAAAAAAAGATTATTATAATATGATACATTGGATAATATATACTTTTAGTAGGCCTATTATAGTATAGAATCTGGAACTGAGATTCTAGAATAGAATCTTTTCACATTTTATTTGTGATTGTACCACAGCAAGCGAGATTTAAATGTTTAAATCGGAGTCAGAGTATAGAATTTACTAGTAGTGAGACTTTTAGTATTATAATAGGCCTTTATAATACTTTTGCATAATTTGCCACATCCGGGAGGAGTTTTTATTTTGTGTACACCAGTGACATCTAGTGTTTATGATGGGAATAACCAGAAAATTGAAAATTCGAACGTCTGTAACAACACATAGACACTAGAACAGAATCTTTTCCACATTTTATTTGTGATGTCACCACAGCATAGCAAGATTAACTGTTCTTAAGTCTTTACATCAAAGTCACTGTATAGAATTTTGTAGTAATTTATATGTGTGTGTGTGTGTATGCATTACCTTGGAAGACATTTTTCTTTTCATTTTAACACATTAAAATGCACAAATTCCCCAACTTTTTTGTAATCTGATCCTCTTTCACCTAATATATTTTTATCTGAAGTACCCCAGACATTTTAAAATAAATACTTTAAAATAAAATAAATACTAGTAATGAAGTATCACATTTGCATGTTCATGGTTCTCTGATATTGGTTATGGTCACATGACATGCAGGTAAACAAATAAAATATTTCATTTTTGCAATGTTTTATTTTGATTCATTTTAAAAAAAATTGATTTTGTTTTTTTTAAACATTTTTTATTTATTTTATTTTTTGTTTACATTTTTATGATTTAATAATTATTAGCTTTTCATTAAACTTATAAACCCCCTGCAGTTCCTTCACAAACCCAGTTTGGGAAACTTTGATGTAATGTAATGTTTAATGCACTTTATGTTGTTGATAAAAACAAATGGAATATATGTTCTTACACTTTATATTTTTACATTAATATGGTACAAGATTATCCTATTTAAATCAATGTGAAAAATAAAATATGGTCTAAGAGTAATCTAAAAGTAATCAAAAAGTAGTCTGATTATATTACCTAAAATGTGTAATGTAATGGATTACGTTACTGACTACAATTTTTGTCATGTAATATGGAATCAGTAACAGATTACAATTTGTAAGTAATCTACCCAGCTCTGTATGTATGTATGTATGTATGTATGTATGTATGTATGTATGTATGTGTATCTGTTTTTATATCCCGGTGGGGACTTAAACCTGAATACACACAGACTCATGGGGACTCGTGTCACGGTGGGGACCTAAATTGAGGTCCCCACGGGTAAACAAGCTAATAAATCACACAGAATGAATTTTTTTGAAAATCTAAAAATGCAGAAAGTTTCCTTTAAGGGGTAGGTGTGTGTGTGTATGTAATATATATATATATATATTTTTTTTTACAGGTTTTTTTTTTTACATTTTGAAGGCTCAGGAAACCTTTGCAGGTGTTTTGAGTTGATTAGCTGATTGGCATGTCACCATATTCTAATTTGTTGAGATAGTGAATTGGTGGGTTTTTGTTAAATGTGAGCCATAATCATCACAATTAAAAGAACCAAAGACTTAAACTACTTCAATCTATGTGCATTGAATTTATTTAATACACGAGTTTCACAATTTGAGTTGAATTACTGAAATAAATTAACTTTTCCACGACATTCTAATTTATTGAAATGCACCTGTATATTTGGTTTATAGGTATATATATTTAATTACTTTTACAAAATACAAAATAGTAGCCTACATAATAGTGCTAGTACAAAATAATATCAGTGGGATATAAACTTTTGAACATTGACATAAACACTTTAATATGCTATGACCTTGGATTTTATGAACTTCTTTGTTTTACCACTTGTCATGGGGCTTGGTGTGCATTCTGGCCCCTGGGACTAGAAGGGCCACTTAGCAAAAAAGGAAACATTCCCTTTTTCAGGATACTGTATATTAAATATTATTTTGTAAATATCCAAACTTTATTGGAAATGTTTAAACAATATTTTTCATACTTGTTCAGTGAACCACAAACAATTTTTCCACATGGACTTGTGGAACTGTCCTTTAAACACTAACCATTTACAGAGGGCAGGTAAATAAGGTTAAAATAACGTAGGACACTAAAGAGACCCTTCTACTGACTCTTAAAAACACCAGAAGATACCCAGGGTTCCTGCTTACCTGCGTGAACATGCCATGGTCCTGCTGCAGGAGGCATGAAGACTTCAGATACGGCCAGAGCAATAAACTGCAATGTCTGTAATGTAGGACCTATAACACAGCACTACAGGGAGACAGAAGAGACAGCTGATCATTCCTGCAGCTGGCAAACCTCATGTAACCTGGTGCAGTTCAAGGTTAGTTTTAAATAAACGCTCAAAATACATTATTTGGGTAACACTTTACAATAATTAACACTTTAATACACTTTAATACATTCTAACATTAACTAATGGAACCTTATTGTAAATGAAAAAAATGAAATGAAAATGAATGAAAAAATGTTCACTCATTAATTTCTTGGGGAAGTTTATGGAAGCCAAATCTGCACAGGTTTAGCGCAAATACTGAACTCGTGAGACATCATGACATTGAGTATATTGCAAAAACCAAACAAAACCCACAAAAACAGAGTGCACACATACGTGACGTGGTGGTGAAGCCTAACTGGATTTAGACTGTGTTCTTTCACAGCATGATTCGGTCTATTAATAGGGCCTTTGCATTAAGAATGAGGGGCAGAAAATGTATATATTTATATCAATGCATATAGTTAATCAATATCGCATGAAGAGTGCCGTTTTTTCTTAAAAAATCAGCATGGTTACAAATGTGATTTAGATTTTATGCAACAGTTCAATAAACAATAAGTCAATATCAAGAGACTCACGTTTTAGACACCATATTGTCTGTTTTTGCTCTATTTCGCCAACAAAAACATTCCAAACACAGCCACAGCACTGTTTTGCGTCTCTGAGCAACATTACGGTGTTTCGTTCCTGAATAAATCAACCGTTTAAATGATTTGGTTCAGTCACAATGACTCACTTATTAACAGTGAATTGCTGCCACCTACTGGCGATTTTAATTTCACATTTAAAGAATCTTTTCATTTTGTAAATAATTTCAAATATTAGTATTCAACATTTCATGTTTAAAATATCAAAACATTATTTATGCATTTGTAGCTGCGGGTTAAAGGATTCCATGTCCCTCTGAGCTGAATTAACATGTGTAAATACATCTAAATGCCACTTCATATGCAACTTCTGCAAAGATTAAATTTCTTGATACTGATTTCAATTGTTTAATAACAGCTTAAATTTATTATTATTATAATTGCCTGTTAAATGTAAGAATTTGACTCGAAAGATGATGCACACTTTTAGAAAAATGGCTTTATAAAAGTAAAAATGCCAATAAAAGGTAAAAATCAGTTTAAACTTATTGGAAAAGATTAATTTCTATCAATGCTGTGAACTGACCACCACACAGAATATGAAGAATATCAAAAACTTTAGGAGTCAGCTGTCCACGGCAGTCCTTAAGATATCAGCACAATAACACACTCAGCAAAATATCATCGAATTATCTTTATCAATAAAATCAGAAAATTTTGAGATATTCTTTTTTTGTCAATATCACACACCCCTGGTACTGACACAAAATGATTTGCACAGGTCGCTTTGTCACGTACATGTAGACAGCCTCGAGCTGTTTGTTTATTTTTTATTTATTTTTATTTTTTTGGCTAGTAGAAGTTATGAATGGCCGGTAACTTAAAAATTTAGTAGCCAAATTGGCTGGTGAGTGAAAAAGTTCATTTCAATCACTGTATACAGTGGGGCAAAAAAGTATTTAGTCAGCCACCAATTGTGCAAGTTCTCCCACTTAAAAAGACGAGAGAGGCCTGTAATTTTCATCATAGGTATACCTCAACTATGAGAGACAAAATGAGAAAAAAAATCCAGAAAATCACATTGTAGGATTTTTAAAGAATTAATTTGCAAATTATGGTGGAAAATAAGTATTTGGTCAATAACAAAATTTCATCTCAATACTTTGTTATATACCCTTTGTTGGCAATGACAGAGGTCAAACGTTGTCTGTAAGTCTTCACAAGGTTTTCACACACTGTTGCTGGTATTTTGGCCCATTCCTCCATGCAGATCTCCTCTAGAGCAGTAATGTTTTGGGGCTGTCGCTGGGCAACACAGACTTTCAACTCCTTCCAAAGATTTTCGATGGGGTTGAGATCTGGAGACTGGCTAGGCCACTCCAGGACCTTGAAATGCTTCTTACGAAGACACTCCTTTGTTGCCCGGGCGGTGTGTTTGGGATCAAAACGTCCGAGTATTCGGACGTTTTGCTGAACGTTATAGTTGGCGGAGCGGCGGCGCTGGTCAAACGCTTCAGGACACGCAGACGGGGGAAGCGAGCCGGCGCGCTCGTGAAGCTCAGACGGCGCGGATTTAGAACGGCGTTGCCTAGCATCCATCTGGCGAATCTCCGCTCTCTACCCAACAAAACGGACGAACTCCTTCTGCTCTCCCGGACAAACAGGGACTTTTCAAACTCAGCTGCTCTGTGTTTCACGGAAACCTGGCTGAACGACGCCATTCCGGACAGCGTGCTACATCTTCCGAGCTTTCAGCTGTTTAGAGCGGATCGCGAGGCAGAATCAACGGGGAAATCGCGCGGCGGCGGGACATGCTTTTACATCAATGAGAGGTGGTGTACAGATGTAACTGTGTTAAAGAAGATGTGCTGTTCTGATCTAGAAACGCTCTTCATTAACTGCAAGCCTTTCTACTCGCCGCGGGAGATTCACTCGTTCATTCTGGTGAGTGTTTACATTCCTCCGCAAGCGCACGTGAGCTCAGCTTTACAGAAACTCGCTGATCTGATCACAGAGACAGAGCAACAACACCCGGACTCTGTTTTAATCATTCTTGGGGACTTTAATAAAGCCAATCTCTCCCGTGAACTGCCAAAATACAGACAGCACATCACATGTCCCACCAGAGACAGTAATATACTGGATCACTGTTACACAGCGATATCACTCTGTTCCACGGGCAGCTTTAGGACTCTCTGATCACTGTTTAGTTCATCTCATACCGACCTACAAGCAGAAACTTAAATCTGTTAAACCTGTAGTAAAGACTGTAAAGAGATGGACCAAAGAAACAGAGCAGGTTTTACAAGCCTGTTTCTATTCGACTGATTGGAGTGTTTTTGAAACTGCCGCCACCGATCTGGACGAGCTCACAGAGACTGTAACTTCATATATCAGTTACTGTGAGGATATATGCATTCCTACCAGGACTTATTTAACATTCAACAATGACAAGCCATGGTTTACAGCAAAACTCAGACATCTTCGTCAAACCAAAGAGGATGCCTACAGAAATGGGGATAGAGCCTTGTACAATCAGGCCAGGAACACACTGAACAAGGAGATTAAAGTGGCTAAAAGGACCTATGCAAAAAGGTTAGAAGATCAGTTCACTTCGGATAACCCAGCTTCAGTGTGGAAAGGTCTGAAAGCCATCACCAACTACAAGACACCATCCCCCAGCACTGAGGCGAATCAACAGCTTGCTGAAGACTTGAATGAGTTCTATTGTAGATTCGAAACCCCCCACACCCATTCTGACCATCTCTCTACACAACCGTTAACACCTCCAGCAACCCCCCTCTCCCCCCCTCCTCCACTGCAGATCAGTGAAGATGATGTGCGCCAGGTCTTCAGAAAGAACAAAAGAAGAAAAGCACCAGGCCCAGACGGTGTGACACCAGCCTGTCTGAAAACCTGTGCTGACGAGCTGGCCCCCATCTTTTCACAAATCTTCAATAGATCTCTGGAGTTGTGTGAAGTCCCTGTCTGCTTCAAACGCTCCACCATCATCCCCGTCCCAAAGAGCCCCAAGATAACAGGACTTAACGACTACAGACCTGTGGCACTAACGTCGGTCGTCATGAAGTCGTTTGAAAAACTGGTTCTGGCTTATCTGAAGGACATCACAGGACCCCTGCTGGACCCCCTGCAGTTTGCTTACAGGTCCGTGGATGATGCAGTCAACATGGGACTGCATTACCTCCTGCAACACCTGGACAAATCAGGGACTTATGTGAGGATCCTGTTTGTGGACTTCAGCTCGGCCTTCAACACCATCATTCCAACACTCCTCCAGACCAAACTAACCCATCTCTCTGTTCCTAGCTCTATCTGTCAATGGATCACCAGCTTTCTGACAGATAGGCAACAGCTAGTGAGAATGGGGAAATTCATGTCAAACAGCCGCATCATCAGCACTGGTGCCCCTCAGGGATGTGTTCTCTCCCCACTGCTCTTCTCCCTCTACACCAATGACTGCACCTCTAGAGACCCCTCTGTCAAGCTCCTGAAGTTTGCAGATGACACCACACTCATCGGCCTCATCCAGGACGGTGATGAGTCTGCTTACAGACAGGAGGTTGAGCAGCTGGCTGTCTGGTGCAGTCTAAACAACCTGGAGCTCAACACGCTCAAAACTGTAGAGATGATAGTGGACTTCAGGAGGAACCCCCCTGCTCTCTCCCCACTCACCATCATGAACAGCACTGTGGCAGCAGTGGAGACATTCAAGTTCCTAGGGTCCATCATCTCCCAGGACCTGAAGTGGGACACTCACATTGACTCCATTGTAAAAAAGGCCCAACAAAGGTTGTACTTCCTTCGCCAACTGAGGAAGTTTAACCTGCCACAGGAGCTGCTGAAATGGTTCTACTCAGCCGTCATCGAGTCTGTTCTGTGCACATCAATAACTGTCTGGTTTGGCTCAGCTACAAAATCAGACACCAGAAGATTACAGAGAACGATTCGGACTGCCGAAAGGATTATTGGTGCTCCCCTGCCCACCCTTCAAGAACTGTATACATCCAGAGTGAGGAAAAGAGCTCAGAAAATCACTCTGGATCCCACACATCCAAGCCATCCCCTCTTTGAACTCTTGCCATCTGGTCGGCGCTACAGAGCACCGAATACCAGGACAGCCAGGCACAAGAACAGTTTCTTCCCCCAGGCAATCTATTTAATGAACAGTTAAATGTTCCTCCCCATTATGCAATAACAATGTGCAATACTCTAAAATACCTGTTACCACCTCCATCTTACCACATCCCTGCTTTTCATTCTATTCTATTCCATTTTATCATCTATAGCACAACTGTACATACCACTTATTTATCTCTCAATTTATTTTTTTCAAATTTTTATTTATATTTACATGTAATTTTTTTTTTTTTTTCTTTTTTTTTATTCTCATTATATTTTATTGTCTGTGTGCTGTTGTTGTCTCTGTGTACTGGAAGTTTATGACACAAAAACAAATTCCTTGTATGCACAAGCATACTTGGCAATAAAGCTCATTCTGATTCTGATTCTGATTCTGATCATTGTCATGCTGAAAGACCCAGCCACGTTTCATCTTCAATGCCCTTGCTGATGGAAGGAGGTTTTGACTCAAAATCTCACGATACATGGCCCCATTCATTCTTTCGTTTACACGGATCAGTCGTCCTGATCCCTTTGCAGAAAAACAGCCCCAAAGCATGAAGTTTCCACCCCCATGCTTCACAGTAGGTATGGTGTTCTTTGGATGCAACTCAGCATTCTTTCTCCTCCAAACACGACAAGTTGAGTTTTTACCAAAAAGTTCTATTTTGGTTTCATCATTCTCCCAATCCTCTTCTGGATCATCCAAATGCTCTCTAGCAAACTTCAGTCGGGCCCAGACATGTACTGGCTTAAGCAGGGGGACACGTCTGGCACTGCAGGATTTGAGTCCCTGGCGGCGCAGTGTGTTACTGATGGTAGCCTTTGTTACTTTGGTCCCAGCTCTCTGCAGGTCATTCACTAGGTCCCCCCGTGTGGTTCTGGGATTTTTGCTCACAGTTCTTGTGATCATTTTGACCCCACGGGGTGAGATCTTGCGTGGAGCCCCAGATCGAGGGAGATTATCAGTGGTCTTGTATGTCTTCCATTTTCTAATAATTGCTCCCACAGTTGATTTCTTCACACCAAGCTGCTTACCTATTGCAGATTCAGTCTTTCCAGCCTGGTGCAGGTCTACAATTTTGTTTCTGGTGTCCTTTGACAGCTCTTTGGTCTTGGCCATGGTGGAGTTTGGAGTTGGACTGTTTGAGGTTGTGGACAAGTGTCTTTTATACTGATATCGAGTTCAAACAGATGGCATTAATACGAGTGGAGGACAGAGGAGCCTCTTAAAGAAGAAGTTACAGGTCTGTGAGAGCCAGAAATCTTGCTTGTTTGTAGGTGACCAAATACTTATTTTACCGAGGAATTTACCAATTAATTCTTTAAAAATCCTACAATGTGATTTTCTGGATTTTTTTTTTCTCATTTTGTCTCTCATAGTTGAGGTATACCTATGATGAAAATTACAGGCCTCTCTCATCTTTTTAAGTGGGAGAACTTGCACAATTGGTGGCTGACTAAATACTTTTTTGCCCCACTGTATATATATATATACATATATATATATATATATATATATATATATATATATATATATACAGGGGTGCACATAAGTGGTCCTCAGGTCCACATGCGCGACCAAAATTAAAAATGCGCTGTGTAAATAACTTCTGAAAGCGCATTTGCGTACCAGCAGAGCCGTTCAGAAACGTTTTGATTTTTTTCAAATTTATTTTAATTAATTAATTAATTAATTTAAATTTGAATTTATTTCAAGTGTTTCTCAACGGCTCTGCGTACCGATAACAGCTGTTAATGCACAATTACCATTTTAGATCGACAAACTGTACTATATAAGATTTCTATTCAAACTGAAAGCATAATCTAGGCTAATTTAATTCACTAACGCTCTTCCATCAGCAGCGCTAAACCCGGAAGCGCATATACTTACTTGCCGGCAACCCGCCAAAATAAAAGCTCGCTGATTTTACGTTTGAAAATGATGAAATTTCAAATTAAAATATTAATAAAATTAATAATAATCATAAAAATAGCCTATTAGCATTTTATTTTTAAGTTTACTATAAAATAATTGTATTTGTATGTAATACTTCCTTTTTATTTGAAAATAAAATAGTATTATCACACTTGATTATTTAGTTTATTATTTTATATATATAAAAAATAATAATAATGCAATAATATTATTATCACTATTATTAATTTATTTTTTATAGTTATATTTTATGGGTCACACTACATGCCGTGGCCCGTGTGAGGCCCAAACCAAATCTCTAGGTTCTCATATGAGAACCAAGTTGAAAAACTTATGTGCACTCCTGTGTGTGTGTGTGTGTGTGTGTGTGTGTGTGTGTGTGTGTGTGTGGTTATACACAGTAGACCTACTGTATTTCTCAATGAAATTCTAGCACATACAGAGCAATAAAGAAACCACAGCCACATATCATATGCAGCAAAACCACATTACAGCATTTGTTCGTATCTCTCCTAACACATAACCCACAAACCATTACACCTCAAACCACTCAGATAGGACAAACAAATCTGAGCAGTGCAATTTAAGCACTAATAACAACAACAGAAACAATAATAAAAAAAATCTATAAATATATTTTACAGAGTTTACTGTTAATACAACAGTTTACATAACTGATCTTTAATGAGGTTTTGATGGAAACACTAGAATGCATCTTGTTGAGACGCTTTTCATTTGTGTTGTGTTCACAAGAGGGCGCCAATGTCTGTGCGTTAGATCAGGATGACGCGGCAGATTTGGCGCCAAGAGTTTGTTTGGTTTCTTTTGATTGGTCGCGTGATTCGTAAGAAGTTGCCATGTGAGCGAGGAAAGAGCAGGTTTGGATTACCCAGAAAACAAGGTGCGTGGCTTTTTTTAGGTCATGTACAAAATACCATTTCGAATGATTATATTCTCTGACAACACTAGTAAGATTAAGTTGTATAAAAATGAATACAAAAAAGTGGACCAAAAATTTGTAATCTGTTTGACAGAATTTTTTTGTGAGTCCACCAGGATTGAGTGAAATCTATTTATTAGTCTCTTGGGGGAGCTCTTTATCAACCAACCCAAATAAACACCGGTTACTGTAGGGACTTTCCAGGCTAAAAACACCTTATCTCTAATGAACGCCGCATTTTACCACATTTCTGTTGATGATGTAACCATAAAGGAACACACCCCTTCAATACCCCTTTGGGAACTTTAGGGGACTATCAGTGTATTATAACAGAAGCACACTGACACAATCTGTGTGCCTGCTTATAAAACAATGTCATATTAACTGCTCTTTTATATAGCCTACCTTTACAATGAAATTATTTACAATAAGAAAATCTGATTTGTATCTAACAACTTCATTGTCTCATAGACAGTGCATAACAGAGTTTTAGATAAAACATTTACTGTATGACAAGATGAGCCATGTTGAGGTAAATAGTGCAGAAATATTTAATATTAAAAAATAAATATTATTTAAATTAAAAACAAATTTATTATTAAAAATAAAATCATAATTATTTATATGCTCAGATCAGCTGCCCTGAAGTCTTTTTTATTTTTTTATTTATTTTTTGGAAAAGTAGTTTAGAGTACTAAGTTCTCTGCTGTGTTGGTACTGGTCAGGTCTGTTGTTAAAATTTCAACCCAATAGCTTTCTTAGTTTCAATATCACAGATAATTTTGGGAAATTAACTCTTGAGTGATGACTCATTAAAGCAGTTTTTTTCAGATCGGCGCACAAACCTGTTTTCATCAGGCATGCTAAAAATGATGAGAATTTCCCCAAGTTTCCTTGTCATGTCATCCTCAATATCACTTTATAATTGTTGTAATATGCACTGATCCAGTGTCAATAAAACTGAATAGTGATTGATTAGATTCAAAATAAGTTCAGAGTTTAAAGTTCATACATTTTTGCAAGGGAGCGGCTAGTTTGCATTTGATGTCTATCAGTTTCTTCTCTCCCTCACAATCACTGAGTCACAGGACTGGGAGCTTGGCTTTGGCTTGGCATCACCAACAAACTGGAGCAGAAAAGAAAGTGAAAGAGTGCAGGCTTGGGACTTTCCAGGGTGTTGTTATTATGTTTGGCATGTGATATTTAGCCGTGATTATACAATAAAAAAAAAAAGAGGAGCGCGGGAAAAGTCTTAAATGCTTTGTCAAGACCCAAGGAGACAAGAAAAAATGGATGATTCAAACACACTCTTGCGCGACACACTAAAATGCTCAGTGGTCTTAAAGAGATAGTTTACCCAAAAATGAAAATTTATCATTTATAAAATTCATATAAAATTAATCATCATTCATCATTTACTCACCCTCAAGTTACTCCAAACCTCTATGAATTCATTTCTTTAGTTGAACACAAAAATATATATTTCGAAGAATTCTGATAACCAAACAGTTGCTGGTAGCCATTGACTTTCATAGTATGGGGAAAAATACTGTGGAAGTCAATGGCTACCGTCAACTGTTTGGTCTTTTGCGGTCAGCAGAAGAAAGAAACTCATTCAGGTCTGGAACAACTTGAGGGTGAGTAAATAATGACAGAATTTTCATTCTTAGGTCAACTAGTGCTTTAACTTAGAGTGATCTATTGTCTCATTTGTTTCGGTGGTTGTCTGTTGTTTCATTTTTTTCTGTAGCATGTGTGGGCAAAACTAAAAAAAGTACCTAAAAACTGTCAGACGTTTCATAATATCCCAACACTCGAGAAAATGACTGCCCTTACTCTTCCACCTTCTATGATATGTGCTGCAATTTCAATAATTTACATTTTAATACATTTCATTGAAAGCCAAATTATAGAACAGTAAAATCACTAGCTTTAAGTTTTATTATTATTTAATTTTTTAATATGTTGCTCAACTTCCATTGAGCATTAAATCCTAATGTTCAGTATTGACTATCTAGTTCAAAAGAGTTAAAAGTGATGCTTTTGTATTACAACAGAGGCATAGATCATTTAAAATTGTAAATGAAGTATACAATGTGCATTAAAGATCCGAAAGATATATAATCTGCATGTATGTTGGCAACAATTGGTTGGCGGTCATTTTGAGGCAGTAAACTTGTAATGGAGGCCAAAATATCACTACTTTTCTTGCCAGCAGTATATTTTCCAATAGGGGGTGATAAAACATAACGTCGCAGTCGTATATGCACCATGAGACAGGCATAACCACAGCAATCAAAACAGACTTGCTTTACCAAAAGAAGTACCGGGACTTTCCAAAATAAAAGAACAATGTCTCAACCCAAAGATGAGCTATAAACATCGCAGCATTCTGAATATTTAGGGGAAGTTGTTTAAGGTTGACGAATCACAACACCACGATAAACTAGAAAAAGGTGATACAGAATATTAAATGGTGGAATAGTTTAAAAACTACTTAAAATAATAAAGAAACAAACACTGAAAATATTTTTGTCATCCTGAGGATGTTGAAGGAAGGGCTATGAACATATGCACAATCTCAGTCTCCTTACTGAAGAGAATGGGTTTCATATGACAAGATCCTTTCACTATCTCCTAAGCTTGGTGATTTTTTTCGTTTCATGTCACAAAATGGCCGGCAATCACAAAATGGCACAGACAATCTGAACTGGCAACCTGGGCATTTCATAAACGTCACGTGATTTCATGAAACCAATTGTGGACCTTCACTGGCATGAAAAATTGTGCAAGCACTTAACACATTCATGGCCAGTCACTTTGTTTTTTTGTTTGTGACAATATTATTTTATAGTATTCCTGTAAATCAGAAACAAGGTAATATCTAGGTAAGGGCACGGGTTCGAGTCTCAGGTCCGGCAGGGATTGTAGTTGGGAGGAGTGAATGCCCAGCGCTCTCTCCACCCTCAATACCACGACTGAGGTGAGTCCCTTGAGCAAGGCACCGAACCCCCCACTGCTCCCCGGGCACCACAGCATTGGCTGCCCACTGCTCCGTGTGTGTGGTGTGTGGTGTGGTGTGTGTGTGTGTGTGTGTGTGTGTATGTGTGTGTGTGTGCGCGCGTGCGCCTGTTTTTATATCCCAGTGGGGACTTAAACTTGAATACACACAGACTCATGGGGACTCGTGTCACTGTGGGGACCTAAACGGGTAAACAAGCTAATAAATCACACAGAATGAAGTTTTTTGAAAATCTAAAAATGCAGAAAGTTTCCTGTAAGGGGTAGGTTTAGGTGTAGGGTTGGTGTAGGGCGATAGCACATACAGTTTGTACAGTATAAAAACCATTACGCCTATGAATGTCCCCACAAGGATAGCGAAACAAGTGTGTGTGTGTGTGTGTGTGTGTTCACTACTCACTGCTGTGTGTGTGCACTTAGGATGGGTTAAATGTAGAGCACAAATTCCGAGTATGGGACACCATACTTGGCCACATGTCACATCCTTTCTTTCTTTCTTTCTTTCTTTCTTTCTTTCCTTCCTTCCTTTTATTTTTATGCATAAAGGTAATAAAGATTCAATGTAAACTAATATTTCACAGTTTGTTAGGTACTGAAATCTATTCAAACAATATATTGGACCTGCTAACTCAATGCAATTTTAATCTAAACCCTTAACAGGCACTTTCCTAAAACTAAAGGTGATCTATACAGCAGCACTCTGAATTTTTAAGGAAAATTATTCCAAGGTGATGTATCACGACAACAAACTAGTTAAGTTAAAGTTAATATTAAATGGTGCTATTGTTTTAAAATGACTTTAGCAAGTAAAAACAGAAGCATTGAAAGACTGCAAAACTGTTTTGTCATTCTCAGGATGTGAAATGAAAGAATATGTGCATGTATGCACACTATCACTCTGCTTACTGAAGAGGTACTATG
Organism: Spinibarbus caldwelli; assembly: GCA_039654775.1. Lineage (NCBI taxonomy): Eukaryota > Metazoa > Chordata > Actinopteri > Cypriniformes > Cyprinidae > Spinibarbus > Spinibarbus caldwelli. The sequence continues at coordinate 4,037,464 of CM077245.1, forward strand.
ATTTGTGATGAGATCCTTTCACTCGAGCTTGCCATTTGTTTTATTTCAGGTCACAAAATGGCTGGCAATCACAAAATGGTGGCGACACGTCTGGACTGGCAACCTGGGTATTTTATGAAAGTCATGTGGTTTAATGAAACCAATTGTGCACCTTTACTGGCATGTAAAATTGTGCAAACACTTTCTGCCTTTTTGGTGTATAAAGCAAAATATATTTTTTAATTGTAAAAAGGTGGTATCTCTGCTTTTTCTTGATTTCTATGCAACAATAATGTAGATTCCATTTCAAGTATGACTTTTCACAGTGAACTTTGTTAGGTACAAAAATCTACTCAAACAATATATTGGACCTGCTATCACAATGCAAAATTAATCTAAACCACTATTTATCACCATAGCAACATGTTTTTTTTTTATATATATATATTGTAGGAAAATAGATATATGTGGCATATACAGTGCTGCTTGAAAGTTTGTGAACCTTTTACAATTTTCTGTTTCTGCGTAAATATGACCCAAAACATCATCAGATTTTCGCACAAGTCCTGAAAGTAGACAGACAGAACCCAATCAAATAAATGAGACAAAATATTTTCTTTGTCATTTATTTATTGAGAAAAATGATCTATTGTTACATATCTGTGCATTGCAAAAGTATGTGAATCTGTAGGATTAGCTGGTAATTTGAAGGTGAAATTAGAGTCCATCTGTTCAGAGGTGTTTTCAAACAGTGGGATGACTATCAGTTGTCATTGCAGGATCTATCAAAGTTTGATCATGTTTGTAGAAGTGAATTATGGCACGAACAAAGGAGATCTCTGAGGACCTCAGAAAAAGAGTTGCTGTTGCTCAACAGGCTGGAAAAGGTCACAAAACCATCTCTAAAGTGTTTGGACTCCACAAATCCACAGTCAGACAGCTTGTGTACAAATGGAGGAAATTCAAGACCACTGTTACCCTCCCCAAGAGTGGTCCACCAACAAAGATCACTACAAAAGCAAGACGTCTAATAGTCCGCGAGGTTGCAAAGGAACCCAGGGTAACTTCTAAGCAACTAAAGGCCTTTCTCACATTGACTAATGTTAATGTTTGTGAGTTCATAATCAGAGAACAGTGAACAACCAAGGTATGCATGGCAGAGTTGCAAGAAGAAAGCCACTGCTCTCCAAAAAGAATTGCTGCCCATCTGCAGTTTGCTAAAGATCATGTGGACAAGCCAGAGAGCTATTGGAGAAATGTTTTGTGGACTGATGAGACCAAAATAGAACTTTTTGTTTTAAATGAGAAGCGTTACGTTTGGAAAAAAAGAAAAAAACACTGCATTCCCACATAAGAAACCTATCCCATCTGTGAAACATGGTGGTGGTAGTATCATGGTTTTAGGCTTGTTTTGCTGAATCTGGGCCAGGACAACTTACCATCATTGATGGAACAATGAATTCTGAATTATACCAGCAAATTCTAAAGGAAAATATCAGGACATCTGTCCCAGAACTGAGTCTCAAGAGAAATTGGGCCATGCAGCAAGACAACGACCATAAGCATACAAGTCGTTCTACCAAAGAATGGTTAAAGAAGAACAAAGTTAATGTTTTGGAATGGTCAAAGTCTGGACCTTAATCCAATTGAAATGTTGTGGAAGGAGCTGAAGCAAGCAGTTCAATGGAGGAAACCCACCAACATCACAGAGTTGAAGTGGTTCTGTACTGAGGAATGGGCTAAAACTCCTACAAGATGTTGTGCAGGACTGATCAGCAGTTGAAAGAAAATTTACCTGCAGTTATTGCCAAAAAATGGGGTCACACCATATACTGAAAGCAAAGATTCACATACTTTTGCAACGCACAGGTTTTGTAACAATGGATCATTTTTCTCAATAAATAAAATATTTTTGAAAATATTTTTGTCTCATTTGTTTGATTGGGTTCTCTTTGTCTACTTTCAGGACTTGTGCAAAAATCTGATTATGTTTTGGGTCATATTTATGCAGAAATATAGAATAATGTAAAGAGTTCACAAATTTTCAAGCAGCACTGTATATATATATATGCATCATTTCAAAACCGTGGCAGCCATTTTGAGGCATTTAGACCGCAGGCAGCATTATAAAATGGAGACCAGATCTTGCCATATCTGTCCCACTGGCATTGGGGGTGGGGAAACACGGCATGAGCCAGGTACAACCAGGCACCAGGTCAAACATGCAAATGTGTAACCAGGTGAAACAACAATAGGGACTTTCCAGTTAAACAGGGTTTGCTTGTTTGGTAGATGATCTTGTGATATAACCACACAGCCCAAAATGACAATCAAATGTGTGCATGTCAAAGCTACCACACGTCTTTTGTAAAAAATAATTTGTGTTTGTCAAAATCTAGTTATGATCATTTAGTTATGACCTGCCTATCGATCTATAGCAATATGCAGCTGCATGAGGGTTCTAACAGCAATTAAACTGTAATTTTATGGAGCACTGTTGGCTTTGATTATTATGAAATGAGATCAGACTGATGACTTTATTTTTCAAATAAAGCAGGAAGTGCATGTTAGTTGTTATTGTTATATTGTGTGTGTGTGTGTGTGTGTGTCATGTATTTTGCATTGACCTATATTCAAATCAGGGTAACTATTTCAATAACAAAAAGGTGCTGCCAGGCAGAGTGAAGTCACATAGTTTTGCAAAAAACAATTTTGCACCATTTCTGGCCTTGGAACTTGGCTTTCTGCAGACCAGTCAAGTTCTTCCACACTGACTAAATCAATCATTTCTTTTTGAACCTTGCCTTATACACAGAGGCATTGTCATGTTAGAATAGAAAAGGGTCCTGTCCAAACTGTTGCTTTAAAATTAGAAGCACACAATTCCCTAGAATATCATTATATGCTTAAACATTAAGATTTGTACTCATGGAAATTACTAAAGTAGTCAAACCTGTTCATTAGAAGGGGGTGACCCAATACTTTTGGCAATATAGTGTATGTTTTGCTCTCATTAAAGTGGAGAAAATTCTTAAATTTAGTTGTTTTGTATAGTATAATAATTTAAAATGATTTAGGTATATTGCATGAGCAGATACGTTCATTCAGTACAGTTATGAAATAAAACAAATATCCATGACAAGGTAATGATGACACTAAAATGTGAAATTAGACTGTATAAAACAATCATACAAAAACCGGAGTAGCAAGAACCCAATATTTATTCACATTTATTCACAACACAACAAACAAATCCTGAACTTTACATTAATCAAAATTGTTTATTGATAAAACATTTTTTACTGATGATGGACACTAAGTTTATTCTATGTACAAGTGTACAGTTCAAAACCACAGAACTTTTAGAAATGTGATCATTTCTGTGAGAATGTCCTCACTTATACTGTATGTCCCTATTTACAAAGGTTTGTAATGGTATATTTGTATTCTGAAGCACATTAATTCAACACAGGCTACTGGGCTTTTACTGTGTCAGGTTTCACTTTGTCTTGGTTGGCTGTTATCATCAGTAAAGAGCCTCTCTCTCAGTTTATAGTAACTTCCTTTCTTGTCCATCAGTTCCTGATGTGTGCCCAGCTCCACCACCTCCCCGCTGTCAATTACCACGATCTGATCCGCCTTCTCGATGGTCTTCAGCCTATGAGCAATCACAAGCAAGGTCTGGGTGGGGCAGCAGGCCAGGGCCTGTTGAACCTGTGAAATAACAAAACAGGCAAGACATATTTTAATAATAGCACAAAAGGAAACAGTTCATACCTTTGAGTTCATACTTCATTGCCATATTTTACCATTTGTTCACTTTCAGTGTCCAAAGAGCTGGTCACTTCATCCAGTATGAGCACCTGAGGTTGTCTGATCAGAGCTCTGGCGATAGCGATGCGCTGCTTCTGACCTCCCGAGAGCAGATTACCACGCTCTCCCACATCTGACAAATAAAACAAGATTTTATGACTGTGGCATTTAACAAAACACATTTACCATGCTTAAATCTAAAACCTTCCAAAATGGAGTGGAATAAAAGGCTGGTTTATGCTGGTCTAGCATGGACCAAGCTGCTATAATCTTCCTTATTAAATAATAAATGGAGTGGCTACAAAAATCCAAAAGAAAAACATCCAGAATTGCTCATAATGTCAGGAATTCTAAACTGACTTTAAATGTAAAGTCTATCTTAGACTAACATGTATTTGCATGCTAGTCCTGGCTGGTTTTGCTGGTCTAGCAAGTGTGCCTGCAAAACCTTTCAGGCTATGTTTTTTGGGGTGTAGGCAGGATGGATAACTAAAAGGCTATGAATGCTGGCAATTCTGATGTTCACAGATATTAAGAGCAGAAAATAATCAAGATATTTGCTTTAAATTATTTTTATGTCCAGTCACAATCTTTCTAGCCACTGACAGTGGGCAGTGACAGCAGTTCATTTACCTGTGTCGTAGCCATTTTCCAGTTTGCAGATGAAGGCATGGGCATTGGCTTTGCTGGCAGCCTCCTTTATTTTATCCATTGAGCAGCCAGGCAGACCATAGGCAATGTTGTCTTGTACGGTGCCAGAGAAAAGTACAGGCTCCTGACCCACCATCGCTATCTGAGAGAGATTATTTACAGTATAGGTACTCTGCATTGCATTAGATGGTTGTACATGGTTCTTTAAGTAGACTCACAGGTTGTATGAACAACAGAGATGGTATAAAATATAACCACATACAATAATAACGTGTCTGTTATTTCAGAGTAGTCACCTTGCTGTGCAAGTATTTGTGCTGGTAGTTCTGCAGTGGTTGTCTGTCTAACAGAATGTGTCCCTGCTGAGGCTGGTAGAATCTCTCCAGCAGACTCACACAGGTGCTCTTTCCCCCACCGGACATTCCCACCAGAGCCGTCATCTGACCCGGCTTCAACTCCAGAGAGAAGTTCTAAAAAAAAAAAAAAGAATAAAGAAAAGGTAAGGTAATTATTATGAATATTACAAATATATGATAAACCTAGTACATATCATCCTAGTATACATCCTGATTAACATCATTATACATTTTCTATATAGCATTAGCATACACAATGTTTGCTAATGTATGCACATGCGCTCAACTGTGTGTATATATACATATATAACCCTTTAAAGAAATTATAAGAAATAAAATATCTTCATGTGTTTAAGTACCATATTTACTCATATTTTAGGTTCATGTGAAATGCATTCTCAAAATTGGTGAGGATCAAATGAAGTGATCCTTCAGTCTAAAAGTTGTACCTTTAACACATTGTGGTCGGGTCTTTTGGGATAAGAGAAGGTGAGGTTCTGAAAGCTGATGTGTCCTTTCAGATCACTGGGCTGAAGGTTACCATCAATACTGACTTCAGACTTTCGGTCCAGGTACTCGAACACCTTACCGGCTGCACCCACTGAGTTAAGCATGTCTCCGAAGATATAGATCAAAGTCTGGGAAAGAGATTGATAAATATTTATTACTCTTTATTTTAAGCTGAAAATGATTCATTTCACACAAAGCAGGTTTACAGAGAGGGTCATACAACCCTCCATGTCAACAGAAAAATCCCTCTTTTAAAATAAACAGAGCAGAGATTTACCCTAATGTTGTCTCCAAGGTCTTGCTGATAGAGAATGAAAGAGACGAGATTCCCTGTGCTCATCTGTCCGTACTGAATGAAGAGTCTCCCATAGTAAAGCATGGCCACCTTCATTCCTAATTCTGTCATCTGCAAACCACACAAACATCAAGACACTATCTATTAGCAATGCAGTTCCACATCAACAAGTTTGCTTCAAAGAAAATAAACAGTCATGCACTTGAAGACTAAAGTTATACTAACCCGCCTAACCAACAGGTAAATCGCCCTGACTGTGTCCCGTTGGGTCTTCAGATTATGAGTTTCCATCAAGCGGACATCATAGCGATGGACTTCACCAAGTTCTGTCCTGAAACTCTTTACCGTCCTAATTCCTGACACCGCCTCCCCAGCAGTGTCATTGGCTTGCGCCATAGAGTCCTGAACTTCTTTTGAGAGCCGCTAAAAAGGACATGGAAACTTGATATAAGATGTGATTCTCAAAGGCAAACAATTGATTATCTATCATTCATAATGACAACCCCATACCTGATAATGTGTGTCATATATGTTCTGCAGTAAGCCTGTCAGTGGCGTCTCCATCAGCATCAGTAGTGTAAGCTTCCACGAGAGACTCAGCATCAGATACAACATGCCCAGGGTCTTAATCATGGTCCGCAGAAGGACATTGACATTCAGGGCTACAGCCCGGCCCATCAGAGTAGTGTCTGTGGACAGTCTAGATGTGATATCACCTGAAAGACAGATTCATTGGAAATAATTTGAGTCCATATAAAAAGAGCAACTGATTATGAGTGAAGTCTAGATAACCTGAGTAAATGCACCAGAAATTGCATTAGCTCTACCTGTCTTGATGGTCTCAAAGAAACCGATGTCCTGCCTGACAAGGGATCCAAACAGTTGCACCTTGACTCTGCAAGTGAAGCTATTGATTGCACACATGAACAGGCCTCCACGACAACCTGCACTGAAAGAACTGAGGATAACAGAAAAAGTGTTCATTAAGATACTATACTAAAAGGGCATTTTTGTAATACGATAGACATATTTTGCGATACCAACCTTCCCAATGAGAATAATCCCATGAGGATGATAGCTAATCTGAAGTTATCCCACTGGTAATGGGAACCCAAGATGTCAATCACCTCTCCAGTGTACAGTGGGATGAACATCTCACCTGAAACACGTAAAAAGTACTTTACAGAGCAGGTTTACATTATAATTTTATTTTATATGCAAAGTAAATACAACAAAATACTCACATAGCACAGCTAAGGCCAGAAAGACAAAAGCTCCACACAGTAATATATAGTCTGGCCTGTAGAGATGGATGACCCGGATGAAGAGGACTCGAGCCCTCTGTTTGCGCTCTTTACCGTTCCTCTCTCCATTCGTGTCAGGCAGAGTTATCTCCCAAAACAGACAAGCTAAAGCAGCAGCGACGGTACCGACAAGCCACGAATTCAATTTATCAAGGCGATAGTTGTCAAACAGTACCGAGCGCCCGGTTTCGTACACCGAGCCGATAAAACAGTGGACTGTAATCCATCTCCGTATCAGCGGATCTGCAGCATCTTTATATAAAACAGATCCTGCGGACAGCAGCGCGCATCGCAGAGCAGATTCAGCCCACTGCCGAAACACATTATAGTCGAGGTTTCTTGAACGAGACTTCAGCAAAGTTCCTCCGAGGTCCAGAGTGTAAACTATTATTATGTCTACACATAATACACACGCGAACACCAAAACTTTACGCATGTTGCATGTAGCTATAGCCTACGTCGGTTCCAGTGGTTAAGGCTAAATAACCTGCGAGCGATTTCCAAAAGAACAAAGCGAACCTATTCTCGGGTAACGTTAGTATTTTCTTGTCGGTAACGTTTTGCTACTTTCATACGGAGTGCGAGGTTATCTATTCTTCACACGGCGCCGGGGCATTTTAGGACACCGACATTATTTTGCTTTTACTTTCAGTTTCTCGGGATGGGATTTTCCTTCCACTTACAACAAAAAAGGCTGCGCTTTGCGTAAGCGTTCACCTTCACTCAGTCGATCAATTTTAATATCACAAATCAAGTCAATTAATAATCTTAATAATATTATTAATAATATTATTAGGCTGCCTTAATATTATATCAAAAATAATATAGGCTGTATCTTCAAGACAAATTAATACATCTTTTATAATAGAATTATTAGCCTATCCTAGCCTATTTTTCAGGAACAAATATCTCTCTTTTACAAAGAGCCTTAACAGAAAACTTGCTTTATAACCCACCTCCTTCATTTCTGCCTAGCAAATGATGAGTCATAACAGCAGAGACCTGAGATCATATTTTGCTCTGTTTAGACAGTTTCATATATAGCCTACAATCTCATTACTGCTTATAACCTAATCAACAAATTTTAGACAAAATGATTGTTTGTTTGTCAGGATTAAACAGCTTGAAAGCATACTGATTTCTAATATGGTTTATTATCAAACTCTGAGAAAGTCGACACAGCTGTTCACATAAGGGTTTGTGTTTTTATGTTTATGTATTTGTAAGTGTTCGTAATATCAAAACAATTAATACAAACATTTTTGCAATTTCAAAGTATTTTGTCCTGCTATAGGTTACAAATATACATGGAAATCTTCATAATATCAGTAAAGTCCTTTAATTCACTGATCAAAAAATTTGGGCAGTTCATTTCCTAAGACGCACTTCTCTTCTGCTCCATCTTTATCAATGGTAACAACATATGCAACGCCTCCACTGGAGCCATCCCGACCCATCGCCAGAGTGAGAGCTACAGAAAGAGAGAGAGAGATGAGATAGCTTTGATATCTCATAGACATAATGATTATGAAAAACTCTGGGCTTCCTTTAGAATTATTTAAAGTTAATCAGTTTACAGTCATTAAATAGTTATCAAGAAAGAATGAGATGCAACACTTCCCAGGAGTGGCTGTCCATCTACAATCAGTCTCTTGGGAGAGATAATGTTAGAGTTGAATCAACCACAATGATAAAAGTTGCACACATGGGACAATTCTGTACTTATATTATTAATTCCACTGTAATTGTCCCCTGCCATTTCTACATCATTTACATTGTAAAACCTTCAGTTTTACAAAGTTCAGAATACTTTTGTGGATACGATTACCTCAAAACATTTAAGTAAACCAACTCAATTTTTTAAGTTAACTAACTCAAAGATTATGTTAGTAGAACTTAAACATTTTATTTTGTATTACACAAACTTAAACACAAACAATTTAATTGAAATACTGAATAAACAAACTCATAATCTTTAGGGTTAAGTGTTAATTAGCAATGGCACACTAGCGTGTGCTAATGGAACTATCAAAGAGCCTATCAATATATACTTGCATGAATTGTTAATCAACATGCGGTATATATAGCCTTGGAGTTTTGCAGCCCATTCTTGACCTAACCGCAGGCACTACTCTTCACCACGATGGTAACCCTACAAACTTCAACATAACAGAAACATCTTTAAATTCCAAAATTACAGTGCATTAAACAATAACACATCTCTCCTATATTAATCTTGTGCAAAAACACACAAAATAACACTTAATTTCTACATCTATTCTCCTTACACAGTCTGATGCAAAGCACACTGGGAACTAGAAATCCGCTGCAACTCAGTCCATTTAAGTTCCACTTATTAATACCAGATTTTGAGTTCACATAACTTTTTTTCTGTTAAGTACAATTAAATTTCAGTAGTATTTGAGTGAAATGAACATTTCATTTAATTAGTTTAAACTGTTCGGTTTTAGAGTGTAGGCATTTGAACCGACTGGTCTACCATCTGCACCACCTAAAATGAGCCATTTAGTATAATTTGAATATATTATCATCATGTCATTTCTCAAATACCTGTTTGTATATTGCACTGGCAAACTTACCGTTAACAACAAACTCTTGACATTCTCTCTTTGTCATGTTTTTTCGGTATTCTGCATCAACAAACCCATTAATGTAAAAACTCCCAGAGCCACCAATAGCAAAAGGCTGCCTGGACAGCAAACCATTCAGTGTTGCATACACCTGTTTGAAACAGAAATAACAACAATATTAATATTATTAGAATTTTTAACATGTAGTATTTAATTTGCAATGACCTTCTATACAAAATATTCATCAGTCTAGGCTTAATAAAACCAAAAAGGAGCTAACCTGTCCTCCTTTTTTTCTGTCCCACCCTGCAACAATAAGATGTGCTGATAGCTCCTCTTTATATTTGTATGAAATGTTCTTCACCAGAGTAGCAGCAGAGCATACGAGTGGGTCATCTTCCACCTCAATACTGTCAAGAAACATTATTCAAGTATATATTTCAGCACATTTTTGAGAAAAAGGAAAATGTATACAGCATGTTTCCTCTGATAGTCTTTAACACCAATCAATAGGTACAAGGCCTAATAACACAGACACAGAAGTCCTCAGGACAATGGTGCTAAATACCTGTGCACATCCAGCTGGTAGTTGACTATCTCAGCAATGGTTTGAGCATCCGCTGCTGATCCAGACAGAGCACAGTAGATCTTATCATGCAGGAGAGAGAGCTTGTTCATCACACGATTCACCACTGACTCCCTGAGAAACATTTCCAAAGAAACAGCATTTTAGTGTTTTTGGTTGAATTAATCTTATTTAAAATATTCACTGAATACATGTGACTATGATTATCAAACAATTTGTCTTTGTGCATTTGAACATTATATCAGTGTTATTTTATATAAAAGCTCATAAGTCTGTTATTCTGATGTTTTAAACTTTTATGAGAAATGTTTTGCTCTTACTGATCATTTAGGCTACATCTTCTCATAAGCTACAGCAGCAGTGTCTCTCTTACCCCGCAGACACACGCGAATCTGATCCAAGAACAACTCCACCGTCAAAACTAACCGCGATGATGGTCGTCTAAAATGACAAAAAAAGAAATATCGCATTTATGTTAAAATAACATGACAGGCAATTGTTAATAACGCCTTACTTGACTCGCTGTAATGTTAAAGCTTGCTGGACAGCAAGTTACGATCTTATCTAATTATCCTCAACAGCTTTAAAATGTTTAAACTCGTTTCACTCAACCTACGGGTCCATGCTTAAGCAGCGTGAAACAAATCACTCGTTCGAGTCTTTAAAGCCCATGAGGGGATAACTCACCCCGGTTTTGACTTCTTCAGATAGCCATTCTGGCTCTGGAAACATTTCCTCCGACATTTTGAAGAATGGATGGAAAGCGACTACCTGTCCTGTGCAAACCTGCCTGCGCTTGACACCAGAAGAGACTCGACACTCGATAGCTCTGCGTACCTCAAGCGAAGCTCTTAATAACGAGTGCACTTGAATTAAACTGAGAAAAAAGAGACTTTGTTTTGTCGTACTGCCAGGCCTGCAATATTTTAATGTGCCTATATTATTCCTCCATTTTGTCTATAACAGAAAGTGAAAGAAAGTTAGCCTACTTCCCATTGTGCGCAGCTCACACAGTGAAGCAAGCTTGTCTGTATTAGAATAGGCCTAATTTCAACCACCATATTAAAAAGTCAATATATCTTGAAAAAAGTGTATTCAATATTTATGCCTATATAATTTAATTTATACAGACTAATTCACCATTGGACCTGTTTACTGTACCTTCTCGGATTTCTAATCAAGTTTCTTTGTCTGTGCCCTGTATTTCTGTAAAGAAGCATTTTTTCACATTCTCAAAACCTTCACTTCCTACACAAAACGCTGTAACAATCAATGTATAATTTCTGAGTACAAATAGGTTGTTTTGAATAGAAAGAAACTTCAGACGTCCTAAAACTACACTTTACTGCAGTTGTAAACAAAATCAACAATAAGAACAGTGCAAATAAAACAGTGAAAAATTTAGTTATTTGCCCTGGTGCATGCTGGGAACATCAGTGTTTACATAATTTAATACTTTTGAACTTTACTCAGTTTTATAATTTTTTTTCTACTTAATTAACAATTGAGGAATCATTGTAAACATCACAAACAATACTAATTGTGAATAGGTCTAAATTAGGGTTTTAATCCCTGGACAAATTGAGTAGAAATGTAGAAAATACATAATATTTTAAACTTAATGCTTGGACTTACAAGTAATCATTACTAATCATTCTTCATTTCACAGTCAGACAATGAGGGGAAGATGTAGGCATAATAGATGATTTCATATACTGTTTTTCTGAAAGCACCTCTTTTATATATCCTCAATGTGTAGCTTAGTTTATGCAATATAACCAAATAAATTAATCTGAAACTGACATAATATGAATTGTATATGCAAGAAAGGACATCACACTGAAAATAACACTTTTATATATTTATTACAAAGGGGGTGAAGAAAATAATCTTCAGAAAACTCTTCACACATCTAGATCACAATGTAGTTATGTTTGTAGAACTGTCCAGTTTGGTCGTAGTTTTGTTCTACTCATCATGGAACTTGGGTAGTTTGTCTCCTGGAACAACTATATGCTTGACTCCTGCTTCAGTGATCACAACCAGGTGAACCACACCGCCACTAACATTGTCCCGACCCATAGCCAGAGCCAAAGCTGTGGAGACACAAACATTAGCCATCAGATTTTAAAGCAGTTTATTTTTCACTGTACAATATATTTTTAATTCCAATTCTATGTACCATTTGTGGAAAACTGTGTAGCCTCTTCTAAAGTCATGTCGGGTTTGAATTTGGCATCCACATAACCATAGATATACGTGCTGCCAGATCCACCGATGGTGAAAGGCTGACTGAGCATCATTCCTCCCAAAGACACTACGTATATCTGTACAAAGACAAAATGAGAAATCCACTTATTTGCATTTCAGAGATTTATTATTTGAATAAACAGACAATAACATCATTTCGCTGTACTTTCTTTTCATCAGCAAATCTTTTTCAGTGCAAACATGTGCTGTTAGTATTATATTATCCTCTTTATTATTTTTATTTATTTGCACGCCTACAACAAATTTGAGAGTCACATGATGCAGAACTGTATTCAGATCCTTTTGACCTTGTCCATAGTCTTAGTTTGTGTTTAGCAGAGCATCACCTGTGGTCCCTTTTTTCTGTCCCAGCCTGCTGTGATGAAGCCCGCCTGCAGCTCTTCCTTATTGCTATAGCAAAGTTCCCTCATGATGGATGCTGCAGCTTTTACCAAAGGAGGAGATTCCATCTGAATGCTAAAGACATAAAGATATTTTATAGTCACTATATGTCCACAGAATTTAGGATGCTGCAAAAATTCTACCGAAATAAACAGACCTGTGAAAAGACAGCTGGAATTTGGCCATTTTGGTAACAGCTTGTGCATCTGCCAGTGATCCAGCTATGCAGCAGAATATTCTATCATGCACCTGGATCAGCTTGTTGATGGTTTTTGATGACACATATGACCTGTATGTAAAGGTTATATTGTAGTTATGATAGGTGTAATTTTTTATGAGAATGAACAATTTGTTAGAAAATACTCACTCTCCCATAGAAGCTCTGGAGTCAGACCCAATGATAACTCCTCCATTGAACTTTACAGCAAGAATGGTGGTCTAACAAATAAATAATTACATCATAATTAAGTAATTAACATTTACATTTGTTTGAAAGTAGAAGTATCTATAATATAAAATAATATTAATTATACAATTATAAATTATAAAATAAACAATAAAACACCACACAAATGTAAACTAATTACTGTGTACACAAATCCCCCATTAATAAACAAACATAAAAATACCTTTCAATGTCCAACATAATACAAAACACATACATATCATAATTATTCAATGACTTTTTAACTGTTCAAGTCTAATATATCTCACAAATGCTGATGTTAAGTCAAAATTAAGCAAAGCACAGACATTCAATAAATGTGTTGAGGTGAGATTTAGTGACATCTTTGGTCAAAAGGAAAATTAATCGAGAGGAGGCTTACTCTATCCCTACATCCTCTATCACTACTTCACATGTGAAAATGCGTTAGCTAAGTAGGAATTTATGCGATAGTCCATAATTAAAACAGATCCCTCCAAATAGAAGTTTATATATTTTTAAGACTACATCCTCGCCCTGACGAATGATGCCATAATAGGCCTATCCATCCACGAAATCGAAAGTAACTTTGAGCTACCTCATACTTAAACTGCAGATTCACAACTACACCGATGGATGTTGTAATACATTTAGACAAGTATTTTATAACATTGTCTCAGACGAAGAGATAAACATATAAACTAACAGATAAACGAAATCAATTTCGCGTCAGTTTACCCAAACAACACGCAGCAAATGTTTGAGAGTCATATATAAACACGATATATACTTACACCGGTGCTGACACCTTTTACTTGTGCGTATGAATGATGCCTGTCCATTATTAAAAACTCGACATACAGATTGTAGATAAATGTATCGAGTTCGCGTCTCTCGCCTTATGAGTGTGCGCGCTCGTCTGGAACAGCAAACCTAGTGATCGAGATTCACATTACATGAAGAGAACAGTTCCCGATTAGATTCTAGACATGGCACTGTCTTGCGTCCTCGAACCTGTTGGGTCTGGATTTAACTTCGAAAATTCCACAAGGTAAGAATGAATTAGGCTTGATACAGTTATGTTATGATAATGCTGTGCGTAAAATGTAGAAAATAAACTTTGCATCGTCGTAAAAATTGGTTCACGGTGTTGGAACAAAAGTGAAAGTGTGTTCAGACTTCACGTCTTTCTGAAAACGTACATTGTCTTTTAGAATCGATTTTAAAGTAATCTTCATACATCAAATTCTGTAAAACTTTTTAAAAATATGTCCTGACACGACGATTCCTATATGATACACAAATCTCCTCTTTCATTTAGAAATATTGTACTGGAGCATGGCTCAGAAGAGGGGAAAATCAAGGCACCAAAACCCATGAAAACAGGCACCACCATTGCTGGAGTGGTTTATAAGGTAACCACAATATCAAAACTTGATAATTTGTAATATATTGTCTGTTAGACTAAACAGTGAGTGTATGTGTGTGTTTATATAGGACGGTGTAGTTCTGGGAGCAGACACAAGAGCCACCTCTGATGAAGTAGTGGCAGATAAAATGTGTGCCAAGATTCACTACATTGCACCTAATATATAGTAAGTAACAGTAAGGATTAAAAATCCCAAATTGGGACCCTTAATCCCAAACTGCACCAATTATAAAAAAGGGTTTAATGTCTATGCACTCTAAAAAATGCTGGGTTGTTTTAACCCAATTTTGGGTCAAATATGGACTAACCCAACTTTTGGGTTAAAAATTTAATGTAAAAATTTAACCCAACAGCTGGGTTAGTCCATATTTGACCCAAAGTTGGGTTAAAACAACCCAGCATTTTTTAGAGTGATGGGCTTTTTAAAAAATTGAATGTCAGATGTACATAATTAATAAAGCAAATAATTATAAAAATGCTTATAACATTAAAAATCATTCTATTTTATTTTTGTTAGTTGTTGTGGAGCAGGAACAGCTGCTGACACAGAGAAGACGACAGATATGCTGTCATCAAACCTCACCATTTTCTCCATGAACAGCGGCAGGAACCCAAGAGTCATCATGGCTGTTAACATACTACAAGACATGCTCTTCAGGTGTGTCCAAACTGTGTATTATTAGCTTCACCAGTTATCACACAAACATTGTGTGAACATGTATGTTTGTACAATTGAAGTATAAGGCTGAGCTTTATGTGATATCACTCTCTAATGTTTAATTGCTTATGATACTGTTTCTCAGGTATCGAGGCATGATTGGAGCTCATCTGATTTTAGGGGGTGTTGACTGCACTGGCAGTCACCTGTACACGGTTGGCCCTTATGGGAGCATGGACAAGGTGCCATATCTTGGAATGGGTATGTGACATCCAATTGATTATTGATTAACTTATTATTTAAGAATGTGCTAATTGAGATCAATATGCATTTCTGTTACAAAAATAGTAATGCTGCACATTTAACTGATTTTCAAAAAGCTATAGCCTTGAATGTTACTTGTTCTGCTTTCACAATGGAAATTCATAAAATAGATTTTTGCATATATGTGATCAATTCTCAAGTGAATAATCACAGCTATGTTTCTGCGTTTTAAGGATCTGGTAAACTGCCTGCTATGGGGATACTGGAGGACAGATTCAAAGTAAACATGGATGTAAGTTGCTTTTTTTGTTGAACCTGCTTATTGTACGTTTCCTAATGTCAATATTACTGTTCCTGTAGCTCAAGGTGAAGTAAATGCAACAGAACAAAATGGTATTTTCTACACTCAGTAAGTTGGTTAAAGTATCAAAGGGGTCATGAATTGCATTTTTAATTATTTAATAATATTTCATGATGTGTGCTTATAATGTTAGTATGATTTTTACATCAAATATTGTTATAATTTAGAAATAAAAAGCCATTTTCTACCCTGATTTTAGCCCTCTGATTTGAACGCTCTGTTTGAAGGGGTGTGTCTGCTGTGAGACTTCAGTGTAAACACCCATTGCTATGATTGGCTAACATTTTTACATATGAAATAAGTATTACATGTGGAGCTCTCTTAAAAACTTTTACTACGTTTTTACTATTACAGCTGTTGAGATTAACTAATCACCGAGTGTTGATTATAGCATTATATTTAGATCTACTTGCATGACAGTTTGAACATTGTAGCCGATGACAGATTATTGAGCACATGAATGCAGTGATCTCGTCATTGCAACTCAAGTTTTGCACTTTCACAAATGCTTTCATCATAACTAACAGTGCAAACACGATGTAAATAAGAGATTCATTGTGCAGTGTAGAGATTGCATCATTGAACATAAACTCACGCGGTGTGATTGACAGCTCCAGCGATTATAAAGGGAGGGTTCTTCGATCGCTTTCTGTATATAATTTAAGATTAGGCATTAAAATGAACATGGTTACTTACATGTTGTGGTATTACTGTCAGGTCCATATCTTACAGTAAAAGTCAGTTTGCAAAGCCTACACCGAAACTGCGACTGATTTACAAAAGAATCCACAGTGAAATGTACTGAACATACAAGTAATGCTCTACTGAGACATCCACATAGTTAAAAATAAATAATCACTTTCATAGGATTAGGAACCTTTGGAAGTTAATGATTTTTTTTTAGTCCAATGATCCTTTATTGCTCTTTTCTCCTCGACATCTCACTAACATGCCAGTGGGCAGGGCCAAATACGTGATGATGCAGAAGTAGGCATTGATCGGATTCTGCAGAGGCGGTCTTTTGTGGCACTATTACATCATAATGTGACAAAATCTGAAGAACCATTTTCTAAGCTTGGTTTTAATAAAAGCTGTTTAGTTCTTGATCCGACTGGTTTAAAATATGCCTTAAAGTTAACCTCGTAAGACAATTCAAGATTTATATGTTGTTGTTTTTTTATGTTTTGAGGTTATTTTTAAATCCCACTGCATAGATTTGCAAGTTAGAATTTATTCTATAACCTGAAAGGTTTCAGAATTACTCACTTTATTCAATATATCACAATGTAGATTTTAATTCATTTTTTGAAAAAATTGTGTGAAAAAGCTTGTGCAAAAGAAATTTTGAGTAAACTGTACTTTGCATTTTGTTTAGTGCATGAAACGACATCTTTCTGTCACTATTATCTTTCATTCAAACTCTAGCTGGAGGAGGCTAAGGCACTGGTCAGTGATGCCATCCATGCAGGCATCATGAGTGACCTGGCATCAGGCAACAACATAGACCTGTGTGTGATTACCAAAGAGGGGGTGGACTATATCAGACCTCACAGAGAGTCTCCTTATAACTATAAGAGGTAAAAAAAAAAAATAATAATAATAATAATAAATAAAAATAAAAAAATACCTTTTTGAGGTTTTGATGTTTTTTCTTTTTATAAAATAACACATTTTTACTTTTTATAAAATGATATGTCACAGCAACTCAATGCATATTTAAAGGTCAGTGTTAATTGTGCCTAATGCAGTGCCTAATATTGGTAATATATCTCTTTGTCTTTCTCTTAAAGACAGGCAAAGTACAAATATAAGCCAGATACAACACCTGTTTTAACTAAAACCGTGACTCAGCTGGAGCTGGAGTTGGTGGATGAGACAGTTCAAATGATGGAAACAGCAGGATCCAGTTGAGCCAAGGAATACACTGTGATGTTATAATGTGATCTGGAAGAGGGATCATTTCAACTCAGTTACTGTTTTGACAAACAAACAGGGAAAAAAGTCAGATTCTGCTGTAAATGTGTTTTTATGTCTGATGTTTTTTCGCATAATTCCATGGTTGCTAGTGGACTGATAATCATCAATAAACTATTACAATTTTCAGCATATGCACTGCACAGCATTATTTTTTATTTTTTTTATGTTTTAGAAGCAAAGATCTGTTTTAGTAAACACAACGGAACTTAATAATAAAAAAAATGTAACAAATAAATTCCAAGGACATTTTGTGCAATATTGCTATTATTGGTTATTTAATTTGCTCAAATGAATGATGAAAGCCAAATGAAAGAGATTTCAAAACTAATGTTGCAAATCATAAATACTTGCCTCTTGGTCCTTGTGTTCCATTTTGAAAAAGTGGGCATGCTACATATACAGTACTGTGCAAAATCTTAGGGCGCTAGTATATTCACCAACAAAAAATGGTTTTAAGTCAGTTATTTCTATCTTTTGCTGTAGTGTGTCAGTAGGAAGTTTACATTTCAAAACATTATTTTGCCATTAATTGTAATAATCCAGTGAGATTTTTGTATGCACAAGGAGTCTGACAACAGCCAGTGCTCCACACAGAGATCTGATCTGATCATCATCCATTCCGTCTGGAATGACATGAAGAAACAGAACAAACTGAGACAGACTAAATCCAGAAGAACTGTGGCAACGTCTCCAAGACGCTTGATGAAAAAACCTTCCTGCAAAGCTACCTGAAAAACTATGTGCAAGTGTACCTCAGACAAAAGCTGTTTTAAACGCAAAGTGTGGTCATACCAAATGTTGATTTGATTTAGTTAATAGAAGTTAACTGATAAAGAAAATCTATTTATGACATTATTTTGAAAGCATCCTCATTTTACAGCATTTTTACACAATTGCCTAAAACTTTTAACAGTACTGTAGCTTTGCAGGTAGGTTTCTTGAAGCATCTTGGAGACGTTGCCACAGTTCTTCTGGATTTAGTCTGTCTCAGTTTGTTCTGTTTCTTCATGTCATTCAGACAGACTGATGATGATCAGATCAGATCTCTGTGTGGAGCACTGGCTTTTGTCAGACTCCTTGTGCATAAAAAAATCTCACTGGATTATTACAATTAATTGGAAAAATAATGTTTGGAAATGTAAACTGATATTTCCAACTGACATGCTACAGCAAAAGATAGAAATAGCCGACTTAAAACCATTTTTTTTTTTTTTGGTGAAAATACTAGTGGCCTAAGACTTTTGCACAGTACTGTATATATATATATATATATATGTGTGTGTGTGTGTGTGTGTGTGTGTGTGTGTGTGTGTGTGTAGCATGCCCACTTTTTGTCATATTTTATTACCATTTTCTAAACTATAGCGAATAAACTGATAATGTGAGAAATTTTGAAGGTGTCTGAATAACTTTTGGTTTGACTGTATATACACACGTGGTCAGAATTGTTCGTACCCTTGGTAAATATGAACAAAGAAGGCTGTGAAAATAAACCTGCATTATTAATCCTTTTTATCTCTTATTTGAAAAATCAAAAATATGTAACCTTTCATTGAACTAAAACAATTGAAAATGGGGGAAAATATCATTATGAAATAAATGTTTTTCTCAAATACATGTTGGACACAATTATTGGTACCCCTAGAAATTCTTATGAATAAAATATCTCTGAAGTATATTCCCATTCATATTTACAATTCTGAGCACTCCAGGGTGATTATGAACATGAAATTATCCAGCCATGGCTTCCTGTTTCACAGAAATATAAATAGGAGGGAAAACAAAACCCAAATTCCCTTAATCATCCATCACAATGAGAAAAACCAAATAATATATTTCTGATGTGCAGCAAAAGATAATTGAGCCTCACAAATTAGTGAAGTGGCTTTAAGAAAAGAGCTAGAGCACTGAAAATTCCCATTTCCACCATCAGGGCAATAATTAAGAATTTCCAATCAACATAAAATGTTACGAAACTGCCTGGAAGAGGACGTGTGTCTATATCGTCCTAATGCACGGTGAGAAGGAGAGTTTGAGTGGCTAAAGACTCTCCAAGGACCACAGCTGGAGAATTTCAGAAAATAGTTGAGTCTCAGGGTCAGAAAACCTTAAAAAAAAACAAAAAAAAAAACACCACCTACACCACATGTTGTTTGGGAGGGTTTCAAGAAAAAAAAAATCAAGAAAAGAAAATGCTCTCATCCAAAAACAATCCCCAGCATATTCTGTTGTCAGACACGACTGGAACTTCAAATGGGACTGGCTTCTAGAGGCAGACAAAGTACACAACTCCATTACTTGAGTGAAAGTACAGATACTGCTGGTCAAATATTACTCCATTACAAGTTGTAAAGACAGATTTTAAAAGTACAGAAGTACTTGCTTTTAAAAGTACTTAAGTACCAAAAGTAAATTTCCTTTTTTATGTCATTGCACTGTATTATTATTGTTGTATGTAATACTTGCAATATCTCTGAAGCAATTTACAATACATTACACCTACTGAATACACTGATTAGCTTGTAGTATCTTTGGAATAAAGAGCTTTTAGAATGTTACAAACCTATGGGGATAAAAAAATAAAATAAAAAATATTGAACACCCCTACCTACCCCCACAAAAGCAGGATGGTAGTGATCTCACACAGCTCTGACAGTATGTGCACACTTCTATGTGTAGCCATTTCTGTCAGGACCACTAACGTCAAATGATAGACACTTAGCATACAGTTTGGTTTGGCAGTATGGTTCTGTTCTGGGCAAAAACTCCTTGCCCATCCATGCAGCCTGTCAGAGCAGCAATAATAACCCCCCAAGGGTTAACAGAACAGAACCAAGCAGATATCATTAATGTACTTAATTACATTTAGTGTAACGCATTACTCAAGATTAGGGAGTCTGATTCAACAGGCAGGGGCGGACTGGCCATCGGGAGCACCGGGAGAATTCCCGGTGGCCTGGCAGCCAATTTGGCCCGCTGCCCTACATTCATTCATTCATTCATTCATTTATATTGTTGTTGTTGTTGTTGTTATTTTTATTGCCTGCCGAATGTACTAAAGTGATTATTTCCGAATTCGCCATTCAATAATAAAACACTAATAAATCATGAATCGGTTAGTCGTGACTGGCAGCGCGATTCGCCTCTAGCACGCTCCGCGCATCCGCGCGTCCGCCAAAAGGATGCGAGACTGGAGATTGGAGTGGAAGAGCACAGGTGGAGCAAGAGGCAAAACTGTCCTGTTTAGGACTTCAAGTGCAGGTCAGTTACATCTGTAAATAGACTCTTTTAGTTTTGTCTTTGTTTACTTAGTTAAGCATTAAACTACTAGCAAATGTTAGCAGTAGCAGTCAATTACTGAAAAATTACCAAAAGGACATAATTTCTATTGTAAATAGTAGGAATAGCAGACAAATATTCAGACAAATATTTTCCCTTACGAAAATTAACCTGGTTTTACTAAAAATAAAACCAAAAAACATGGTTACTATAGTTAAAGTACACTCTTAAAAATAAAGGTGCTTCATTCACGATGCCAGAAGAACCCTTTTTGTCTACATACTTCCATAAAGAACCTTTAACATCAGAAGAACCTTTCTGTTTCACAAAAGGTTCTTTGTGGCTAAAGAAGGTTCTTCAGATTATAAAAAGGTAAGAAAAAGACAGTTCTTTAAAGAACCTTTGACTGAATGGTTCTTTGTGGAACCAAAAATGGTTCTTCTATGGCATCGCTTGAAGAACCTTTTAAGCACCTTTATTTTTTGAGAGTGTAACCACAAATTAACAATGGGTTTGCTACACTGTTTCACCATGGTATTTGTAGTAAAACTCTGGTTATACAAATGGTAATCAATCTGCCAATCTGCCAAAAAAACATGGTTATTATATATATATATTTTTTACCACAGGCCTAATAATACCATGGTTCATTTTACTTAGGACAAAACATGACCCATGATAATGAAAAAACATGTTCAGTGTTAAGATTTTTCTGTAAAGATATATTCAAGATGTAGCTATTATTGTACTAATTTTGACATTTAGGCAAGATAAAACAATAACACATGGTTCTAATGTAATACTTATTTTTTTCTAAAATAAATGTATATGTGCAAACATATTACAATGAGGTGGTTGTTTTGCAACATGGAGATGTGTTGATGAAGTGACAGGTACAATAAAATTTGTGAAAAAAGTAAACATGCACATGAGGGACAGAGAGATGTCAGGGAAAATGAAGAGACTAAAAAGGAAAATGGAAGTTCAAGAGATAACATTTAATTATTTTGTGCAACCCCAGCCTAGGGATTTAAACTTTTTTCAAAATTTGTTGTGGATGTATGAGATGGCCTGGATGAGTGTGAGATTTCCTGGCCTGAAATTTTGTCCCAGTCCGCCCCTGTCAACAGGAATGTCAGAACCATGTCCTGATTGTGGCGAAAGGAGGAGTTGGGGATGGAGGAGGGTAATTTGCTCCCAAGCAAGCAAAGCTGCTGAATAATAATGAATAGCGCTTATGTAGGGATGCCGTGATAGGTGTCGTATTCCTATTGGTAGATGTGATCAGCTGAGAGTCAGTTGATGCAAGCTTGACTCACGTGACCTGCCATTACTAATGCTATACGCTTGATTTATCCACATTTGAACAGAGTGGACAGTGAAATTGCTGTAAATACAGAGTGATAAAAAAAAAACAAAAAATCTGCTTTAAAACACAGCAACACAACTGTAGCTGTATAACTTTACAACAGCAACACTGCTTTAACAAAAAAGCAAAACAGCAAGACTTATTTGACATCAAAACAAAAGTGTAAAAAATGCTGTCTAATCGCTCTCACGGTACTTTGATGTCACACACAGAACGGTCTGTGCAGCGCTGCTTCAAGTCCAACATCTATATTGTGTTTTATTAGGAGATGCACAACGGTTCTTCTGTGGCTCCATTTGGCATAATAACAGCTCTGAGTTTTCTCCTATAATGCCTGATGAGGTCAGAGAATACCTGACAAGAGATCAGAGACAATTTCTTCATCCAGAATCAGAGTGAGGAAAAGGGCTCAGAAAATCACTCTGGATCCCTCACATCCAAGTTATCCCCTTTTTGAACTTTTGCCATCTGGCCGGCGCTACAGAGCCCCAAATACCAGGACAACCAGGCACAAGAACAGTTTCTTCCCCCAGGCAATCTACCTTATGAACAGTTAAATGCTCCACACATTATGCAATAAAAATGTGCAATAACCTTATATTTGTTTGTTACCACCTCCATCCTTGTGCATCCCTGCATCTCATTCCATTCTATCATCTATAGCACAACTGTACATACAGTTTATTTATGTTTCAATTTATTTTTAAATTTTTGTCTATTTATGTTTACATATGTGTATTTTATATTCTCATCTTATTTTTATTGTCTGTGTGTTGCTGTTGTCTCTGTGTACTGGAAGCTTATGTCACTAAAACAAATTCCTTGTATGCGCAAGCATACTTGGCAATAAAGCTCTTTCTGATTCTGATTCTGATTTATAGGTAATATTTTCACATACACAATTTAGCAAAATCAGACAATATTGTGTCTAATATATACCACAATATTAACTTCTTATTATGGAATTGTTGTAAATAAATATCACATTTGAAAATGGTCAGTGTTCAAAAAATGCTGGGAAATCACTTCATGTAGCCCTACAAGAGTGATTACTGATAAACTGTCTGAAAAAAAGAAAGTCACATTTTAGAGAAGAAAAAAAATTACCGACTTCAAAGCTTCTACATAGTAACGACTTTCTACTTCGAGGACCTTGATAGAAATGTAGTGGAGTGAAAAGTACAATATTTGTCTTTCAAATGTAGAAGTTAAAGTTATAAGTTTCCAGAAAAAATAATACTCAAGTAAAGTACAAATACTCAAAAAGTGTACTTAAGTACAATACTCAAGTAAATGCACTTAGTTACTGTCCGCCTCTGCTGGCTTCTATGGTCAGATGTAAATAAAAATGAGCTTTTTAGCAGCAAACACTCAAGATGGGTACCCCATGTGTACAATGAAATATACTGCTGTATTTTTGATGTTGTGGGCCTATATTTCTGCTGGAGGTCCTGGACATCTTGTTTAGACACATGGCATCATTGATTCTATCAAATACCAACAGATAAAAAATCAGTAAGTGACTGACTCTGTTAGAAATCTTATAATGGGCCATGTTTGGATCTTCCAACCGTACAATAATCCAAAC
This sequence comes from Spinibarbus caldwelli, assembly GCA_039654775.1. Taxonomy (NCBI): domain Eukaryota; kingdom Metazoa; phylum Chordata; class Actinopteri; order Cypriniformes; family Cyprinidae; genus Spinibarbus; species Spinibarbus caldwelli. Next base: position 4,061,550 of record CM077245.1, read on the forward strand.
ACAAACCTCAAAAACAACACAAAAATGGGTCACTGAGCACAAAACCAAGCTTCTGCAATGGCAATTCCAGTCCTCTGACCTGAACCCCATAGAAAATGAGTGGGGTGAACTGAAGAGAAGAAGCACCAACATAGAGCTGGGAATCTAAAGGGTCTGGAGTGATTCTGGATGAAGGAATCTCTGATCTCTTGTCAGGTGTTCTCTAACCTCATCAGGCATTATAGGAGAAAATTTAGAGCTGTTAAACTGGCAAATGGAGGTTTCAAAAAGTATTGAATAAAAGGGTGCCGTTAATTGTGGCCAATGTGTATTAGAGAAAAACATTTATGTCATAATGATATTTCCCCACATTTTAAATTCTTATTATCCAATGAAAGGTTGGATTTATGTGAATTTTTTAAATAAAAGATAAAAATGATTAACAATGCAGATTTATTTTCACAGCCTTCTTTGATCATATTTACCATGGGTACCAACAATTCTGACCATGTGTGCACACACACACACACACACACACGTATATATATACAAATATATATATATATATATATATATATATATATATATATGTATACACAGAGAGAGAGAGAGAGAGAGAGAGAGAGAGAGAGAAAACAACCATATGTATCAAATTAAAGGACATTTAAAGGACAGAGCAAAAAATTTCAGTCAATGGCCTTTTGGACAAGACAACTGAACAGCATATTAGTATTGATACATTCATTTAAAGTTTTAAAGTAGTGTTAGTTCATTTAGGCTAATTCCTAGATTATTTAGGCTAATCTTTTTTATAATATAGTTTGCTCTGCAGTTTCAGGCATTAAACTCCATGGTTACGTTTCTGCATCTTAACACTGTTTCACCTGGTCTTAACCTGCGTCGGATGAATCTACACAGATACTGAAGACGCGGAGAGACGCTCGCTTCTATTGGTCAACCAGCACTGCACAAAAATATTTCCTTCATACAAACTCAAAATGATAATGTTTATCGCAAATACTCTTAAACAACATAAGATAGACACATAGAAGAAACTAATTTACAGTAAGTTATAGATTATAGTTTTTCAAATATATTTTCTGGTCGTACATCGAAACTACTAACTATTCTACTAAATCTTTCGGTTTCGAAATCATTGTCTTCCGCATAGGGATCGTGTTTCCTTCATGTAAAATACACTTAGGCCATTTCGTTTTTACTGTCTGAATTACATTAATTGTACTTTCTTTATATAAAGAATGGCTCTTTTGGATGTAAGTGGATATAAATATAGCTCCGCGTCACAGTTCGGCTTTAAGCAAACGCATCTTCTCGATCGACTCAATCACTATAGTTTTGGGACCAAATGCCAGGAGTTCGCGGTACCTGTTGGAGTCGACGTAAGTAACTTTATTATCAATATCAATTCATAACTAAATCTTATAGACACATTATTACGGTGTTAAGTGATAGACAGCATAAAAACACACATTTTGTGAGAAAATGGAAGAATGCTCGCACCCAAACATGTTGAGCAGATTAATAAAAAAATATCCCTTGATACATAAACCTTTATTTTTCCAGTTTTGTAGACTATCTTCAGCAATTATAGAGCATGTAATATGTAATTAAAATGGCATTGTAAAGTTTTTTGATTTACTTATATATGGCAAGAATATTGAGAATCTGTCTTCTAGGGTTAATTTGCTTATTGAAACATAGGGGGCAGAGTCTCAGCAAAAACAAAAACTAACATTTAAGCAAAAAAAAAAAACAAAAACATGTAAATATAAATTAGCCTGCCTTGTAACATATACTGTGTTCCCATCAGCCCTCTAAGTTTCTGAAATCATGCAGTTGTGAGGATGGCGTGTCCATAGATCTGAATCATGGCACCACAACCCTGGCATTTAAGTTCCGTCATGGAGTCATTGTGGCCGTTGACTCCAGAGCATCAGCTGGAAAATACATCGGTAAGCAAGCATCCATACAGTTTTAAAGTGGGTAAACTCTTCTATTGAAGCAAGCTGATTTTACACACCATAGTACAAAGTCATTCATACTGAAAACAGCATTCAGAATAAAACACAATTGTCAAACTGTATTTTTTTCTATTTCGTGATGTCTCTTACAATGTTTTCTTCCAATGCAGCATCAAAGGAAGCCAATAAAGTGATAGAGATCAACCCTTACCTGCTGGGCACCATGTCCGGCAGCGCTGCAGACTGTCAGTACTGGGAGAGACTGCTGGCTAAAGAGTGCAGGTCTGTCTCAGCATGCTTCTGAGAGCGGTGAAGCATCTGCTCACAGGATGAAGTTACCAACTTGTGTTTGTGTTCAGCTGTGTCAGAAAATGTATTCAGTCAAAAGCTTTGGTTAAAGATTATAAGAACAGACTTTAAAAAATTACTGTTCACGTCATGTGAAAATAATCAGTGCATCAGCAAAGATTAAAAGGGATAGTTTACCCAAAAAAGAAAATTCTGTCATCATTTACTGACCCTCATGTCATTCCAAACCTGTATGATTTACTTTCTTCTGCTGAACACAAAAGAATGATCAATGTTATTTGAAGAATGTTCAAGTTAAACAAACAAACAAAACTGTTAAACTCCAAAAAAGACATAAAGGCATGAAGCAACACTTTTTATGATGTACAGACTGAAATTTAAGCCTAAATCAAAACATTTATCAATGTACACAGACTGCATCAAATATGGCGACACAAACCTCAATTGGTTCTCGCATGTCATGATGTGATCAAACATCATGTTTAAGGATTGTGTCATCTTATTTGATGTAGTCTGTAAATGCATTTTAATTTGATTTACCCATTTTAAAGTGAATAAAGACTTAAATTTCGATCTGTTCATTATAAACAGTGATCATGTTATAAAAGTTTAGAATGACATGAGTAAATCATAGTAAATGATGACTTTTCATTTTGGGGTGAACTATCACCTCTTTTTCTTCTTTCAGTTTAAAATTCTCATGTAAAAATTTGTGGTTAATGACCACAGTTCCCGAGGAAATGAAAATGCATTTTCATCCAATACTGTTGTGATTTTATCTTAAGGAATTCAAGTGTGCAGAAGCCCATTATGTTGATTCCTACACTCTCAGAAAAAAGTTCAAAGCTGTCACTGGTGTGGTATCTTTTCAAAAGGTACACTTTATGCACTAATATGTACTTTTAAAGTACTAATACGTACCTTTAAGGTACTAATATATGTACCTTATAGGTAAATAAGGTACAAAAGATGTGCCTTTTAGCTTATGTTTATAGGGTACCACCCCAGTGACAGTTTTGTACCTCTTTTTCTGAGAGTGTATATTTGACTTTATTCTTTGTTAATATATTAATGTTAGTAATTGTGTGATTTAAAAACAGACTTTACAAACTGCGTAACAAGCAGAGGATCTCCGTGTCTGCAGCCTCCAAACTGCTGTCCAACATGATGCTGGGATACAGAGGCATGGGCCTGTCTATGGGCAGTATGATCTGCGGCTGGGACAAACAGGTGATGTGTGTTTATATATATATATATATATATATATATATATATATATATATATAGCACTGTTTTTTGCTTATTCAGGGTGCTCTCAGTATAAGCATATAATATTATACAATAGTATTAAATAAAACAATAAAATAATATTGTAATGCTCTCAGTAAGATCTGGTGTCACATATTCTTCATGCTTAACAGCTACACACATAATCTTCACTTATGTTCATATTATGTTTTCCCTCACATCAGGGTCCAGGCCTGTACTATGTGGATGATAATGGCACTCGTCTCTCTGGCCGGATGTTCTCCACTGGCTGTGGGAACAGTTATGCGTATGGTGTAGTGGACAGTGGTTATCGTGAGGATATGTCTGTGGAAGAGGCGTATGAGCTGGGTCGTCGTGGTATAGCTCATGCTACACACAGAGATGCTTACTCCGGTGGTGTGGTTAACCGTAAGTACAGCAATTTATCTGAGACTGACACCTTCTTTTACAGTAAATATATAAATTTGGTCTTTTAATAATATTAACTTGATGTGCCATTTTGTTTAAACCAAAAGCTGTGAGAAATGTCTTTTTTGTCTTCATTAATACATTTGAATTTCTGTTCTACATGATTGTTTTCATAATTAATTAATGTACGGTGTTGTTGAACACTGTGTTTGCATGCTGTATTTAAGATGGGATGTTTTCATGTGTTTGTACCTTTTAGTGTACCACATGCAGGAGGACGGCTGGATCAAGGTGTGTAAGGAGGACGTGTCAGAGCTAATCCACAAATATAAGAAGGGAATGTTTTGATCACATCTGATCTCTCATTCATTCAAAACTCACTGTTTTATTATTGTAATTGACACAGTAAACAATAAACTCTCAAATCAAACATGTTTTTGGTGCATTCTTTGTAATATATTTGTATTTTCCCTAAGAAGTTTTTAGGTGAATAAAAATTAACTTAATGCACTTAATGAACTTAATGACAAATATAGCCCTGTATTTGAAATGATTTGTTATTTAGGCCCATGTACTGCACATATATAAGACACTGATAGGCATCATTACAATAAAGAATTGTGGAAGCTCAGTAACAATGGAACGTAATGGAAGTTATGAATGTTATTTTTAGTAAAACACTTAAATTCAAGCATTAATAAACTCCAATGAAAATTTTGAACTAAGATGAAATTCTGTAAATGAAGAATGTATCAGTCTTATGAAATGCCAAAGCTGAATAAAAATACAAACAAATAAATAATTGAATACATATATAAAAATATACAAAGAGAGGTAAAATCAATCAATCAATCTACAAGAAATGTAAGAAACAAAAATAAATATGTCTACGTTTATTTACATATGTATATTTGTATTTTTGCCACGTTTTTTATTTTTTATTTTTTTTCATTTATTTTTTAGATTTATTTCTACATTTCTTTATCCACATTTCTTTATTACATTTCTTTATTCTTTATTGAGTTTTAGTTCAGACATAACAGTTGAGCTCAGAGTTCTCACTACAGCAAGGAAGAATCTTTGAGGCCTGATGATATTAAATTACTTAAACCATGATAGAAGATCTTGGCCATATCACCTCTCATTCATTCATTATAACTTGCACTACTCAAAGTTCTGAAAGCTTCTTCCTTGCCTTAGCCAGAACACGCCCCCTCATTACCCTAAGGACAAAGAAATTAAGAAATAAATAAATGTGAAAATAAATATAAGTGGAAATAAATAAATGTATAAATGAATGAAAAAATTGTGAAAAAATACAAAATACATTTATTTAGTTTTTACACATGTATATATGTATGTATGTATTGATTGATTGATTCATTTATTCATTCATTCATTCATTCATTCATTTAGCTAGCAGCTTTGCAATTCCATATATTCTAGCTTGTCAGGCCATCATCAGCTGAACTAGTGTGTCCTTTCCCTTTCTTAAAATAAGAAATTACTGGAGTTGTAATTATTTTTGTATTTTGCAGACAACATATTCTGAGATGGATCCAGTCAAAGTTATTATTATTAAATTCAATCATTTAAAAAACCTGATATTCTTATAACTCTCAAGATGACATTCTGTAGGTGAAGAATGTGGCATGCCAGCATGCTTGGCTAATCATATTACTGTGTACCAGAGGTTGCTATGTAGAATTCAGGGAAGCAGCTTGTATTGTATATCATATCACATTTGCTTTGGTGATTAGAGAAGAAGCATCTAATAGAAACCTGATCTGATTACAATGTTTCAAACTGACCAGGAAAGCTTATGTCAGTTTCCTAATCACTAATACAGCTAAATTAATTTCATGAATGAAGAAATAATTATTTGACATAATGATTGCACATTTTCATTTTAGTGCACTTTTGTGTCCCTTCTCCTTCAAAAATATGAGATTACTGTATTATAGCCTATTCCTTTCTTGTGATAGCTGGAACCACCACAGTCACCCTTGTCATTTATAGAATTCTATCTGGGATTTTATAAACAGAAATTATCTATTAAGTTAGGTCGATGATTCATTTTTAAAAGGGATCAAATATTTCTCATTTAAATATGTAATGAATATGTAGAAATAAAAATTTAGCTCAATAGTAACCAATAGTCACATACTTATTTCACCAGCTATTCCACTGCAAAATTCCACAAATTATACTGCATCCCTGCAGTGGTGAAGTGATTCTGATTTATATTTCATATAAACTTTAAGAAGGAATCATGTTGTGATCATCATAGTCCTGTAATGCACTAACATTCAGTTGCAAATCTTATGAATGGACTCAGATATGTTCTGCTGTTTTAACCTCTTAAGCTCTGGGGCGATTTTGGTATTTTCGCCTAAATTTGACATACTCAAATTCAAATGTTTCATTGTAAAGAAAACCCTTTTAACTACAAAATGAGTGTAATTCTTTATAAATAACATTATATATGTTTAAAATATTACAATAAACACTAAACAAACATAGGCACTTTTTGATTTTTTAATATTTTTTTTTTGAAAGTCTGTTACTCAGGTTCTATTAGGTCCAGCTCTCTGCAACTGGTTTGATGCCACTAGATGCCAAATTGTACCAGAAAAAAAAAAAAGAATCTTTCAAATAACAGCTTCTAAACAGGAGTTATTGCATTATAAGTGACGCGAGTAAAATGGTCCTTTTTTGCATCTACAAGTATCATTTTGAGTTTCCTTTGCAAAAACAGGCTATATAAAACACATTACCCCCAGAATCCTATTTTACTATGTGCCATAAGCACTTTTCTTGATTATTGATTGAATTATGTTTAATTTTTATGTTTTTCTAAGTAGTAATATACAAAATGGCATAAACGAATTGACCAAATTTCACATTTTGTGTTTTCTACAATCAGTTTTATTCTTTCAGGAGACACAAGACTGTATAAATTATAAAATATACAGTCATGGCCAGAAATATTGGCACCCTTGGTAAATATGATTAAAGAAAGGTGTGAAAATTAATCTGCATTGTTAATCCTTTTGATCTTTTATTTAAATATAACCTTTCATTGGATAATAAGAATTTAAAAAGGCGGGAAATATCAATATGAAATAAATGTTTTTCTCTAATACACATTGGCCACAATTAACGGCACCATTTTATTCAATACTTTTTGAAACCTCCATTTGCCAGTTTAACAGCTCTAAATTTTCTCCTATAATGCCTGATGAGGTTAGAGAACACCTGACGAGATCAGAGACCATTCCTTCATCCAGAATCACTCCAGACCCTTTAGATTCCCAGCTCTATGTTGGTGCTTCTTCTCTTCAGTTAACCCACTCATTTTCTATAGGGTTCAGGTCAGAGGACTGGAATTTGTGTTGTTTTTAAGGTTTGTGTTTGGATTATTGTACGGTTGGAAGATCCAAACATGGCCCATTATAAGATTTCTAACAGAGTCAGTCACTTATTGATTTTTTATCTGTTGGTATTTGATAGAATCCATGATGCCATGTGTCTAAACAAGATGTCCAGGACCTCCAGCAGAAATATAGGCCCACAACATCAAAAATACAGTAGTATTTTTCATTGTACATATGGGGTACTATTTATCCCTGTGTTCACCAAACCCATCTTGAGTGTTTGCTGCTAAAAAGCTCATTTTTTAGTTTGATCTGACCATAGGATCCAGTGCCATTTGAAGTTCCAGTCGTGTCTGATAACTGAATATGCTGGAGTTTGTTTTTGGATGAGCTAGGAGAATTTTTCTTGAAACCCTCCCAAACAACATGTGGTGATGTAGGTGCTGTTTGACAATCTTTTTTTAAGGTTTTCTGACCCTGAGACTCAACTATTTTCTGCAATTCTCCAGCTGTGGTCCTTGGAAAGTCTTTAGCCACTCGAACTCTCCTCCTCACCGTGCATTAGGACGATATAGACACATGTTCTCATCCAGGCAGTTTCGTAACATTTTATGTTGATTGGAAATTCTTAATTATTGCCCTGATGGTGGAAATGGGAATTTTCACTGCTCTAGCTCTTTTCTTAAAGCCACTTCACTAATTTGTGAAGCTCAGTTATCTTTTGCTGCACATCAGAAATATATTATTTGGTTTTTCTCATTGTGATGGATGATTAAGGGAATTTGGGCTTTGTTTTCCCTCCTATTTATATTTCTGTGAAACAGGAAGCCATGGCTGGATAATTTCATGTTCATAATCACCCTGGAGTGCTCAAAATTGTGAATATGAATGGGAATATATTTCAGAGATATTTTACTTATAAGAATTTCTAGGGGTGCCAATAATTTTGTCCAACGTGTATTTGAGAAAAACATTTATTTCATAATGATATTTCCCCCCATCTTTCCTCTTCACGGGGCCGCTGAACGCTCTTCATTATGACTTTTATCGTAATGTTTTATTATTTTATTATAATGTTCAAAGACGCTTTTATCCGCGCCACTGATGTATTACTCTTTCAGTGTCCCATTCTCGCCTTCAAAACAGTCCAAAAAACTACAACTCCCGAGCGCAAGTTACACAGCCCCAGCGCTGACATGGAAGCGCTCCCACACCATCTGCTTTGCTGACCCTTTTTTTTTTTTTTTTTTTTTATTAATGCTCAAAAATCAGGAATAGTACACATAGAATAATACAACCATCAACATAAAAATGATAATATAAAAAAAATAAAGTAGAAACAAAAAAAAAAAAAAAGGAACAGAAAAAAAAGGAAAAGGGGGGTGTTAATACATTACAAACTGAAAGAACAAAATTGAGACTTACATGTCATTAAAAATAGGAAAAGAGTTACAGGCAGATAAAGTTTTTAAGGCTTTTTTGTTCCTAGACAACTGGATTAATGAAAGGTATTGCTCAAATTATTTTATAAAAACAAAAAGAGAGGTCTAAAATTTGAATATTTGCATCTGTGGATGTGAAATTTTGCAAGAAGCAAAATCAGATTCACTACATAAAATTGTTTCCTTTTAGATTGTTCATACTCAATAAAACCCAATACTACGTCCTTTCAAAAAAGTATCAACCAAATTAGGAGAAACCAGTGACAAAGGATGGGCACCTCTCAGTAAAGCAAGAAGACCTGATGGGATAGATCCCATAACTACGGAAAATTCTTTTGGAGAGACAGGAAATTGAAAGTAATCTAGAAATTCTTTATATGAAAATAACAACCCTTGAGAGTTCATTAACTGACTGATCAACAGTATATTTTTATCAAACCAACTCTGAAAAATATGGATTTATTCTTGTATAAAACATTACAATTATTCCAAATAAAAGATCTGTGGGGTGAAAAGCTGTACTTGAATATTAGCAAGAGAACCTGCATATGGAAAGCAGATAATATAGCCGGTAGTTTATAAATTTTATAGTTACATATGAGAAGAAAATCAAGTCCACCGAATTGAGAGAAAACATAATTGGGAATAAAGTTCCACAAAGACACTGGGTTCCTTCTAAACTGTTTAAGCCAATTGATGTTGAAGGTGTAACTTAAAGTACACTCTTAGAAGAGATTGAACCTTTGGAGTTCAAAAAAGACCCTTAAAGTTCAAATATGAACTTCTAACTATCAAAAAGGTTCAAAGTTGAACCACTGGTTATTTGACACATGCTATCAGTTCTTTTTAGAACCTTTGATGTGGCAGAAGCGTTCATGTAAGAAACTGGCCTATTGTAAAGGTTCCTTTATGAACCTTTTAAAATGGACTGTAAAGATTTAACTATTTTGTTATTCTCAGGACCATACTTTGGTTTTAGTCCCCGAACATTTCACGCACTTGAATTATTAAAGACTGATCAATACATAATTGTTCATATGTTAGTTTAAAAAGTACAAATATGTACAATTGTGAGCAAAACGACATAATTTTTTGTTAAATTCAAGGGCATGGGTGATGATATAGCTTTCCTATATATTGAATTGTGATCTTGATTGAGATGCTAACTGAAATGAATGTGGGATAATAATAATAATAATAATAATAATAATAATAATAACAATTCATTATGATTAATATGGTATTAATTTATTATTATTATTATTATTATTATTATTATTATTATTATTATTATTATTATTATTGTTGTTGTTGTTGTTAAAATAGTTTTGTGAAAATTATGTAAATATGTATTTTTTTACGCCAAAACAATTAAAAATAAAAACGGAACACTTAAACATTTTCATCTTTTGTTTCTGCAAATATTGACTAGGATAATAACAATTCATTAGCAATTTAATTTCACTTAACTAGTCGATTCATTATACAGTCATTTTATTTTCATTTTGTGAATAATAATAATAATAATAATAATAATAATTAAAAAAAAACTTAAAACAAGTATACGTTAGAATGTTTTTCTGTATGAACAACTACTTTGATGCACGAGCCATCAGCAGATGGACTGGAGAAGCAACAGGAATATCTGAGGTAAGACAAAATGAAATAGAAAATAATAAATAACCATAAATCATTTGCATGTCTGTGATAAAAGGATTAGTGTAATATCATAATTAAGTTGGAGCTCATTATGTGACTCTTCTATACAGCAGGATCACAAAACTGATTGTATTCAGAACTGGGAAAAAGGTAAGAAAAAAAGTATTTTATATTTGTGTTTTTATGTGTACCCCCTCACCTTTTTTTCTCTGTTTCCAGTCTAGAGCACAATATTTCAGTAACAAGATACTGATTAGAGAGTTTACATTTACATGACTTATTGTAGGCTGTATAATATCTGGAAGCTACAATCTTTTAATTCTCTGCATCAGTGGTTCTCAACTAAATTTCATTTCTAATTATAACTAATTAACGACTTTAATTTTGTATTTTCAGTTTCATTTGAATTTTTAGTTAAACTGAATGATAAAAAAAAATATATTAATTAAAAATATAGGATCAAACTGCCCTCAAAAAATTCATGAAGCATGTGTGACCCCCACATTGACTTTCGGTCACAATGAGATTCAGTTGTATATATTTTATTTATTATGTCTAATTACATTTACATGTGTCTTTATAAGTGTTTTATTGCTTTAATGTATTGTAATGAGTGTATGTAAAGAGTAGAGCTGCATGTTCTAAGTTCTGGGTGAGAGTTGAGCTGCTAAGGGAACTGTGGTGCATCTTTAGACAACAAAGAGGACAGTCTTTCATTTACTGTTAAGGTTAGTGAAATTTCTTATATTTCATAACAATTTGCTAATTAATAATTAGCTAATAACATGTTTTTGTGTATAACTATTGTGATTTCATTGAATGTCATGGTGTTAAAATGTGTTACTGGTGAAGTAGGTCTGTGATTACAAAAATGTAGACTACAGTGTAGACACTACTGATGTAACGTTATCTTGCTTGGACCCCTAATAACTAAAAGTTGAGAACCACTGCTATATAATTTATTAACATTTTCCTATCCATATTAGTTTCTGATCATATTTAATTGTTTATCCCCATATTAATGGACTGGTTATGTGGTATATGGTGGCAATGTCAAGACATTGTTCTCTAAATTGTAACGCTTTTCTTTTTTACAGACTGAAACAATGATGAGCACAGAGGAGAATCAGTGGACAGTTCAAGATGTGGCTGCTTGTTTGACTGCAAACAGTTTCCAGGATTTCATCCCTACATTTCAAGGTTGATCTCACAGAAATGCCCACTCTCTTTACCTGTCCACTATGCAGCAAACAAACATTTTCCCTAATTAAACAGATTTGACATATTGCACATTACCATCAAAATGATCCAAAATTTGAATTCACATGTGGATTGAACAGTTGTGGCAAAATCAACAAAACTTTCAGTTCCTATAGATAACATAGGGATCTTCTTTCACTGGTCAGTGAAGAAGGGCAAGCTTGTGATAATGAGCATAGTAACTTGGAGGAACATATTGAGGATTTTCATAGTTTTGAAGAGGAGTTGCCTAGCACTGATGTGGTGGACATTACTAACTGCAGAGAGATTAGAACAGAAGATTTACTGCAAAACCTCAAGCGAAATCTTTGTTTGTTTATTTTAAAATTAAGAGAAAAGCACTGTATTGCTGCCACAGTTCAGTCCAGTATTGTGTATAAGTCATCTTTCAAGAGTTCACCACTCATTATGCTGAGATTCTGAGATTTCATCTTCAGCAGCAACATCAAATTGACACTGATGCTGATGACGATTTGTCTGAACTACTTAATCAGCAAACTATTTTTGATGAATGTCTTCGCCAGATCAGCAGTGAATGGATGCTTGAGCGCTATTGTAAAGATGAACTTGAGTACATTGCACCTGTGCAAATTCCACTTGATCAAACAGAACGACATGGTGCACATTTCCAGTACATACCGCTCAAGGCTCTGATGAGTAAGATTGCTCAAAATCACGATGTGTGAGCATTGCTTAATCAAGAGGAAACACCAAAAGATCAGGATGTTATGAAAGACTACACTGATGGAGACCAGTTCAAAAGTTGTAAACTTTCTTCTTTATCCACTCTGCGTCTACATTTTTACATTGATGAATTTGAGATTGTTAACCCTTTAGGTTCCAAAAGGGGAAAACATAAACTTACAGCTGTATATTTTAAACTCGGAAACATCGATAAGAAATATACGTCAAAACTTGAGAACATTTACCTTTCTTCTTTAATCAGACATCGGTACATTGAAGAAGATCTTACCAACTACAACAATCTTTTTCAGCCTTTGATCGAAGAAGTAACATGTCTTGAGACAGAGGGAGTGACTCTGTCATGTAATGGGGAAAGCAGAAGATTCTATGGCACAATAGTCACCATATCAGCAGACAATCTTTCAGCTCACTCTTTGATTGGGTTGAAAAGAAATTTTTCACATGGGAGAATATGTCGTTTTTGCATGGCCACAAAAGAAGACATCACTACCAAATTCAAAGAAGAGGACTTTACTCTAAGAAACAGTACTAACTACAGATACCACCTGCAGGCTGTCCATGAAAATCCTGATTATGGGTCTGTTTATGGTGTGCAGAGAGAGTGCTGTTTCTCATCTCTTAACTATGCTCCTCAAGTGATAACTCATTTGTTTCCACCTGATGTGATGCATGATATTTTGGAAGGAGTTATTCCTAATGTTCTGAGGTGGATTCTTCATCAGCTGATCCAGGATAAACACTTCACCCTAGCTCAACTGAACTTTGAAATTGAGAATTTTCCATATTCTGTAAATGACAAGACACCTAAACCACAAATCTTGAGGGAGAGAATGTTGCGAAGCAGAGGTCAACTCTCTGGTAAAGCTTCTGAAATCTGGACATTGTTTTGACTGCTACCCCTAATGGTTGGATCTTATGTACCTCCAAACAAGTATTGGAACTGCTACATTTTACTACAAGAAGTGGTGGATGTGATCATGGCCCCAGTGGTTAGAAGATCATGGATACCCTATCTTGAGGAGAAGATTACAGAGTTTTTGACAATGTTTCAAGAAATCTTCCCTGATGGTGTCATTCCAAAAATGCATTTTTTAGTGCACTATCCTTCACTTATGCTGAAATACGGGCCTTTACTTCATTTGTCTTGTATTCGCTTTGAAGGAAAGCATGAGTATTTCAAGAAATTGTCTACTGTTGTTTACAACTTCAAGAACATCACCAAATCACTTGCTAGAAGGCATCAGCTGAGACAGTGCTGGGAGCAAGCTCAGAAGAAAAGCATTGGATATGAAGTATGCCATGCCTCAGGATCTTGTGATGTCCCATCAAACACCCTGCCTTCTTTGGTGTTGGCCACTTTAGAATCTCAGGTTGGCAAACCTCTGTCGAATGAAATCTTACAAAAAACAAATTCCATCACAGTTAACAATACAGCTCATAAAACTGGCGAATGCAAAGTGATTGACACTGTACACACTGAAGAGATTCCATTATTTCTCAAGATCAAAGCAATATATAGACACGGTGGTTTGTGGTATGTTTGGAAAAGTACTCACTCCATTCAAATTTGACAGTCATCTCCATGCATACAAAGTTATGGAAACATCTTGTTGTGCCCTTGAGTTAGGGAAAGAGTTAACTTTCCATGGACTGGACACTTATAAAAACCTGGAAGGAACTCTCTTGATCCCTTTGCGACAGTGGATTACTAAACATTAGAGTGTGTATCTGCACCAGTACACAGTTCATATTGCAATTAGGTGGAAATGATAATGTTGTACTCATATTGACTCTTGTTGTTTTTACAGAGAATGAAATTGATGGAGACACTTTTGTGAACCTAACTGAAAATATGATAGCTAAAATATTTCCGAAGATGAAGGATCAAGTTAAATTTATGAGATTATAGGAAAGCCTAAAGACTAAGATGCCCTCTATGACCACACACACGAATCATTAGTAAGTATTTTATGGCCAAAAGTATGTAGACAGTCCTACTAATTACTGAATCCACATTTTTTCAGCCACAGCTATTGCTAACAGGAGTTTGAAAAGGAAAGTGTATACTGCATGTTAATACCTATGCAAATCTTTACAATAACTTTTAAAAAAAAGCATTAAACTACTTTGGTGTTTATAACATGACAGCATGTACCTCATTGTAATACATAAACATAACACTTCCCTGAAATCTTTTTCTGTAGGACTTCATTTGGCATTCCACATGGGTCAATCTCAGCACAGAACATTGCCCAAAAAGGGTGGCCAGCAAATTACCAGCTACCAAAATTTCCAATGGCAATACAAAAAAGGCTTGATGAGGAGAGCAGAGATTTTTTTTCTTCAACAGGATGGAGCAAATGGAGATCAAAAATAATTCAAACACTGTTTGATCAAATGTGCACATATACATGGTAATTGTAAATATTTTAAAGAATAATTTTAGAGCATGATGGAGGATAATTAATTAATTAATTCTTTCATTCATTATTTAATCAATTTTTGTTTAGGTATCCAACAAGTGAACAATACAACAAGGTGTGTTCAGCTCTTGTTACAAAATATCAGTTCTTGAGAGACAGGACTGGAAGAGGATATGTAAGAATATGACAGAGTTTTTCCATTTCTAACCCTTTAGTACTTCCTTGATATTGTATTATCTTGAAGGTGATACATGTTTTAGCATTAATTGTGTTATTTGTTTCCATTTAAGGAGTCATGGCATGAGATGCTTAAAAACAAATTCAAGAAAGAAAGATCACCATTGGTTGATATTGAAGAGATAAATAAAGTCCGTAGCAGATTCAGCAAAGTAAAGAACCAGATGATTTCTCCAAGCATCCAACAGACACGTGATGCTCAAAAAAAGGCAATCAATGAAGACGTAAGTATGCCAAATAAAGTGACAACTTCAAAGATACTTAATGGATGTCTTTAATGATTTTATTTATTTTTTTTAATTTATTTATTTATTTTTTTAGATTGAGGATTTATCTGTAATCCAAGATATGTATCAAAAGAGACCAAGGTCTGAAGAGGTAAGAGCCACAAATAGAATAATTTTCAGGAATTAAGAATAGCATTAAAGTTTACTGTTAATAAATAAGTGCTTGTGTTTGTGGATAGGCTGAGTCAGGAGAAGATTATTACAGCATAAGGATCCACTTGGAGAAAATGAGAACAGAATGCTCAAAGAAGACACCAAATATCTTACTTTTACTTGACTGCATGGCACGGACAAGGAATGAGAGGGCAGACTACATGAAACATCACTCCACAAAAGATATACTATCACGATATCCAGCTCTTAAAATACCTTCTGTTGTAAGTGAAGTGTATTCCAAATTTTGACTTCAAAGTGAACATTTGCATGATTTATTTATTTATTTATTGCCTGTCGATAGCTTGTGTTGGAGTTTGAAAGCAGACTGGATGCAAACATTGAAAAAAATATTCTGAAAAATCTTGACCTTGTGGCACAGAAAGTTATTAATGAGTGCCAGAGAAGAGAAGTTGGGGTGGGCATTCGTAAAAAAAAACAAAAAAAACATGCTGATTTGGCACACAAAGGTACTGAATGAATGAATCCCTGTTTTATAGATAGTAAATATACAAATCATAATGTAGATAAAACAATGTTCATGGACATTTTCTCAATTTTATATTAAAGGTCTCTCAGTGGCTGCTGCTGTCCTGTTGCTTCCACTTTTATTCAAGGAGAGTCCAAGATCTCTCTATCTCATCAATGAGGTATATATGCTTAAGCCAATCCATCCACTTAACATTTAAAAATATAAAATCTGTTTTTCTGCCCCTTCTCTTTGACTGTGTCGAGGTTCCACTATAACAGAAACAACATGAGTGTTGCTGTGTTGCTGTAAATTTCTTCACACTCATGTCACAAAGTCACAGATTTCTTAGTGGCTAATTTTGGAAACATTTTGGAAACGTGTGGACAAAAAATAATAATCATACATTATATTTTAAATGCTAAATATTGAATACCATATGTAATATTGACCTATTTTTGTTTAGGAACTAAGCATACCCAACCCTGTGCTATGTATAAAGGGATGTGCCTTGGATAAAGAGAGTCTAATTGAAATAATGATGGAAGGGGAGAAGATCTGCGAAGTAGATGACATCACCATGGCACTAGTTGTTCTAATGGCAATACATTTCACCTTCAACATTGAGTATGCTTCAAAGATGAGAAACACCCTGAAGTTCATTGAAAAGTATTTAATGTGCCATAATGCTGAAACCAAAATGCCACCTACCGTGATTAAAATGGCTAATTTTTTGTTTGACTGAATATGTGTGTGTGAGGCGAGGGATGTAAATAAATGATATTAGTCTTGTTGTAAACATTATTATTAGTTTTTCATGAAAGAGAATATTTCTATGCTTTTTCCAGCTAATATATACATATATATATATATATATATATTTGGTCAAATATTGGTCAGAGATATAATATATAAATATATATATAAATATATGATATTAATTGTTGTAAACAGTATAATTACTATTTATTTATATATTTGTTTGTTTGTTTGCTTGCTTATTTGTTTGTTTGAAAGAGAACATTTATTAGTTTTAATATATCTTTTTCCTGAGTGGTGTACTGTGATTAATTTTTGTAGGTCTATAAACATTCATGAAATAAACATTTCATAGACAATTACAGGTTGTGTCTGTGTTGTGAATTGGGATAAAAATAGTAATATTTTACATATTATTAATAATACTAATAATAAATAGTACCAAAAGGTGCTTTAAAATGTTAAAAAATGGTTCAAAAAGGAACCCATGGGGGGTCATTAATTCACCTTTAAGTAAAGGTTCCAATTAGAACCTTTTCAAAAAGGTTCAAAAATGACCCTTTAAGGTTCCCCCACAGTTTCAATCTCCAGGAACCTCAAAAGGTTCATTTTTTAACCTTTTCTTCTAAGAGTGTACTGAAATCCAAAAAATTAAGACCCCCTTTATCATATATGTTCATTACAACAGATTTTCTAATATAATGTATTGAACGCTTCCATAAAAAATGAAAGAGTAGCTGGTCAACACTTTGACCTAGTTTTGGGTCCAGAGGAACAGACTGAGCGACATAAGCCTTGAAAGGCCTTCTGCTTTTGTGAGAAGTACCCAACCTCTCAAAGATAGACCCCTTTGTAGCCACTGGTTAAATCTTTTCTCTGTTTTATCAATAAGGGGTTGGTAATTAAGATTACATCTTCCTTTCTGATCCTTAGTAATTAACACACCTAGATAACAAATTTCTTTCACTGGGATATTATGGACAGAGGATTCATTAGTCTTTAATGGCAAAAAGTTCACTTTTGAATATTTAAGCATAAACCTATTTAAGCAAATGCCTTTCATCTTTAATAAAAAGGGTTGTGTCATCAGCAAGCTGACTGATAATCACCTCTCTTTTAGCAATAGTTACCCCTTCTAAACTGCTGGCTTTTAAATGAGAACAAAGAATCTGAGCTGCAAGAAGAAAAAGGTAAGGGGAAATAGGGCAGCCCTGCCGAATACCCCTCAATAATTCAAAACGATGAGTTGTTCCATTTTTTAAAATAACTGAACTACTACCGTTCATATATAAAGTTTTAATGGACCTACAAAAAAAAAATTCCAAATCCAAACTTTTCAAGACACTGAAAAATAAAATTATGTTCCAAGGTGTCGAACGCTTTACTAATCATCACTAATCAAACTGGAGTAATCTAAGATATCAAAAACTAAACATATATTATTTGAGATATGTCTATTGTTGAGAAAACCAGAATGTGTCTCATCTATTATAGAATTTAAAACATTTTTAATTCTTTTAGATAATATAAGAGCCAGGATTTTATAATCGTTATTTAATAAACTTATTGGGCGCCAATTTTCAATCAAAAGTAAATCTTTTTTTTTTGGTTTGAGTGTGGGGTTTATTATTCCTTGAGATAAACTAAGAGGAAGTTTATGGTTTTTGATACTCTCAATGAAGACATTTAAAAGGAAAGGGGCAAGAATATCTGAGAATTGTTTATAGAATTCTGCTGCAATGCCATCATTGCCGGGTGATTTGTTACATTTAAGATGTTTGATAGCATCAACTACTTCTTCTAAGACTATATCTTGATCACAGCATTCTTTCTCTAAAGCACTAATTGTTTTAGTATTTTTAAGAGAGTCAAGAAAAAAAGTAGCCGAATCATTACAATAGCTTATAAAGATTAGCATAAAAATTATAACAAAAAGGAGAAATAGCTTGTGGGTCATCAGTAACAATACCATTAACATTAAGGTGGTGGTCCTTCAAGGTTACAGAAGTATGAGGAATTTTGTTCCCCATTCTAACCACTTGACTCTAGACCTGACAAATGCACCTTCTGCTTTACATTTATATATCTCATCCAATTTACACTGTAAATCACTTAATTGTATTTTTTCCTCAGGCGAAAGTCTATCCGGAGAAACCATGGAAAGAGAGGTAATTTCAGATACAATTTGCTCCTCCAAAATTCTATATACATATATATATATTTTTTAACTACCATAAGACCTTAAATATTTACCAACTTCATATTTTAGAAGTTCCCAGTACCTACTAAAAGTACCTTCCTTTTGTGCCAAATCCCAGTAAACGGATATTAATTTTGTAAGTTCTAATTTGACTGCCTCATGTCTTAGATGAGAAACATCAATTTTTCAAAAAGAAGTATGACATGACGCTGCAAAAGAGGAAGATCTAATATTTATATAAATTGCCTTGTGATCTGTTAAGGGAGTAACTAGAATGTTTACTGACATATTCTCTTTTAAAAAGCTCCCTGAAACCAGAAATAAATCTATGCGGGACTGTCTTGTACCATTTATTTTTTACTCCATGTATAAGAGCACTGATTAGGATAAATTTCCCTCCATATATCAATCAAATTATATTTCTGCATAAAAGTCTTTAAAATAGTATTGGATGAACCTGGCTGCTTTGGAGGCCATCTATCAACCAAGTCATTTAAGGTAATATTAAGATCCCCTCCAATCAGTAAAAAATGCCTGTGGGTGCTTACGAAGCCAGAGTAAAATCCTTTCCTCTAAAGATTCAAAAAGTTTATCATTTTCAGTATTAAGGTTGTATCCATGAATGTTAACCAAAATAAATAATAAATTATTCCAACACAAAAGTAAACAAAGAAAGTGTCCAAAAGGGTCTGAAAACACTTCCAAAACATTTCCAGAAAAAGTGTTCTTTAACATAGTGACCCCTGCAGACCTCAGAGCCGTGAGCAAACCATATGTCATTATTCCACTGCGACCTCCAGAACTTCACATCATACAGAATGTGTTTCTTGAAAGAAAATAAAATCAGTTTTAAGCTGTCTTGCGAATAAAAATAAAGCTTTCCTTTTAACAATTTCTCTTAACCCCCTAGTATTAAGTGAAACTATGGACAAAGACATATAAAGATAATACAATAAGTATGGAACAGATTAGAGTTCAAAGTGTAAACGAGAACAATGTGCGTAGTTTTCCCGAGCCACATCACAACAGCAATAAAAAGTTCGAGCCCAAACAAGTTCTTTGAATAGTTCGTGTTGTAAACTCAAAATGCTGCAACCAGCAGCTTAAAATATCACAGTAAAAGTCTGGACAGTCTGGGAGCTAAAACACAAAACAAAAAAACCCTGAGAGTGAGCACCTGTTAAGAAAAAAATTGCCAACATCCAGAGAGACTCCCCAGCAGGCACCAGACGTCTATGTAACGTCAGGTTGACGTTGGACATGACGTCGGACAGACGTTGCATTTTGGTTGAAAATGAAAATCGGGTTGACGTCAATATTTGACGTCAATTTGACATTGACTTAATGTTGGATTTTGGTTACATAACCTAAAAACAACAAAATATCAACGTCAGCTGACGTCGGTATTGGACATCAATTTAACATTGACATTAGATGTTGAATTTACGTTGAATTTTGGTCACCTGACGTCGCAACCGAAATTTAATCAAATATCAACGTCTTATGACGTTGTGTGCCTGTTTTGTGCCTGCTGGGTCATATCTTGATTTTGCCTTCTCCTTGAATAAACACTCGAGCCCCCGCGAAGAAAGCTGTTTTCCCCGTATCTCACGCCTGCTTCACAAACGGCCAGAGCTTGGAGCACCTCTCTCGATCACCTTTAGAGAAGTCTTCTTTGAAGAGAAATCTATTGGCTTTGAGATAGGTAGCCAGATCCACGTATTATAAGCGTTTTTAGACTTGTCTTTTCCACTTAATTTAACCCTTTAGAAAGATAATAAAGTAGGAGTTGCAGTTTAGGTCAGAAATATCTTTATCTTATATTATTTGCAAAAGATTTTTAAAAATTTCGGTTTATTTTTATTTATTTATTTTCCGTTTTCTGCTTGTTTTAACAACAATATCTGGCAACACTGCATCGCCGGCACTTAAACTGACAGTAATCAGCAATAACCTGTCCAAAGCCTGCCCAAAAAGCTCATGGACAGGTTATTGCTGACAGGATACGACATTCGGTAAGGGAAACGCAAAAAAATCATGATATTATCTGTCAGAAACGTTATCAACGTTGTCAAAAACAATAGCATTTAACACTAGTACACAGATCTGTAGAACAAGTAGGTTACTGAATGAAATCAAATACGCAAACACTAGCCATGAAGAAGTCTATGGTTACATGGGTAACCGAGAGATGTTTGCTGCGTCCCAATTCGCATACTATCCGTCCTAAATAGTATTCGAGAATAGAATTAGTATGTCCCAAATCATATGTTTAAAAAAGTATGCCAAAGATTCCCGGATGGTCTACTATTTCCGGTTAGAATTCGAAGTGCAGATCGATGCACACTCTAACGGCTAATATTGCCCACAACACATTGCGCTGCGGACGAGGATTCGAACTACAAACACACATAAAAAGTGTTTAAAAACTACAAACATGGCTGATATGCGCGACCAACGGACAGGTAGAGAAAGGGATTTGAGTGATAAATAATCAATGTCTAACCTGATGAAAAAATATTTATTTAATGTTATCCACGTTACATTTCATCTGCAGCAACACTGTGAACTTTTATTATGATACGTTTGGTCATTAACTTTGACATTTTAACTTCTCGGCATGAAAGACCCGCGATGTGCTTCTTTATTTCTCTCCAATACGGTAGGAAATCAAATTAAACGAAATGTGGATGATGTTAACTGTGACA
Source organism: Spinibarbus caldwelli (assembly GCA_039654775.1). Classification (NCBI taxonomy): domain Eukaryota; kingdom Metazoa; phylum Chordata; class Actinopteri; order Cypriniformes; family Cyprinidae; genus Spinibarbus; species Spinibarbus caldwelli. The sequence goes on from CM077245.1 coordinate 4,083,176, forward strand.
AGATGATTGACAGGACAGTTTAAACAGTGACAGGATGCATGTAACTAAGCAACAGAACGTCCGTTAAAGACACAGCTATGACGAAGTAGTATGTCCCAAAGCTTGCCTACTATTCTGCTACATACTCAAAAGTATGTACTTTTTCTTCACAAAAAGAGTACATACTTTTAGGGCATAGTATAAGTAGGCGATTGAGACGCAGCATACGCTATGTCATTCAGTATAGTAGTTAAATTTTTAAAAATCATGCTATAAACATTCATAATCACTAGACAAAGTTATCAGCTATATAGCTATAACAGTAATATGTAATGTTGCATGAATAATAAACAACTGATAAAATTATCCACCACCCTAACTATAGTAAAGTATTAATAAAATTTGATGCAATAAATAGGGTATGATTTAAACAGAGAAAACATCTTTCACAAACATCTACATGTCTGTCTCTTAAAGTGTTTATCACAGTCCGCGTGTCGTCACATCCGGCTCCGATTAGTAGCGTAAAGGAATTTCCGCCTGCTTTATTGTCAATGGACAGACGCCAGTTTTGTGAATAAATTTAACTAATTTAGTTTGGTTGAACATTGACGCAATAAACGTCAATGTTAAAACTGCGTATTTATACTGATTCCATACCATGTATCATGTCATCCTTCATTTTAATGTGTAACATTAGCCTATCTGAGCGACGCGACTGTCAGATTAATGAAGAGCACGCAGTTCAAGTTACTGCCAAAGGAATACTCGGACTGATTTAATTTTATTTTTAATACTATTTTCTTTATTTTTGCATTATATTTATTGCGATTAACCTCACGTTTTTTTTCACAGTATAACGATATTCAATCGTTGCACGCAGTCACGGAGAATATCGATTAAGATGATTAAACTTATTTTTAACTATCGTCTATGGGCTGGAAATATTTCTTTATTTTAACAACTTCAATTTGATGCAATTATAGAGGATTGCATCATAAAGTCAGCGCGTGAAAATATGTGAGCATTATGTTTAATACGACTAAACCTTTAATTTAATCCTTCTATACAGCCTTTAGTCATAATTAATGTTTTAAGCTTTGGCTAATTCTAATGCCTATTAATGTGATATGTTGTTTGTATAGTTTTCTCGCTGTTCTGTAATGAAATAAGGTGATCAGACTGTGAAGAATTGCCTATACACATACAGTATTACTCGCGCGCTTCTGAATTTGAATCTGAACGTACTTCCCGACCGTTAAAACATTACGTTCTATATAGTATGGATGTGGGTAGTATGAATAAAAGTCGGACGTACTACATCCGCCATGTTGATATTGTCACGTGACATGCGTCATCACAACAGCGCGAAAATTCTGCTGAACAAACATTGGCGATGGTTTTTTTGTTATTCTTACCGCTTTCGTCGGCGTTTCTGCGTCTGTCAGCTGCTCGCCGATCACCCCTTCCTCAACAGCTTGTAAACCATTTACTAAATATATAACAAGTATAATTTACCTCAGAATAAAAGCAGCCACAGCTGTAGCCTAAACCTGCTGATTTTGAGTAATTTATTGTAATAAATGAATGTAAATAAAAATACACAGGAGAAACAAAAGGAAACATGAATCAATAAATAATCTTGAATGAATTAATACATATACATAAATAAAATACATATACATGAATGATGATAAATAGATAAACATATGCACACACACGCACACACACACACACAGTATAAACAATACATAACATAAAACAAAACATAAAACAAGTATCATCACCTATTTATCTAGTAAGTACCTCAGAATAAAAAAAGCCACAGCCAGCTGTGAACAGAATGACAGAGGCTAATATAGATAAAAATGCATAAATATATAAATAGCCTACACACACCCAATATATACATATACCATGTTGCGAAAGTTACTTTGAAAATGTAAAAGGTTATAGATTATAAGTTATCCTATCTAAAATGTAACAAGTAGTGTAACTATTTCAATTACTTTACTAATGTAACTGATTACATATGATTACTTTTCTGAATTTCTAATGTTTTCAACTGTTAATCATTTTCAAAAACGCAAACCAGGCAGGGTTAATTTCACAGTACTCAACACTGATTAGTCCTTATTCACTTGAATTAAGATTATAATCATTTAATTTTAAAGCACAGCTACCACAAAATTAAACTTACTTTGAGATAATTCTGAGGTTAAAATCAGAAATCAGATTTTTTTTTAAAAATCAGATCTTTGCATACAGCAGTTATGACAGGAAACACTGGCATCTAACAATGCCTTGTAAAACCAGTTAATCTTAAAAAATAAAGCATATGCATAAATCCAAATAGTAAATAAAACAGTTATCGACTAAGCATGTCCTATTCTGTGTCCTAAACTCCTGAAACATTGGTGTCTCATATTTTACAGCAGTCGCTGCAATTTATGAAAGAAATCAATTAAATCTGTATGTGTGAGTAAATATTCAGATGTAACCCCCTTTGTAATCATTAACATTTTCATAAGTAGCTGTAATTTAATTACACTTTTTTTTATCACTAACTGTAACTGATTACAATTACATTTATTTTGTAATTAAATTACATAATTTAGTTACATGTAACCAGTTACTCCACAACACTGTACATATATACATTATATATATATATATATATATATATATATACATACATACATAATATAACATTATAGACAATATGCACACACAGCAGCATCATACTGGGTGCTGTCACTGGCCTTCGACATCCCCAAGTCCTCTGTGCATGACATTGTGCACAGAATGAGCAGAGCAGTCTTCAGGCTGATTGCTTTCTCCACTGCAGATGACCTGGAGACAGCGGGAGCAGGTTTTGCTCAGATGGCTGGGTCTCCAACTTTGTGGTAGCTGGAACAATAGATACAGTGGAAGAAAAATATTTTGATATTGTTTTGTAGTTGTATTTATGTATTTTATGTTTTTTGAAAACCTGTTTGTGGTTACCTAACTGAAGCTGCTGAAGTTCATTTGCCTGACACTATTATAAAAATGTTTTAAGAAATTTCCTTTTGGTGTTGATTTAAGCTCTATTATACTACTTTATACTATGCTAAAAGTTATGTTGTTTTCTGAAGCTTTGTGCTCTTATCCATGTAGAAATTAAAAAATAATAATAATAAATAAAGAGAATACATTTTAAAAGTGACTTGGTGTATGGGTATTTCTTTAAAGTGTGGCACCAATTCTTAAGATGGAACAGCTGGAAGCTGCTACAAAATCAGTGAGCACACAAGTGCTTTAAAATAGTTCTTCAATGTCAAATAATAAGCACTTTGCAACTGACAAAATATAGCTGCTGCAAATACCTGGCAAATAAATGTTGTAATAAAACTTGCTAAAAAAAAAAAAAAAAAGCATAAATCAATGAAGATCCCAACATAAATAAATGTAAAGAGAGTGTGTAGTTAAGGTTAATACTCATTTGTATAACTTGCTTACTCTATCCATTTGATTGCAGCATTATGCTTTCCAGTGAAGAGGGCTTCATTAGCCACTCTCTCCTGGATGAGAACACAGTGTGATCATCAGTCCCTGTAACATCAAAACAGAAATGCACGTTTCAAAATCGCAACCCGGTGCGGGTGTTTTTATATCACTGTATTTCTGATGGAAACTGACTGTCTTCAGAAAATTTTGGATGTCATTTTCATTTCATCTTGCATGTAATGTCTGATAACGCAGTGTTTGTGAGCGGAGCTCTGCTTTGTGTACAGCGTTACCGGAGAAACCTCGCTCTCTCGCGCTCCAACAGTGCCTCCTGCTGGCAGAGAATTAATCTGCATATATATGAAAGTGAAAAGTGAAAGTCGTGACGTATTGTCAAGTACAGTGACCCATACTCGAAATTGGTGCTCTGCATTTAACCCATCCAAGTGCACACACACAGCAGTGAATAGTGAACAAACACGCACACACCGTGAACACACACCCGGAGCAGTGGGCAGCCATTGCTCCAGCGCCCGGGGAGCAATTGGGGGTTCGGTGCCTTGCTCAAGGGCACCTCAGTCATGGTATCGAAGGCAGAGAGAGTGCTGTTCATTCACAATCCCCACCTTCAATTCCTGCCGGTGTGAGAATCGAACCGGCAACCTTCAGGTTACAAGCCCAACTCTCTAACCATTAGGCCACGACTTCCCCTATGCCGCCACAAATGGTGTAACTCTGTGGGACTATGGTATAAATAAATTCAACTGTATAACAGTTTCACTGCAATTCATGTTATAATGTTAGAATTAAAGAACAATAAACATAATACATATTACCGTTGCACTTATCTGTACATAGTAAATGTAGTTATTTTTAAGCTGTTGTTGACATCCTATATAAAACGTGATTAAAGCATGAGAGCATGTTCTAGTACACCCCTAAAACAAAATCAAGACTTTGTAAAAGAGCATAATAGGACCCCTTTAACAGCAATTCACAAAATCGTCTCATCGGTTTACATTGTTTGAACCTTCAACAGATAAGCCGTTTACTTGGATGATTTTAAACAAGTACAATTTAACCACAATGAACAACGTTTTTCGCTGAGGTACTTACACTTGAACACCGCTTACACCGCTTTCTGCCATTTTTCGAATCTGACGACTCCTCTCCCACGGCCTCATGGGATAGTAAAGTGTCCATCGAATGCCTACTACAGAATTCGGCCGGAAGCAGTAGATCATCTGGGTACTTCTCGCCTACTGTTTTTCGAATACTATGAATTCGGATATACTACTCGCCTCGCATACTGTTTTTCGCATACTATATAGTAGGGAAGTATGCAATTTCGGACACAGCGAGTAAGTTGTATTTGTAGGGGTTATTATATCACAAAATTCTTTAACATTCGAACAATTCTTTAACATTCGATTCAAACTCATCCATTCGCTGTTCAATCATTTTGACTGGCTTTTCCAATTCTAACACATGATCCTCCATTTTACATATCTTGCTTTCGATCTCTTTCATATCAAAAAAGCAAAAGCAATGTCAATCTTCTTGCTCAGCTCATCAATTCTCTCCGTGTTGCCACTCACCAATTTTTTGATGCTATCAGATCTTTCGTTGATAAGCCGAGACAACTTGCCAATGATGTCAGAATCAGAAGCAGGCTTAACCAAAGTCTCTTTAAGACAAGTCATGTCACTCGGCGGCCATCTTTGAAACGGCTCTCGGGTATCCAAGTGCAGCTCCTATCACTTTGTATGGGGAAACATCAAATTCTCCAAAACTGTTCACTAAGCTTATGATTAAATTTCGTATTTGAAATCACCAATGAAATCTGACAACAACTGTGTCATAAATGTTTTTTTCTTTTGCTCAAATAGCTTTATAAAAAAGCTTGTTTTTCAGGCTAGATCGGCCAGTGCGCATGCGCAGTCCTAGGCGCACATCTCAGAACGCTGTTTCTATAGCAACCGGGACTTCTAACGGCAGCTACAGTGACGCGCTGACTTTCCCGAATAGTGATTGGCTCTTTTGCTCAGAAGGCGGGTGCTCCCAGCGATTGAGCGGCCATGTTAAGCGTTGCATTTTTCCCCATTCAAAGCTATACGAGTGACAAGTCTTGGGTATTCTATAGTCTTTGGTCTTAACGGACTTAGTTGTTTTCTTTTTCGCCGCAGGTGGTTCACTCGGGGTCACCGGTAATGCTGGGAATTCCTTCTCATCCAGTATCAGCATTTCCAGATCTTCTCCTTCAGCACAACACTGACTGTAATCGTGATCGCTGCTAAGTAGCACTTTTTCAGCAGAGATGTCCTGATTAAATGATGGATTCAAATTTCCATTTCGTTTCCTTTCAGCCATTCCAAAGTGATATAAAGATCAAAGATGATGATAGGTCAAGAATCGCGAGTTTTTAACCAAATTGGGCTATGTTAGCTTATTTAACTTTTGTGATGAAGAGCTCAGTAAACGCGTCACTTCACGCGGCCATCTTTGTGTTAGATAAAGCTATCCCTGCATCCCAATGTTCATACTATCCATCCTAAATAGTATGTGAGATTAGAATAAGTGTGTCCCAAAGCATAGTATGTTGAAAAGTGTATGCCAAAAGTCCCTGGATGGTCTACTATTTCAGGTCGATTTTTGAAGTGTGGATCCGTGCACACTCTAATGGCTAAAATTGCCCACAATCCATTGCGCTTTGGCGAAGGATTCGGTCCAGAACTACAAACACGAATAAAACGCGTTAGAAAAACTACAAACGTGGCGGACATGCGCGACCGGTGGTTATGTAGAGAGGTTTACAAAAAGGGGTTTGAGTTACTAATAATCAACATTTAACCTGGTAAAAAATAAATATTTATTTATTGTTATCTGTGTTATATTTCATCTGCAACAGCAATGTGAACTTTTATAAACATCCAACTTTTAAATGCATAATTATACAGAAAATATGAGTTCTCGGCATGAAAGACCCACAACTGGAAGATCAATGAGCTACTTCTTTTCTCTCCAATATGGTAGGAAGTTAAATTAAATTAAATGTGGAGGATATTAACTGTGACAAGATGATTGACAGGCCAGATTTACAGTGACAGGGTGTGTGTAACAGGTGCGACCGAGCGCTCAGTTAAAGCAGAGATTTTCTTACTATAGGGAGATAAGAGGGTCTGTATTACTTACTGTTGGAGAAAGTGTAACGGCTAACTTGGATCACGTGTGTCGTAGTAACCAATCACATTACAGTCTTGACGTCACTGAATTTCAGTCAGAGTTGTGCGACACTCAATCGCCGTTTACGGATGCCATAGGAATGAATGAGAAGTGCCGTAAGCTGAATCCCACCTGTCGCAAAAAGTCAGTGACTTCTCTTATAAAACAGCATTTTTTTCATGGTAAACTCTAAAAATAGTTCAATCCAAAAGTTTTGTTTAGTGTAAAACATGTTGAAGATTAGCAGATAGGCTGTCGATTTATTAAATGATAAGCTATTTCTTCTAAAAAGCTGTTTATTCAGCGTAGTGAAGCCTCTCCTCCATTGACATACATTAAAAAAAACGGCCTCTGGTCTCCTTTCCCACGTACTGCCAGACATGAAGCTTTAGCTTTAGCCGTTACGCTTTTTCGGCTAATGGTTGCAGGCTTGCCTTCTAGTGGCTTTGGTTAAAGACGCAGTTGTGTGACGTGTTAGTATGTCCCAAAACTTGCCTACTCTTCTACTATACACTCAATAGTGTGTACTTTTTCTTCACCAAAAGAGTACATACTTTAAGAGTGTAGTATAAGTAGGCACATTGGGACGCAGCATATTTCTCCTGCTCCTTGGAAAACAGCAAATGCTGAAAGTCAAAACCAACCAATCACAGACAGCGTTCGCTGCTGACGCATGGCTCAGTCACAGTGCTTGTTCAAATAGGGCTGCGTTTCCCAAAAGCATCAGAAGCATAAGTACATTGCCACATTATTACATTGCATTACATATCATTGTTACTATGTATAAAATTAATTCTGAAAAATGCATCACGGTTTCCACACAAATATGAAGCAGCAATAATAATCAGAAATGTTTCTTGAGCAGCAAATGATATTAGAATGTTTTCTGAAGGATCATGCGACACTGAAGACTGGAGTAATGATGCTAAAAATTCAGCTTTGATCACAGATGCATTTTAAATTACATTTTAAAATATATTAAAATAGAAAAGTTATTTTAATGGTTATATTTCACAATATTGCTGTTTTTACTGTATTTTTGTTCAAATAAGTGCAGCCTTGGTGAGCATGAGGCTTATTTAAAAAATATTACAAAATCTTACTAACCCCAAACTTGGTTTAAGTAAATTTATTTAAACTGGTTGTTAAAAGTTCAAATGGATTGTGTTAGGTTTTGTAATTGCTGTTAGTAAATCTGTCAGAAAAAAATATGCTAAAGTTTCACCTTTAGGAGTACAGCAGCCTGGCAGACTTTTACAAAAATTAACCATGGTTTTATTGCAGTAACCACAGTTTACCACAGTATTTGTAGTAAAACTGCAGTAACCACAAATTTACCATGGTAATAATAATAATAATAATAATAATATATTTTAGTACTTATGTAACACCATGTTTATTTTTCATGAGGTACCTCAAAAGTGCACCTTTGTAACTTATCTACCCTTAAAGCATGCATAGTTGTGTGTTACTAATACGCTCCCTTTTAGGGGTATAGGTGCACCTTTGAGGTTACTGCCCCAGTAAAGGGCTAAAATACAATTTTAGTATATTTCATTTCTGACTGTGTAAACAAAACAAAACAAAAAAAGGCCTATGAAATGTAAAAACAAAACAAAACATGGCTTTAAAATCTAATATTAAGTGAGTATAATTACTGATTATACTCTTTTAATAATTTAAAAGATCAGTTTAGTTTAGAGGTATCGGTATCGATATCGACGATACTGAGCTTGAAAATATCGGTATCGGATAGAAAATAACATAAGAGGTATTGCCCATCTCTAGCAGCCTCCTCTCTGTTGACCCAGAGATGTCAAATTTCACAGCTCTGACTGGCCGCCGAGCTAGAAACAGTAAAATTAAGCTTAGAAATGTATTCGTCCCACACACAAATTTCCGCCTAACGACTGCGAAGAATTTTTCCTAAGACTGTATTTTTTATATTTTTCACAAAATAGTCAAGTCATATATCACAAGAAAGCTCTCATTCTCAGGAATTTGACTATGTATTATTTCATTGTGTGACAATCACAAATCGAATGATCTTCAATAGAATCGCGATGTGAAATTTGTTACCTCTTAGCAAACTTTCATATGTGACCCTGGACCACAAAACCAGTCTTAAGTCACTGGGGTATATTTGTAGCAATAGCCAAAAATACATGGTATGGGTCAAAATTATAGATTTTTCTTTTATGCCAAAAATCATTAGTATATTAAGTAAAGATCATATTCCATTAAGATATTTTGTAAATTTACTACTGTAAATATATTAAAACTTAATTTTTGATTAGTAATATGCCTTGCTAAGAATTCATTTGGACAACTTTAAAGGCAATTTTCTCAATATTTAGATTTTTTTGCACCCTCAGATTCCAGATATTCAAATAGTTGTATCTCGGCCAAATATTGTCCGATCCTAACAAACCATACATCAATGGAAAGCTTATTTATTCAGCTTTCAGATGATGTATAAATCTTTGAAAAATACTTTTGAAAAAATGACACTTAAGACTGGTTTTGTGGTCCAGGGTCACATTCCTACTCGTACTACCACTTCAGTCAGCCGCAGACAGCCACAAACTCTATATTATCTTTTAGATTAGGATCTCTTCTTTCAGACGAGACCATTTTCACGTTTGGACTGTGTGCTTGCATCGGTGAGAAATCATTGTTTGTAGCAGACGCGGACCAGAGGAAAATAGACACACTTTTTCCAAACGCGTGCTCTCCAGATCATAAGCGCTCGAGCGGCTCTGATGTTCTACAACTCTGTGCTGCTCAGAGGCTGCAGTAGGTCAGATTACACCTCACTCTAAACTTAATTTTACTGCTTTATGTATCATAAAACCAAAAGTATTCTTTGTAAAGAAAAGACTCTAAGCTTTTAAATGACACCATATATGGGCTGATACCATATAAGGAAGGCTATGTAAATGAAGCATAAACATTTTTAACGCGATTTTGGACCCGTCTGCAGAGCAATGATGGACATTTACCACTTGTTCCTTTTTGTGAGATTTTCTTTATTTTTAAAGATCCAGAGTGACATTACATCATTTTGAAGGCAACCAATATACACAAAAATCATGTCTTTTTATTTAGCTAAAGGAAAATGTATATTTTATTTTAATGTTCAGGTGTTAATGTAAAGGTTTAACAATACAGCATATTTAGAACCTGTTATTTTATTATACATTTTATCATCTAAATCATTTTAAAAAAAGAAAATTAAAAAAAGAAGAATTATTTTATAAACATTAAAAGCCCAACAATCCCCTGCAGAGAATAAAATACAAAGCCTGCATATTGATATTGATTTAATTGGAAAAGCTCAATTATTAAATCTAGACCATTTAAAGTACTTAAAATAAAATATTGCATTAAATAAACAATTTGATAATTTCATTGACTTCTTAGTCTCCTACAGAAATTGTCTACAAAACAAAAACAAACAGAGATCAAAACTCATAGACTCCGATAGGCTGTTGTACCCAGGTTGTTACATTAACTTTAAACCCTTCACGTTTCTAATTTCTTTTCTTTTTTTTCCCATGGTCAGTACTGATATACATACATACTGTATATATATATATATATATATTATATATATATATATATATATATATATATATATATAGAAAGTATGACGGAAAAAAAACTTTACTTTTTAGATGTAACTAATGTAGAATCATAAGACATAAATCCCATCACAGAAATCTATAATTGTGTGTGTGTGTGTGTGTGTGTGTGTGTGTTTATGTCTGCTTATGTGTGATTTTGTATGACTGGACAGATAAGCAGTTGGACTAGCATCATTTTTCAACTTCATCTCGCCCATGCATCTGGTCTCCTAAAATACCAAAAGAATCATATTACATTTAATCCATTTCACATAACTGAGAGAAATATAATTATGAATACAAATACACTTACATCTTTATGCATTAGGAGTTGTTTGAACCATCATCAGAGGCTACAACAGAAAATAATATTACAGATAATAAATCATACAACAGACTGCTCATACAAAACTGTTTAGATTTAGATATTTATACAGTGTGATTTATTGCTTTTATTACAATAAAGAGAAATATTGTAGGAAAAATCTTCTACTTTGATTTACTATATACATTTACATTTCTCAAACATTACGTTGCAGATTTGAATATGAACATAGTACACAGCTTAATATAAACCAGTGTCTAGTGGCAGAGTCCATCAGATATTAATGTATTTAAATCAAATAGAGATTATGAGGAACTTACCATTGACTGGTTTGAAGTCTGAAAAACAACAACCAGAGAAACAGATTTAAGTTCAGAAATTTCACCTATTTACAGCAGCACACAATTATAGTCATGATAGTAATATCACAGTCTCTGTCTCACCTGGTTTTTTCTTTTTCTGCAACACCTTAAACACAACGACACCAATCACCGCCAACAGGAGGACAGCAACAACAACACCAACAATGATGCCGATGGGAAGAGAATCTGAGGAATATGATCAGATCATTAATGAGCCTGATAATGTTAGAAACCTGTACAGGTGGAACATTTCAGAAAATACAGAATCTGTGACTGTGATCGCATCAGCCAATAATAATACAGAGCATGACATATTATGTTTGCAGGAGTAAAGGAAATGATCTCCATCAACATTGTTCATGGTCTACTCATCAAGACAGTCTTACCATAGTTAATCAGTCTTACCGTCTCCCAGTATCTCTCTGATGGTTTTGCCCTGGTGCTCCACCACACAGCTGTACTCGTTCTTCTTCAGCTCATCAGGTTTAACTCTGAGGGTACTCGACTTCTGAAACGTCCCGTCCTCATTGGGAAGAAGTTCACCGAGATCCACATCCTCATCGTGATCTTGACCATTTTTCTGCCAGGAGATTGTTACGTCTTTGGGGTAAAACCCTGTAGCATGACACATGACTGAAGACGAGGAAGACCTCTGCAGCAGAGACACCTGAGGAGAGACTGAGAGAGAGACAAGATGATTAAAACAAGATAAAGTGGGACTAAAAATTCAAATAAAATAACTGCTATACATTTCTTCTTATAATCTGTTGTAGTTTTGAGCACAGTTCATATCAATAGCTTTATCAGATAATTATAAAAAGCTAATTTTTCAAAGTTTGATTGAAACCTTTTTTTCACTGTACGCATACACAATAAAGTCTTACATTCTTTTGGAATATTGTTTCACAAATTTCAGTTTGCTTATATGTTGTGTTGTTGTATGATAAAAAGCATTCACAAATGCCAAACTATGCATAATAATATACCATTATGCTGAGGAATACATATTTCACTTTATTCTGTATTATCTGTTTTCTGGCAGCACACTTCTTAAACTAGATCATGTACAGACACTCCAGTGATGCCCAACATATAAAATATGCAGGTTTATACCATAAATATCTCCTGTATGGCATTTACATTCTGTTCTCATTTTTAAGCAGATGAATGTTGTTTTTGAAGCATATAAATGCTCTATTTCTTGCTAAAAATGTGAATGTAGTTATGATAAGCGCTCACTGTGCAGTGTTCTGCAGTGATCCAGAAACTGATTTATTACCTTTTCTTTCCAGAGTGTCCTTGCCATAACCCACATACTTCTGCAGCCACTCAATGCATGTGTTCTCCAGATATGCTTTCCGTTGTTCTGCAATAGCTCTATTAGCATCCCATTTAACCTTGGTGGCCACAGCTTGAGGTTTAGCAGCAGTCCAGGTGACGGTGCTCTTATCCAGGATGAGGAAGTCCTCTCCATCATAACCATACTGCAGGTATCCTCGTTTGGTGCCATCATCATGCAGCTCACAGCCGTACATCGCCTGGACTGCGTGAACACCTGAGAAGAGAAAATCAACACAGATTATTATATCACGCTCACCATTCCTCATTTTCTCTAATATAACCTTAAATACTTGTTGATTAAGCAGAACATAATCCAGTCTTCTTTTTCTACACAAAACCAAACATCCACATAAAGATGAGAGCAGTTATGATTAGCTAATGGAACTGGCTGGTACTAATATATACCAGCATCCAGGAAAACTGAACAGACAAATATGTCTGCATATGAATATGAATCTTGTGCCTGTGCGTATGCTGAGTTCACAACATCAAAATATTTGATAGCTTGAGGTTATTCAGTAAAAGATGAAAGTAAAAATCAATGTGAGCTATTCCAATCTGAATCAGATTTACGTGTTCAGACGCAGGTCAGATGTCCAGATATCAGTTATGTATCTGATTTAAAATCACATTTGAAAGCGACTCAGAACGGATGCAAAAGAATCGGATCTTGTGCGGATTTTTCTGTTTATTCGTGTGCAACAACATCTGATCTGAGTCACGTGAGCAAAAAACATTGAAAATTTCATGCAAGCTTTTCAGACACAGATGTGGTTGCTGGGGTGTTCTGGGTGGTTGCTAGGAAGTTACTGTGCAGTTGATAGGGTACCCTGGATGGTTGCTAGGGTGTTCTGGGTAGTTGCTAGGGTGTTATGAGTGGTTGCCAGGGTGTTGCTATGTAGTTGTTAGGTCTTAAAATGAAAAGCATTTTATTTGCTTTTATATCACAACTGTATTCCTGCAGTATTAAAACAGCATTTAAATGTCACTAGCAGATCAGCTTTTTTTTATTTTCAGTAAAATCAATGTAATATATTTTTGTTCAATAATATTTTTCCTTTTTTCTTTTGTATTTTGAGAGAATTTCATGGTACTAATTAATATTTATGCAATAATTATGATCACTTTTTTCCCATAGAAAATATTTTTTTTCCCTAATATTTTCATTTCATCTCTGCTCACACTTTTTTTTTTCAGTAAAATCAATATAATAAATTTCTGTTTAATAATATTTTTTCATTTTAATTCTGTATTTTGAGAGAATTTCATGGTACTAATTAATATTTATGCAATAATTATGATCACTTTTTTCCCATAGAAAATAATTTTTTCCCCTAATATTTTCATTTCATCTCTGCTCACACATTTTTATTTTCAGTAAAATCAATATAATAAATTTCTGTTTAATAATATTTTTTCTTTTTAATTCTGTATTTTGAGAGAATTTCATGGTACTAATTAATATTTATGCAATAATTATGATCACTTTTTTCCCATAGAAAATCATTTTTTCCCTTAATATTTTCATTTCATCTCTGTATTTTCAGTAAAATCAATATAATACATTTCTGTTTAATAATAATTTTTCTTTTTAATTTTGAATTTTGAGAGAATTTCATGGTACTAATTAATATTTACACAATAATTATGATCAATTTTTTTCCCATCAAAAATAATATTTTTTTTCCTATTTTCATCTCATCTAAAGCAGCTCTGTTCACACATTTCACTTTTTCTCCTCTGTTTCTGAAGCAGAACAAGTTCATTTGTTACAAAAGAAGAACTAGATTAAAAAGATGTTAAAATCAAACTTTCTGTTGCTTGAGAAAGCAGTTTAAAAAGTGTGAAGTTTGATGTAGTTTTAAATTTGAATTGCTTTTAAAAGCTTGAAGTTTCAACACCTGAAATGTAACTGTTTTTATTTTCAGTAAAATCAATTTAGTATATATTTGTTTAATAATATTTTTTCTTTTTAATTCAGTATTTTGAGAGAATTTTATGGTACTAATTAATATTTATGCAATAATTATGATCACTTTTTCCCATAGAAAATATTTTTTCCCTAATATTTTCATTTCATCTCTGCTCACACATTTTTATTTTCAGTAAAACCAATATAATAAATTTCTGTTTAATAATATTTTTTCTTTTTAATTCAGTATTTTGAGAGAATTTCATGTTACTAATTAATGTTTATGCAATAATTATGATCACTTTTTTCCCATAGAAAATATTTTTTTTCCCCTAATATTTTCATTTCATCTCTGCTCACACATTTTTATTTTCAGTAAAACCAATATAATAAATTTCTGTTTAATAATATTTTTTCTTTTTAATTCTGTATTTTGAGAGAATTTCATGGTACTAATTAATATTTATGCAATAATTATGATCACTTTTTTCCCATAGAAAATCATTTTTTCCCTTAATATTTTCATTTCATCTCTGTATTTTCAGTAAAATCAATATAATACATTTCTGTTTAATAATTTTTCTTTTTAATTTTGAGAGAATTTCATGGTAGTAATTAATATTTACACAATAATTATGATCAATTTTTTTTCCCATCAAAAATAATATTTTTTTTCCTATTTTCATCTCATCTAAAGCAGCTCTGTTCACACATTTCACTTTTTCTCCTCTGTTTCTGAAGCAGAACAAGTTCATTTGTTACAAAAGAAGAACTAGATTAAAAAGATGTTAAAATCAAACTTTCTGTTGCTTGAGAAAGCAGTTTATAAAGCGTAAGGTTTGAAGTAGTTTTAAATTTGAATTGCTTTTAAAAGCTTGAAGTTTCAACACCTGAAATGTAACTTTTTTTATTTTTAGTAAAATCAATGTAGTATATTTTTGTTCAATAATATTTTTCCTTTTTTCTTTTGTATTTTGAGAGAATTTCATGGTACTAATTAATATTTATGCAATAATTATGATCACTTTTTTCCCATAGAAAATATTTTTTTTCCCTAATATTTTCATTTCATCTCTGCTCACACTTTTTTTCCCAGTAAAATCAATATAATAAATTTCTGTTTAATAATATTTTTTCTTTTTAATTCAGTATTTTGAGAGGATTTCATGGTACCAATTAATATTTATGCAATAATTATGATCACTTTTTTCCCATAGAAAATATTTTTTTTCCCTAATATTTTCATTTCATCTCTGCTCACACTTTTTTTTTCAGTAAAATCAATATATTAAATTTCTGTTTAATATTTTTTCTTTTTAATTCTGTATTTTGAGAGAATTTCATGGTACTAATTAATATTTATGCAATAATTATGATCACTTTTTTCCCATAGAAAATCATTTTTTCCCTTAATATTTTCATTTCATCTCTGTATTTTCAGTAAAATCAATATAATACATTTCTGTTTAATAATAATTTTTCTTTTTAATTTTTAATTTTGAGAGAATTTCATGGTACTAATTAATATTTACACAATAATTATGATCAATTTTTTTCCCATCAAAAATAATATTTTTTTTCCTATTTTCATCTCATCTAAAGCAGCTCTGTTCACACATTTCGCTTTTTCTCCTCTGTTTCTGAAGCAGAACAAGTTCATTTGTTACAAAAGAAGAACTAGATTAAAAAGATGTTAAAATCAAACTTTCTGTTGCTTGAGAAAGCAGTTTATAAAGCGTAAGGTTTGAAGTAGTTTTAAATTTGAATTGCTTTTAAAAGCTTGAAGTTTCAACACCTGAAATGTAACTTTTTTTATTTTTAGTAAAATCAATGTAGTATATTTTTGTTCAATAATATTTTTCCTTTTTTCTTTTGTATTTTGAGAGAATTTCATGGTACTAATTAATATTTATGCAATAATTATGATCACTTTTTTCCCATAGAAAATTTTTTTTTTCCCTAATATTTTCATTTCATCTCTGCTCACACTTTTTTTTCCAGTAAAATCAATATAATAAATTTCTGTTTAATAATATTTTTTCTTTTTAATTCAGTATTTTGAGAGAATTTCATGGTACTAATTAATATTTATGCAATAATTATGATCACTTTTTTCCCATAGAAAATCATTTTTTCCCTTAATATTTTCATTTCATCTCTGTATTTTCAGTAAAATCAATATAATACATTTCTGTTTAATAATAATTTTTCTTTTTAATTTTGAATTTTGAGAGAATTTCATGGTACTAATTAATATTTACACAATAATTATGATCAATTTTTTTCCCATCAAAAATAATATTTTTTTTCCTATTTTCATCTCATCTAAAGCAGCTCTGTTCACACATTTCACTTTTTCTCCTCTGTTTCTGAAGCAGAACAAGTTCATTTGTTACAAAAGAAGAACTAGATTAAAAAGATGTTAAAATCAAACTTTCTGTTGCTTGAGAAAGCAGTTTAAAAAGTGTGAAGTTTGATGTAGTTTTAAATTTGAATTGCTTTTAAAAGCTTGAAGTTTGAACACCTGAAATGTAACTTTTTTTTTATTTTCAGTAAAATCAATGTAATATATTTTTGTTCAATAATATTTTTTATTTTTGTATTTTGAGAGAATTTTATGGTACTAATTAATATTTATGCAATAATCATGAACCATTTTTTCCCATCGAAAATAATAATAATAAAAAAAAATATATAATACTTTTATCTCATCTAAAGCGTCTCTGCTCACACTTTCTCCTCTGTTTCTAAAGCAGAATCAGTTCATTTCTTACAAAAGAACTAGATTAAGAAGATTGTCAAGACAAACTTTCTGTTGCTTGAGAAGGCAGTTTATAAAGTTAACTCATTAGAGTTACAAATGACCTGCTTCTATCATCTGATCGTGGTTGTATCTCTTTATTAGTTCTACTGGATCTTAGCGCTGCGTTCGACACTATTGACCACAACATTCTTTTGAACAGACTAGAAAACTTTGTTGGCATTAGTGAAAGTGCACTGGCATGGTTCAAATCGTACTTATCTGACCGCCATCAGTTCGTAGCAGTAAATGAAGAGGTATCATATCGATCACAAGTGCAGTATGGAGTACCTCAAGGCTCAGTACTAGGGCCGTTACTTTTCACGCTTTACATGTTACCCTTGGGAGATATTATCAGGAGACATGGGGTTATCTTTCACTGTTATGCTGATGATACTCAGCTCTATATTTCTTCACGGCCCGGTGAAACACACCAAATTGAAAAACTAATGGAATGCATAGTCGACATAAAAAACTGGATGATGAGTAACTTCTTACTGCTAAATTCTGAAAAAACAGAGGTGTTAATTATCGGACCTAAAAACCACACATGTAATAACCTAGAACACTATCTAACACTTGACGGCTGCTCTGTCAATTCTTCTTCATCAGTTAGGAACCTAGGTGTGCTGTTTGATAGCAATCTTTCATTTGAAAGCCATGTTTCTAGTATCTGTAAAACTGAGTTTTTCCATCTATGCTCTCAACGTCAAATGCAGAAATGCTAATTCATGCGTTTATGACCTCAAGGTTAGACTATTGTAATGCTTTACTGGGTGGTTGTTCTGCACGCTTGATCAATAAACTACAGTTGGTCCAAAATGCAGCAGCTAGAGTCCTTACTAGAACCAGGAAGTATGACCATATTAGCCCGGTTCTGTCAACACTGCACTGGCTCCCTATCAAACATCGGATAGATTTTAAAATCTTGTTAATTACTTATAAAGCCCTGAATGGCTTAGCTCCTCAATACTTGAGCGAGCTCTTATCACATTATAGTCCTCCACGTCCGCTGCGTTCTCAAAATTTTGGCCATTTGATAATACCTAGAATATCAAAATCGACTGCGGGCGGCAGATCCTTTTCCTATTTAGCGCCCAAACTCTGGAACAATCTACCTAACACTGTTCGGGAGGCAGACACACTCTGTCAGTTTAAATCTAGATTAAAGACACATCTCTTTAACCTGGCTTACACATAACACACTAATACACTTCTATTATTCAAATCCGTTAAAGGATTGTTAGGCTGCATTAATTAGATCAACCGGAACCGGGAACACTCCTCATAACACACGATGTACTCGCTACATCGTAAGAAGAATGGCATCTACGCTAATATTTGTCTGTTTCTTTATTATTCTGTTTCTCAGTCCGTGTCCGGATCAGATGGCGCCGGGAGATGATGTCTGCGACCCTGACCGTCGGCGGAGGCCGGACACCTGGATGAGCCCCGGGGACATATCCCCAGTGAAGGCCTCGACTTAAATACAATAAAACTAAAAATTAAACAAAATAACTAAAAATATAATAAAATACTTAACTACATAATACTATTATTGTTAGAAATTGCAACAATATAAAAATAGAAACATAATACATTTATACATTTAAAATTTAATTAAAACAATAAGTAAAAAAATAAATAATAATATCCTGGCCAGAGGAGAACTGGCCCCCCGACTGAGCCTGGTTTCTCCCAAGGTTTTTTTCTCCATTCTGTCACAGAGGGAGTTTTCGTTCCTTGCCGCTGTCGCCTCTGGCTTGCTCAGTTGGGGACACTTAATTTCTAACGATTATCATCAATTTGATTTCATATATACTATTTAAACTAAACTGAGCTAGACAATGACATCTCTGAATTCAATAATGAAATGCCTTTAACTGAAAATTGAGTGTTTAATCTTATTTTTATACATTACTGACACTCTATCCTCCAGTTTGATACTGTTAAGTGCTTTGACACAATCTGTATTGTTAAAAGCGCTATATAAATAAAGGTGATAAAGCGTAAATTTTGAAGTAGTTTTAAATTTGAATTGCTTTTAAAAGCTTGAAGTTCGAACACCTGAAATGTAACTTTTTTATTTTCAGTAAAATCAATGTAATATATTTTTGTTCAATAATATTTTTTCTTTTTTATTTTGAGAGAATTTCATGGTACTAATTAATATTTATGCAATAATTAATATCACTTTTTTCCC
Organism: Spinibarbus caldwelli; assembly: GCA_039654775.1. Classification (NCBI taxonomy): domain Eukaryota; kingdom Metazoa; phylum Chordata; class Actinopteri; order Cypriniformes; family Cyprinidae; genus Spinibarbus; species Spinibarbus caldwelli. The sequence continues at coordinate 4,102,435 of CM077245.1, forward strand.
ATAGAAAATATTTTTTTCCCTAATATTTTCATTTCATCTCTGTTCACACATTTTTATTTTCAGTAAAATCAATATAATACATTTCTGTTTAATAATAATTTTTCTTTTTAATTTTGAATTTTGAGAGAATTTCATGGTACTAATTAATATTTACACAATAATTATTATCAATTTTTCCCCATCAAAAATAATATTTTTTTTCCTATTTTCATCTCATCTAAAGCAGCTCTGTTCACACATTTCACTTTTTCTCCTCTGTTTCTGAAGCAGAACCAGTTCATTTGTTACAACAGAAGAACTAGATTAAAAAGATGTTAAAATCAAACTTTCTGTTGCTTGAGAAATCAGTTTAAAATGTGTGAAGTTTGAAGTAGTTTTAAATTTGAATTGCTTTTAAAAGCTTGAAGTTTGAACACCTGAAATGCAACTTTGTTTTATTGTCAGTAAAATCAATGTAATCTATTTATGTTCAATAATATTTTTCCTTTTTTATTTTGTATTTTGAGAAAATTTCATGGTACTAATTAATATTTATGCCTTAATTATTATCAATTTTTTCTCATCAAAAATAATAAATTTTTTCCCTAATATTTTCATCTCATGTAAAGTATCTCTGCTCACACATTTTTATTTTTAGTAAAATAAATGTAATACATTTTTGTTTAATAATATTTTTTCTTTTTAATTTTATATTTTGAGAGAATTTTATGCTACTAATTAATATTTACGCAATAATTATGATCACTTTTTTCCACTCGAAAATAATATACTTTTTTTTCTAATATTTTCATCTCATCTAAAGCATCTCTGCTCACACGCTTTTATTTTAGTAAAATCAATGTAATATACTTTTGTTCAATAACATATTTTCCTTTTTATTGTGTATTTTGAGAGAGTTTCATGGAAACCTATAAAGCAGAGTTTTCTGGACAGCAGAGAGCAGAATCTCTAAAGTGCCCCTGACATTAAAATCAAACTCAAACTGTATCTGATTGATCTCAGAGCAAAACTAGATCAAGTTGATGAAGATCAGCTCTGAAGCTGCTTTAAGAGACTCGTCTGAGAGTTTAATACAGTTTTAATATCTGATGTGTGTCTGTTTACATCTGAATATTTGTCAGTTGAGTTTGAATCGTTCCGTCAGTTAGAAAAGATCAAATAATACAACAATTAATCCGCTCGAGTCAGGAACATAACAGTAACGGCTTCTCCATTCATTCATTTCTTCTGAATGATGTATTTAATTAGAAACGAGATGATATTTGAGTGTTTCAGTGTCACACAGAACACACACGCAGTTCTGTATCTAATAAACACAGTTCAGACGCTTAGAGATCGCAGTGTTTATCATTAACTCTTCTGAGGGAATAAAGCTCTGGTTTTACTTACTTTCATCTTTTCCAATGCGCCTCATCGTCATAACATTCATAAACGCTGATGTTTGTTTAATAATAAGCGTCGCTCACCTCTGACCGCGGTTCAGTGACGTCACGGCTGTACTCTGATTGGTTATCAAGCCTCACGTGACCCGAGTTAGCCGTTACGCTTTCTCGATCTCTGGATCTTCTTCCCTATAAACACTGTTCACAGCGCTCTTAACTGAACATGTTCCCGCCCTTCAGACGGAGAACACCCTGAAGTCCACTTCCGGTCGAGTGACGCGCACCTTCAGACTGACCTCAACACACCTCACTGAACTGAAGAGCAGCGAGCGCAAACTCCAGATCTCAACTTCCGCTTCCGGACCGAACGCGAGCGGATGTGACGTACTCTATTCAAACCCATCAGCGTAAGGTTAGAATTAACAGTGTTTTATTCACTTTAACGTTATTCTTTAAACACTGTTTCTGTAAAATGGTGCTTTAGAATAATTATGGCAGGAATAATTATTTTATAGGCTAATTATTCAATCATTCCTCAGTGTTTTGTTTTGGGGTCGTTCGATGCGTTCATGCGTGAATGATGATGATGATGAAAAGATGAAGTCATGATGTGTGAGACGCTGGGGTCAGAGGTCATGTCAGCAGCTGAAGTGGATCTGAGGCTCTTCTGGAGAGTTTGAGAGGATCTGCAGCTCTTTTTATCTCACGCTCAATCCTTATGAGACACTGTTTCACAACTGATCATATCTGGGTTTTTATTATTATTATTATTATTATTATTATTATTATTATTAAAGGGGTGTGTGTGTGTGTTGTTTGTAGTTATGTGTTTTGGTGTGAAATATGTGATTTAAGAAGAATGTTGTGTATGTTTGTGCGGCTGAGACTGTTGTATAATAATGAAAATCAATCAGAATATTTGAATAATAATTCTATTCATTTTTAGCATAAGCTGAGGTAACGGATGCTGCAGATCAGTTTGTGTTTAATACACCAGAAATCATGATCTTTCCTGCTCTGCTGGTGTTTCTGATCAATATCACAGCAGCGGCTTCAATATGATTTCCATCAAGTTCAATTATTATTACTTAATAAATTCAAGACACTGTAACTTTCTCATCCATTTGATACAAAACTATTATATATAATTAATATATATAGGATAATAATCAAAACCCTTCTGTAGCTGAGACTGGTTTATGAGGGTTAGTGATGGTCTGATGCTGGTTTAGTTGATAATTAAGGTAGTTAAGAAATCTGGTATGGCAGAACCAGTAGCCTGCTAATCGTGCTAGAAACATGCTAGTAGCATGCTAATCATAATAGAAACATGCTAGTAGCCTGCTAATCATCCTAGAAACATGCTAATAACTTGCTAATCATGCTAATGACATGCTAGTACAGTGGTTCCCAACCACGTTCCTGGAGGCCCCCCAACACTGCATGTTTTCCATGTCACCTTAATCAAACACACCTGATTCAGATCATCAGCTCATTATTAGAGACTCCAAGACCTGAATTGGGTGTCAGACAAAGGTGAGATACAAAATGTGCAGTTTTGGGGGGCCTCCAGAACAAGGTTGGGAACCACTGTGCTAGTAGCCTGCTAATCATGCTAGAAGCTTGCTAGCAACATGCTAGTAACTTGCTTATCATGCTAACGACATGCTAGTAACATGTTAATCACTTGATAATCTTGCTAGCAATATGCTAGTAACATGCTAATCATGCTAGAAACATGCTAGCAACATGCTAGTATTGCCTTTAAAACATTAAAATTTTAAGCTTTTAAAACTACTTTAAACTTCAAACTATTTCAGACTGCAAACCAATAAACTTAAAACTTTTTAAACTTCTTAAACTTTCTGGTCCAGCTTTCTCAAGCCAACTTAAAGTTTGTCTTGACAAACTTTTTATCTAGTTATTAATATTTTTCTTCTGAGAGTCAATTTTCCAAACCTATCATGCTGCTAGCATGATTTAACACATTGCTAGCCTTTTTTTTTATTTTTAATTTTTTTGCATGATTTAGTACATCGTCAGCATCTTTAAGCATATTGCTAACATATCCTAGGCTAGTTTTTAGGCTTTGCTAGCGACAGACAGAGTGGAGGATTCTGGGAGTTTAGATGTGAATTTTGTCAGCTGGAGTTTGAATCTCGGCTCTAATCTGAACATTCCGTGAGTGAATGTCTGTGGGATTTTTTCCGGTTTTGATCGGCATTTTCAGGTAGACTATAAAGCTGTGCTCACACCGCAGGAGTTTCAGGCCGATTTCTCCCTGATTTACTCCTCTACAGAAAACAGCCTGTGTGTGTTCACCAGTCTCTATATTTACTGTGAAACTGACTGGATTCTAGAAAGAAGAAGAGCTGCTTCTCTTCGTTTACAGTCACAGTAAAATAGTTAACGGACGCGTCACAATCCAGCTGCTTCTGCTCTGTAGACTAAATTAATTAATCTTATTCCATGGTCTGTCTGAATACTCGATTCTGATTGGCTGGCAGGTGTTGATTAAATTCGTTTAACTGCACAGGTAGTTCCAGGTCAGTTTAATCACCGTTCCATATTAATGCGCTGCTTTAATTGATGCACACTAACTAACACACATCACTCGCTCGCTCGCGCACACACACACACACACACACACACACAGAGAGAGAGAGAGAGAGAGAGAGAGAGAGAGAGGTCGGAGATCGCAAATTGTGCGCACACACACATAAACTTGTTGTCAACGCTTCCCCGCGATTTTTATTACAAAAATAAAAGACAGATACTAGATCGGTACATTATATTCCCCAGCAACCAGGTGATAAAATGGGTGTTTTTGAAGTAATTGTTTGTAGAGAGAGACGCGCAGACGCAGCAAGCAGGGACACACAACTGTCATCTCTCTCTCTCTCTCTCTCTCTCTCTCTCTCTCAATCGACAATTAATTGAAATACATGCTATAATTCATTGAAATAAATGTAGTCTTACCGCACTATTTCATCTCTGTGTCTGATTTGAAGCTGGCAGAATGCTAGCGCTAACGAGCTGTAACTGACGAAAATAACCGTCAATTTTACCCATTGTTCAAATATTGCGCTGCAAAGAGCAATACAAGTTTTAACTTGTTTAAAACTTGGCAAATGACCATGGAATAAGCGAGATAATCAACGGCTAGCCGTGCATTAAAGGATTTTAATGCACTTCGCTTCGTCTCGGGCGGTTCTTTGCCTCCACGTCGTGCATTAAAATCCTTTAATGCACGGCTAGCCGTTGATTATCCCTTACTTAATTCATGTTTCTGTTCAGGTGTCTGTGCATGAGATCACTGAATAAACTACAAACACATTCACATATCATGGAAAGTGTGTGCTGTTTCCATTTCTTAAGATTTAATACATAAATGAATAGCATGTGCTTTATTTGCTTTTATGTCAGGATTGTATTCCTGCAATACTAAAACAGCATTTAATGTGAGTAAAGTTCAGAGGTCAGCGAGTCTCACAGTGTTGATCTGCTCAGCGTGTTTACTCTAGTGATGTTATGTTCGTGAACGATGCGTTCTTTTTGAACGAATCTTTTAGGTGAACGAAAAGTGTAAATTTCTTTCTTTGCTGAAATATGCCAAACTACACGTGTCGAGCTCTGTTCGCCATCATTATCATTAAACAACAGGTTCATTCACGTCCCATCACTGACCGAGTCGCGTTTTTGAGTCTGAACGAGAGAGAGATCTCGTTTGTGAACGAACTGGTACATGTCGTTCGTGAACGAATGTGGTTGGTCATTTGAGTCAGTCTCGCTCAGCAATCAAGTCAATTCAAGTCACCTTTATTTAGGTGAAGTCAAGTCACCTTTATTTACATAGCTTTTAACAATACAGATTGTGTCAAAGCACTTAACAGTATCAAATTGGAGGATAGAGTGTCAGTAATGTATAATAATAAGATTAAACACTCAATTTTCAGTTAAAGGCATTTCATTATTGAATTCAGAGATGTCATTGTCTAGCTCAGTTTAGTTTAAATAGTATATATGAAATCAAATTGATGATAATCGTTAGAAATTAAGTGCAGAAAGTGCAGAAATTAATCAGCAGAAAGTGGAGTTATATGTACTGTGCACAGTTGTTTATTCATATTTAACATACACAACATAACTCCATGACACGTTAAACATAATCCCAGATTTATGAATGTGTAACTCTGCCCAAACAATTAAAATGTTAATGCTTGTGCTTTGGTCATCTGAACCACAAATTTAGACTTGTTTCATTTATTTAATGGGTAGATTAGGCACACATTTTAATAAAGCCAAATCAGTTTTTTTTTTTAGCAAGTATACGTTCGTTGACTTATACATAACACATAAGACACTCTTTTTCGCCACCTGCTGGTGTATTTATGTAATATGAAGAAATGGTCACTGAACGAATCAGTGAACGAATCTGAACGAATCATTTTGGTGAACGAACTGAAAATGAACGAATCTCTTGAAAGAATCAAAGTTTCCATCACTAATAACCGCTGGCCAAATTCTAAAACAAAACTAAAATGAAATCATCTTTGAGAGCAAGGGGGCCCCCTGGTGTTTCGGTGGCCCTACGCAGTTTGAATATTCTGCGTATAGGGAGGTAGAGTCCTGCACAGGTCCTGTTTGATAAACCCGCATCCGCCCCGCACCCGCAGTAGTTAACCGAATACCCTACCCGTTATCCGACAGCAACACTAATTTAATTCCGAACCCGACCCGACCCGTTTGACATAAAAACCGCGACCCGAACCGCACCCGCATTAAATCTACATAAGGCAGACAAAACACCTTTATTTTATTTTTAATGTAACAAGCAATTAACAAGCCATTCTGAGTAAATGCGTTTAAAAATTAATAATAACATTTAACACACGCAGCCCAACAAGTTAACAGAGAGAGAGAAAGCAACATTCAACATGCAAACAATATAAAACTATTGGGTACATGTGAACAATCTATTTTAAACAGGTCTAAAAGGCTTAGATTAGTAAAATATGAACTTTATAACATATTGAATATGTGTCAGGCCTATTTTAGAATGAGAAATAGACTAAAGCTTTTATTCAAACTGTGAATAGATTAACTACAGAAAAGCGAGCAAAGAGTGCTCCCTTTAATATAATCACTAGACCTACAGCTGTCAATCAATGTCAATACAGCTGTCGATTGGCTACAGTGCTCAGTGTTTGCAAATCCCGCTGTAGAAGCCCGGTCTTCAGACAGAGCGTGCGAACACAAGCACGGGACAATTTGAAAGGAGCTGACTATCAGCGTGTACTGGATTAAGTCGAAATAGTCTTGGTTATAATTGTACCCCCAACCTGCCCGTGCCTGTCACCAGTCCGAGCCGCACCCGCACCGCACCCGACACGTCAATATTATTCCACCCGTTACGTCAGTTTTTGCGGTTCACCTATCGAGTACCCGCCCGCGTGCAGGACTCTGTAGGGAGGATCGGCTCATCTCCTGAAGCGCGCTTCAGCTTACACGCTCTGCACAAATGACTGGATATGCGCCTAATAGCGCACATTTATCTAGGTTAAATGTTTAAACTAACATTGTGATATGCTTTGAGTACTTTATATCTATAGATTTTATTTTCGGCAAGTCGTAATTACAACATCGTATGACATTGTCTCATTTGATGCTCATAAGTTTCTTCATATTGCGTTAGTATTGGATAACACCAAAACAGTAAAAGAATAAAAATTGCACTACGAAAGATCTCCATGATAAGCCTGTTTTTGCACTTCCTGTTTTTCCCTTCTTGAGAATTTCTGTCCAGTGAATGGATGACCTTAGCACACGTGTGGTTTTGTTTACAATTTCTGGTTCACTTGCAAAAAAGGCAGTGTGAAAGTGAACCGCACCAAACAAAAAAAAAAAAAAATCAACATTGTTTTTGGTCCGGACCAAAGCAAGTGAACTAGTGGACTTTCCTGGTGTGAATACACCCTAAGTGTAATGCCGCCAATCAACACTTTTCATTTCATTTTCACTTTATTCCCTAATTGTGCAGGGGCATTTTTGTCGAATTTCAGGCCCGTGGCTGGGGGAAAGCTATATGATTCAGTGAGACAGCGGTCTAAACACGTTCGGCCAGTTCACCGAGAGAACTCAAAAGAATGATTAAATCAGGAATTATTGGCATCGCTGGTTCATTTCACAGAAATATGAGACACAAATAGGTAATAACTGCTGAAATATTCGCAGGGAAAATGTTTCTCAGGTCAGTCAGAGCACTCATGGTACGCAGAGTGTACCACACATACAGTGCCTTGCGAAAGTATTCAAACCCCTTCATTTTTTTCACGTTTTATGTTACTGCCTTATGTTAAACTGCTTTAAATTACTTTTTTTCCCCACATCAATCTACACTCCATACACCATAATTGTATTAAAGGCTCCTGCAAGAGGGACTTTTAATTTGAAACTGTAGTCGTAGTAGTATTACGGGAGGGGGCAGCGTAGTTCCTTGAGCGGCCGTTGTTTGCTGTGTTCGTGTGATCTGTTCAAGCCACTGGCTGAAAGGATTATTATTCTAGTTGGTTTGTGGTGATTGCTGCAGATTTAACATCAAGGTGTTAGTCACTGACCGCAAAGTAAGCCGATTTTATTTATATTTGTGTTAACAGTGATCGGAACAGTGTTATATGCGTCGGTATCAGACGAACCTGCCCAGACATGTCCTGTAACGATCGTTCTGTATTATTCAGCCTGGTAATGTTACTTAACTTGTGATTATTCATTCATTATCTAGATGTAAATCAGTGTTATGTATTATAGTGGTTCTTAAAGATGTTTGAATGACGCGATGTTGTTCTATTGAGCTGTTAAATTACAGAATGAGTGATGAGCATTATGTTTATGCAAATGCTGCTCATATGCACCACGATTCTACTCATATATGAGAGCTGTATGTTCATAGTGACAAATTCTCACTCATGGCTTGTAGTTCTTTGTGAAGACCTTCTTTCCCTTCATTTAACTTTGTTTCGTAGAGAAATATCACTGATGTAAATTGGGATACTTTGGCTTCTTTATGTAACAGTGAAAGTTTGCTGTTGTTTATATAACTTAGTTTATTCATTTTCTTTATTGTACTTATTTTTACAGACTATCTTCACCTTTTATTGTACATCTGTGGCCCTACCTTTCTCTGCCAATACACCATCTAAAGCTGATCACCTGTCTCCTCATTATTGGTGCTCTGACCGGCACCCGGGGGGGTTTACTCATCAACTACCCAACAGAACCTAACAGCACAAAGTCTCTCCAACAAAGTGGTCCTTCGAGCCGGATGAGTATTCCCTTCTAATATAATGGATCCTGATGAGGAGATATTTGGAGGTGCTCGCCTTAAACGCCATACTCATCCTCCTGCTTACCTACAGCAATATGAAGTACAGTATACTCGAGGCAGACCTGTTGCTGAGTGTGATGTCCCTCACCCCTGGGAGGCACCTGTCCATCGGACTCCTCCTACATCCTTCCAGCCATACACCACTCCCCCTGGTGGTGACCTGGTCTGTTATAATGGCTCACAGATCATGTCCTCAGTTTAAAAGCCTTCACAGCATTCTGAATGCCATCAGCCATCATTCTCCTCACCTCAGGCGGCTGGTTTCATTACCTCTGCACACGACAGCGAGCTACAGCACCTGCGTCATGAACATGCACAGCTAATGCAGACTCATCAGGCTTTCCAGACAGACCTGAAGGAGCTGAGAGAAGTCCGTGCTGAAGTCAGAGAATTAGTTCGAGTGGCTCAGTCCCTTCGAGCTGACCTTAGTCAAGCTAGAGGCCAGAATCTCTCACCAGTACAGCCACCGGCGTTGCAGTTATCTAGTCCTCCTGTGAGGCGGTATGAATCCACATCTTTAGCAGAGGATGGAAACTTTGCTGAACTTCCTCCACCGCCTTGGCCTGAGCCTGACGTTGACTTGAGGAACCGGGTGGGTGACCTTGCACTGTCGGATATGGGTGCCACTACCTACCAACCTGTGGTGCCAGAGACTCGAAGGTATTCCTTTGTGTTCCCGGCTACTGAAACATTCCCTCCTCAGCCTTATGCTCCTGACACTTGTGGGCTCCCCCCACCTCCTACCCCTAAAGAGCTTTGAGAGTTATTCACATCTGCGGCCATGCCCTTAACTGCTAACCGCACAACCGTGCCTGTTTCTCCGCGATTCAGTTCAGTACCGGCTCATTCGAATTCTACAGTCTTTGCACCGAAGGCAGAGCCCTGCCTACGTCCTGCAGCACCTTATTCTGGATCTGAATATGCATACAGGGGACCTTCTCCTTCGATTCCTAAGTTCAGCCGGCCTGATCCTGGTGAGTTTGCTCGTCTCCGGATAGCTCTGAAGAACCTGCTTCCTCCAGACATGACTGAACTTTTCAAATATCAGATCTTAGTGGATCACCTTAAGTTTGAGGAGGCTAGAATGATAGCATATGCTTACCTGAACTCACCTACCCCATTCACTGATACAATGGCAGCTCTTCATGATAAATTTGGCCAACCGCATCAGTTAGCCTTAAGGAAGATTGCTAGTATCCTTGAGAGCCCTGACATAAAACGAGGTGATATCTCAGCCTTCCAGAGGTTTGCTCTCCAGGTGCAGTCACTAGTGGGCCTATTGAAAACCCTGGGACGTGACGGTGAGCTGGAGCTGAGTTGTGGGTCCCACGTTGCGCACCTCCTGAGTAAGCTCCCCCCTGAGCAGCGAGCTGAGTTTCGTCGCCATATGTTCCGCCAACCTGGCACAAACCCTAATCTGGTTGACCTTTCAAACTGGCTCCGTTATGAAACTTGGTGCCACAGTTACGATACCGAACCAATGTCTAAGGGCTCACATGCCAAGTCAGATTCTGGAAAGAGGACTGTGACCATCCTGCATGGGGTTGGAGAATCCCCGGTTGAGACTTCTGCTCCTCGGAAATCAAACCTGCCAAGGTGAAACATTATTGTCCTTTCTGTGATAAGACTGAGCATTACCTGAGCCAGTGTGCATCCTTTGTTAAGCTTACCAACGACCAGGTCAGGACATGGATTCGCCATAACAACCGTTGTTGGCGCTGTGCTAGGGAACACCATGCTGCTCAATGTGACCTTAAAAAGCCCTGCAACATCTGCCAAGGCATCCATCTCCGCCCTCTTCATGAAGTGAATGTCAGTCCATCCTAGAAGGAGGATTCAACAAACATGGAGAAGAGCTGCCTGACAAATTCCTCCCCAGATAGGTTCCTCTTGGATAAACCTTCTGTCAAAGGGTGGATTATGCTCAAAGTGGTTCCAGTGAATCTGCATTATGAAGATCGAACCTTGGACACCTTCGCTCTTCTTGACGATGGGTCAGAGAGGACCATTCTGCTCTCCCCAGCAGTTAAGGGCTTGGGCATTCAGGGTGTCCCAGAAGACCTTCCGTTGCGGACAGTGAGAGATGATATTCAGGTCATTCAGGGTTGCTCTATTTCCTTTCACGTCTCTCCACCTTGTAAACCTCAGATCAGTTATAAGATCAATCATGCCTTCACTGCCAATTGTCTTAACCTGTCTCGCCAGTCTTACCCTGTAGAACAGCTAAAACAGAAGTACCGACATCTGCAAGGTCTCCCGATCCGTACACTTACGGATGTCCAACCTTTACTTCTCATCGGCTCTGATCAGCCCCATCTCATAACCCCAACCGAGCCTGTTCGATGGGGCGGCCGGAGCGCGCCAGTTGCAGTTCACACACGCCTAGGATGGACACTCCAGGGTCCTATCCCTTCCATGGGGTGTCCTCCTACCCCACGGCAATGCCTGCTAACCTCCATGGCTCCAATTCACGACGAGCTATTTCATAACGTTCAACGACTGTGGCAGTTGGATACAGTTCCACAGTGGGAGGGCAAAGAGGTAACCCGGTCCAAGCAGGATCAGGAGGCGCTTCAGCTACTTGACCGTAAGTCTCTTATCCTGGGAATTGAGGGAATCCATCGGTTAGCTACACCCCTGCTGCGGCGAAAGGACATGCCTTTGTTGAATGCACCTAAAGAATCAGTCCTACCTACCCTTCATAGTGTCGAGAGACGTCTGCTGAAGGACCCTGTAAAAGCTGAGGTCTATGAAGAGGAGATGAGGAAACTCATTGAGACAGGAGCTGTTCGGGAGGTGACAGATCTTATACCTGACTCACCTGAATGTTGCTACATCCCCCACCACATTGTTAGTCACAATGGGAAGTTCCGCCTTGTCTTTAACTGCTCCTATCAGTACCAAGGACAAAGCCTCAATCAGTATCTGTTGCCAGGACCCACCCTCGGAGCCTCACTGTTGGGCATCTTTATCCGTTTCAGAGAACATCCTGTGGCTGTGAGTGGGGATATTAAGGCGATGTTTCATCAGGTTCGCCTTATACCTGAGGACCGTCCCTTACTCCGTTTCCTTTGGCGGAACCTGAAAATGGATGAGGCACCCAAGATTCTTGAATGGCAAGTCCTGCCCTTCGGCACGACCTCCAGTCCGTGTTGTGCCACCTATGCACTGCAATGCCACGTTCGCCAACACCCCCTGACTGATGAGGCAATTCGGTTTTCAGTGGAGAGGTGTTTCTATGTCGATAATTGCCTGCAGAGTCTGCCTACTGCAGATGAGGCTCGGAACTTGATTGATCGACTACGGAATATCCTTTCTGGAGCTGGATTCGAAATTCGCCAGTGGGCCTGCAATGATCCTACTGTGCTAAGTCATCTACCATCCGATGCCCGAGCTGTGAGTGTGGAGCTATGGTTGACACAGGAAAAATCAGACGTCCCTGAATCGACGCTAGGTCTGAGCTGGAACTGGCAGAGAGACATTTTGTCCTACAAACACTGACCTATGATTTACAAGACTCCAACTTTGAGGAACATCTATAAGGTCCTAGCTACCCAGTACGACCCCCTGGGATGGCTTTTACCTTATACAGCTCAGGCGAAAGTCATCATTAAGCAATTATGGAACAAGGAGAGAGGGTGGGATGACCCCAACCTGCCACCTGAGCTCCTCCAGTCCTGGAGTGCATGGGAGGAGGAACTCCGATACCTTCCTTGTATCTCCTTTCCTCGGCCTTATGTCCCTACTAAGGTTGGGATGGATGGTGTTACCCATGAGGTACATATCTTCTCGGATGCCTCTGAGCAGGCATATGGAGCGGTGGCTTACCTCCGGACTACCGATCAGGGCGGTCAGACTTACCTGTCCTTCATCATAGCACGCTCCCGTGTCACTCCTAAACGAGCTCACTCGATTCCAAGACTGGAAGTCTGTGGAAGTCTTGTTGCGGCACAGTTGGCTAAGTTACTTGAAAACGAGTTAACACTACATGTCCAGTCTATTTCCCTGTGGACAGACTCTACCACGGTCCTCCAGTGGTTGAATTCTGAGTCCTGTCGCTTCAGAGTCTTTGTGGGGAACAGAATCGCTGAGATCCAGGAGCTGACGGACAAGTGCTAGTGGCGTTATGTAGGCTCTGCAGACAACCCTGCTGATGACCTCACAAAAGGAAGACCTCTCCAATACCTGGCTGCACCGAACCGATGGTCCCAAGGACCCTCTTTACTCCTCCAAGATCCCAAAGAATGGCCAGTAATCCCTAAGAATGAAACCAGGGAAGACCATGCTGAACTACGGAAATCTACCTTCTGTGGGATCAGTACCTTTCCTCCCTCGTCTGATAAGATTGATGGATGGAACTACAACACCTGGCAAGAACTGTTGGATGTAACCGCCCAAGAACTTTGGAACAACCTGGTTCCAGGGACTTCTCCGGAGGCTGAGGATTACCGCCAGGCTGAAGTCCATATCCTCAAACAGGTGCAGCAGGACTCCTTCCCTGAGGATTATAAAGTGTTAGGGACTGGAAAGCAAATTAGGTCCGGGAGTCGGCTAGTTACCCTAGCTCCTGAAATGGATCCGTCCAGTGGTCTGATAAGGGTGGGAGGTCGTTTACGGAGAACTGCAGGCATCGAGGACTCCATTTTACATCCTCTGGTGCTGGATCCTCGCCACCCCGTCACTCGTTTGATCATTCACCATTATGATAACCAGTTACATCATCCTGGATCGGAACGGTTGTTTGGGGAAATACGGAGATACTACTGGATTCTCCGAGGCCGCGAAGCTGTCCACCGGTTTCAACGCGACTGCCCAGAATGTCAGCGTTGGAGGGCCCAACCAACAATCCCTAAGATGTCGGATTTACCCGCTGCACGCCTTCAGCTCAATAAACCTGCCTTCCATTCTTGTGGAGTAGACTGCTTTGGACCCCTGCTAGTTAAAATCGGGAGACGCACGAGAAGCGTTGGGGTATTCTCTTCAAATGTCTGACCACGAGAGCCGTCCATTTAGACCTACTCCCTAGCATGAGTACCGACTCATTTCTCATGGCCCTTAGAAGGTTTATTGCGAGAAGAGGAACACCAGCGGAATTATGGTCAGATCAAGGTACAAACTTTCGTGGGGGTCAAAGGGAGTTACAGGAAGCATATGCCGCATTGGTTCCTGATATACAGTGTCAGCTTGGCCGCCAAAGGATCCACTTCCACTTTAATCCTCCATCAGCCCCTCATTTTGGTGGAGTTTGGGAGAGGGAAGTAAGGTCAGTTAAATCGGCCTTGTACATCGTTTTGGGTTCACAGTCAGTTTCAGAGGAAGCCTTAATGACAGTCTTGCTGGAAGTAGAGGCCATTCTGAACTCAAAACCCTTGGGGTATGTATCGTCAGATGTGGCAGACGCTGACCCGGTGACGCCAAACAGTCTCCTCATGGGGCGGCCCGATGGATCTCTGCCTCAATCGTATACCCCGAATCTGAGATGTTGAGTCGCCGGCACTGGAGACACTCCCAGATTCTAGCAGACCAGTTCTGGTCCAGATTCATACGGGACTACCTCCCTAGCCTCCAAACCCGGCAGAAATGGCAAGCCTCTCCTCCCAACCTGAAGGAGCAGACATTTGTTATGATTATAGACCCCCAACTACCGCGAAGTTTATGGCCTGTAGGGCGAGTGATCAAGACCTACCCAAGTTCAGATGGTCTTATCAGGTCTGCTGATGTACAGATAAAGGGTCACGTTTATACCAGACCAGTATAATCCTGCCAGCTTTACCAAAGGATAGACTGAAGCCCCCAACACTGACTAGTTAAGTCACCTTTCTGGAAGCAAAGATGCTCTGCATCTTTGGGGGCGGCTGTATTAAAGGCTCCTGCAAGAGGGACTTTTAATTTGAAACTGTAGTCGTAGTAGTATTACGGGAGGGGGCAGCATTGTTCCTTGAGCGGCCGTTGTTTGCTGTGTTCGTGTGATCTGTTCAAGCCACTGGCTGAAAGGATGATTATTCTTGTTGGTTCGTGGTGATTGCTGCAGATTTAACATCAAGGTGTTAGTCACTGACCGCAAAGTAAGCCGATTTTATTTATATTTGTGTTAACAGTGATCGGAACAGTGTTATATGCGTCGGTATCAGACGAACCTGCCCAGACATGTCCTGTAACGATCGTTCTGTATTATTCAGCCTGGTAATGTTACTTAACTTGTGATTATTCATTCATTATCTAGATGTAAATCAGTGTTATGTATCATAGTGTTTCTTAAAGATGTTTGAATGGCGCAATGTTGTTCTATTGAGCCGTTAAATTACCGAATGAGTGATGAGCATTATGTTTATGCAAATGCTGCTCATATGCACCACGATTCTACTCATATATGAGAGCTGTATGTTCATAGTGACAAATTCTCACTCATGGCTTGTAGTTCTTTGTGAAGACCTTCTTTCCCTTCATTTAACTTTGTTTCGTAGAGAAATATCACTGATGTAAATTGGGATACTTTGACTTCATTATGTAACAGTGAAAGTTTGCTGTTGTTTATATAACTTAGTTTATTCATTTTCTTTATTGTACTTATTTTTACAGACTATCTTCACCTTTTATTGTACATCTGTGGCCCTACCTTTCTCTGCCAATACACCATCTAAAGCTGATCACCTGTCTCCTCATTATTGGTGCTCTGACCGGCACCCGGGGGGGTTTACTCATCAACTACCCAATCAGAACCTAACAGCACAAAGTCTCTCCAACAATAATTGTAAAGCAAAAAACAGGTTTTTAACATCTTTGTAAATTTATTAAAAATAAAAAGCTAAAATTATTCCATTGCATAAGTATTCATACCCTTATCTGGGACAGTTGAAATTTAGCTCAGGAGCATTCATATTGCTTGTAGATGTTACTACACTTCAAATGAAGTTAACCTGTGGCAAATTCAATTTAATGGGTATGATTTGGAAAGGCACCCATGTCTTAATAAAAGGTCTAACAGCTGATAATGCATATCAGAGCAAAAATCAAGCACTGAGGTCAAAAGAACTGCCTGTAGAGCTCAGAAACAGGTTTGTGTCAAGCCACACATTTGGGGAAGAGTTCAGAAAAATATCTGCTGCATTGAAGGTTCACAGAAGCATTTAATCTCTGTTACCCTTAATGGAAGACGTTTGAAACAACCAGGACTCTTCCTAGAGCCGGACATCTGTTCAAACTGAGCAATTGATGGAGAAGGGCTTTGGTTAGAGTGGTGACCAAGAACCTGATGGTCACTCTAGTTGAGCTCCATGATCATACATGCAGATGGGAGAAATCTACAGAAAGACAAACATCACTGCAACACTCCACCGATCTGGGCTTTATGGCGTTGTGGCAAGACTCAATCCTCTCTTCAGTTAAGACACATGAAAACACACTTGGAATTTACAAAACAGCACCTAAAGGACCCTCAGACTCTGAGAAACAATATTCTCTGGTCTGATGAACCTCAATTCCAAGCATCATGTTTGAAGGAAACCAGCTCTGCTCATCACCTGCAGAGTACCATCCCAAAAGTAAAGTGTGCTGGTAGCGGCCTCATGCTGTGGGGCTGTTTTCAGCGGCGGGGACTGAGGGACTCATCAGAGTAGAAGAAAAACTCATTGCACCAAAATATTGAGATAGCCTTAATGAAAACCATTCAGAACCTCAGACTGGGCAGAAGGTTCACATTCCAACAGGACAATGACCTTAAGCACACAGCAAGAGTGGCTTATAGACAACTCTGTGAATGTCCTTGAGTGGCCCAGCCACAGCCTGGGCTTGAACCCAATAAAATATTTCTGGAGAAACCTGAAAATGTGTATCTGCCCCCGTCCAATCTGACAGAGCTTGAGAGGTGAAGAGATGAGGAGAAGAATGGCAGATAATTGCCAAATGCTGACGAGCAAAGCTTGTCACATCAAACAAAAAAAGACTTGAGGCTATCAGGGGTGGACTTACCCATTAGGCAAAGGTAGGCGACTGCCTTGGGCCCCCAAAAACCAAGTGACCCCTAAAATGCTTTTCATATACGAGATGCGCATTAAGCGCGGGCACGCGAACGGTTGCTGTTTACGGTGTTTATTACCACGACAACCGTCTGCGTGTCCGAGTTGAACGTGCTTTTTGTGTATCCTGCTTGTAGCAAATGAAAATATTATGCATCTGAAGCTGACTGGCGCACGAGCGTGAGGTCTCTCTTTCCCAGCGCGCGCACACCTCTCTCTCTCTGTGTGTCTGCTCTGTGCAGCGAGCGGCTGAAAGGAGCTGCGCTTTCAGTTAAACACAGATATGTTGCTTCTCTAATTTTACATGGAAGTATAGCCAAAATCACAGCACAGCTATTGTCTTTATCTTATGTGTAGCCTATTTGATTTTATCAGACGACGGCACGATTATAAATCAGGATTTTTGTGCAGATTAACATCTTGGAAGGTAGAGCTGGTTATGTAGTCTTAATGGGTCGCGTTTTAGTCACTATTTCATATTCATTCCGTTATCTGACAACAGAAAATATATCTATGAAAACAGTTTTACTGAGAATGTAGCTGCATTAAAATACAGTATGTGGCACAGAGAGGCAAACAAATGTAATAATGAATAATAAATGTACATTTTGCATGTTCAGAAGTGAGCTGCCCTGTAGTGTGAAAACGTAAACAGGTTTGTGTCAGTAAATTGCTCAGTGCAAAGAAAAAGAAGTAATAGGTACCTGGTATTTCTATGTTCTTTTTTTTTTCCATGTGTCTAATAGACATGAACAAGTTCTTTGAAAAACATCTATGACCTATGAAACATGTCTACTCTTCATGCTCTAGATTAACTATGGTTTCACTAATAATAAACATATATTATAAAGCATCCATATTTGTCCATGCCCATGTTGATTAGAGTATTAAAAACTTAAAAATGATTAATTTAAGGTACATTTAGAACAGATAAAAATGTGCGATTAAGTTGAGATTATTCGCAAGTTAACTCATGACAATCCAGCGATTAATCGCGATTAAATATTTTAATCGATTGACAGCCCTAAGTTCAAATAACTAAAATTAAATGTAGGCTTAAGCTGGTAACTCATCAGTGGACTTTCCTTGTCAATATAGGTTATATTTTTTCACACTTTTCTCATTCTCACTAATTCAAGTTTTTATATGAATGAACCTCTGAAGGGAACCGATTGTCTTCAGAAAAGTTTCGATGGCATTTTCATTTTACCTGATAAAGAATCATTTATGAGCTGAGTACTGCTTTGTTTACAGCCGTTACCGGGGAAACAGCTATATTTCTGACTTTCCAAAAGCACCTCCTACTGGCAGAGAATGAATGTGCATTTTCAATAATCCAGTCTGCAGTTGTTGTTCAGACCACGGCGAAAATTCACCCACATAAATCAGTTTTAAATAATATTTTATACTTCTGACTCATCCCTTTTCTTAAAAAAAATGGTTTAAAGGTTCAATTGTGATCATTTTATAATTTATTTAGTTTTTTTGTTAAAACTTGTATCTCAACGGTAAATCAATTGCTATTTCGTGGTCTACAACATGAAAGAATAAAAGTGTCTGTTAAATGAATAAATGTAAATGTAAATGAAAGAATCCCATTATAATGTACATGAAAAATGTAGAAACATTTGACTCAGCTATGGGGCACCACTGTGCAGCAGCAAGCATCACGACAAAAAAGGAACCTCAAGGTTGATCTAGGTAAATGTGTGCAAATGCATAGGGCCCCATTTCTATACTTGCCTGGGGCCCCCAATTCACTAAATCCGCCCCTGGAGGCTATAAAGGTGTTTCAGCTAAATATTTAGTTAAGGGTATGAATACTTATGCAGTGTAGTTATTTCAGTTTTTTTATTTTTAATAAATTTACGAAGTTGTGACAATTCTGTTTTTGCTTTGTCAGAATGGTGTGTGGAGTGTAGATTGATGTGGGAAAAAAGGGGTATGAAGGGGTATGAATACTTTCTAAAGGCACTGTAACATAACAAATAAACTTTTTTGGGGGAAAAAGCAAGATTGCTGCATCAATATGCTTCCTTACATTTGATGGCAAACATTTGAAGCCAGAAATCTAGATGAAAGTTATAACTGAAGCTGAAACTTGTGTGCTTGATGCACAAAACCAAGCATCACTGGTTGTGGACGTTTGAGTTTATTTACCATATTTAAAATGGAAGAAAATAAGATGTAATAAGTACTTTATAAGTTCAAATAAAATTGTAAAAAGTACTGTTTTTTTCTTTAGAAATGTAATCAAGTAAAAGTACAGTTTAAACTGTAGGCTATTTGAGTAAAGTAAAAATACCCCACTAACACTTAAGCAAAGTAATCAAGTAAAATTACTCAGGTATTTTATACCCCTGTGTTTTAAATGTTTAAATGGGTTTAATTCCGTAAACAAAGACTCTGAGGTTGCTGCAGCATTCACTAGCTCACAAAATATAAACTGTCATTGTTTCTCGAGTATCTTGATAACATTTAGACAAAAACTTTTAGCCTCTCAGGAATTTGAGTGCAATGCACTGTAGTAAATTTTGTACAAACTATTATGCACATTGTTGGTTGAATCTATTCTGAAATATTCTCCCTATGTTCCTGTATAGTGACCAAATAATCTGCCATGCATTAGCAGTTAAATTAAAGTTTAGAGTATTAGAGTTAAATACATACATACAACAAAAACAAGGTCTTTGTGTATATTTCTTTGTTAAATACAATTAAGCTTAATTAAGTAATATATGTTTTGCTCACCTGCAGTTTGATTGAAGCGACTCATAAGCACCTGAATATTGCTAAAGAAAACTTGATCTCTAGCCTTACGCATCTCATTGCCGCTGTTCCAGTATTCATAGTCCAAATTTTCAGCCATCCACTTCTGTTTGGGGACTTTTTTCTGTGATGTACTATTATACATACTGATGGGTTCACCATTCAGCATTCCCACATCTACCAACCTGGGAAAGTTTGAGATTCCTGTGGTTGCTGTGAAGTAATATTGCAGGGTATGGGTCACTGTAAAAGAATCATAGTGTTAAAATTGAATTTTGTTTTCATGACACAGTTTACAGTGTTTTATAAAAAGATGAAAGACACACAAGTTTTGACGATTTGTTGGCAGATCTTTGTATTTCACATACAAATTGCAATATATTATGAAACCTTAAACACAGCTGTCATAAAAACGTTGTAGTAAATTATGCTTGTTTTTTTTTTTTTTTTAAATGCAAAGGTCAAAGCATAGAGGTATACTTATGAATAGCCTATTTAAACACTATGAAAATTATTGATATTTTTGAAGGCTAAATGCATTTCAACTGATTGTTAATTTTCAAATCTTATTTCTTGAGCAATCCTGATCATGCCACCTAGTGTTACAGGAATGCCAAACACAGTCCGTCATCTTAAATGTGTCTAATATCTATGATGCTGCATTTTTTCCTGTGATATAAAACCATACATCGCCTATATATTTATTATTATTATTATTATTATTATTATTATTATTATTATTATTATTATTATTATTGAACTCTAACAATGTAGGAAAGTATTTATTGTTATTATATAAAGACAGTGTGTGTTGTTTCCTTAACCAAAGAAAAGCAATTACAAATAAAATTTGCAATGGCTTTTCAACAAGACTTTAAAACACACATTCAGCCAAGTTTTAGAAAATGCTCATAGGTTAACAATTGACGTTAATATATTTGACAATTTTTTATTCTCAATGAATACTATACTGTCTTTTTATTTAATGAAATATGTTAAAAAACAACTGATTACTTCAAAATTCATTATCCTGTCAAATTCAATTAAATATGCTGTAGAATATTGAAATAAAACATTAAACTTGAAATAAAAAAAGAGAAAGAATTGTTCATTATCCGTAATTCTTGAAGCTCTATGCACTACAAATGCAATTGTCATGCATTAGGAAATTACAACCGTGAATTTCTGAAGACTCACTTTGCACCCCATATTCTGAACAGTAGAATAAGCAATAGACGCATGTTTATGAAGTGTGCATTCAGTTGGACAAATGCTGGTGACTTATCAGTATTTCCATTGTAGGTGCACTTACTTCATAAAAACAATTTTAAATTACAGACCAGCCACACCTTTTACAACTTACGTACACACTCACAGGCCAGTTGGAATAAACTTAATCAAAAGTCATCGAAATCGAAGACAAATTCTCAAGAGCATGTTTATTTTGAAAACGCACGCTGGAAAATCACTGCTTTGAAGTTTTATTTAAAACTTCATGTTGATTATCAGTATAAATGTCCTATATATTGCAATATCTATATAGTTTCATATAACAAAAGGATATTGATGCTTTATCCCCTTATTATTGTTGTTCCGTTCCACAGTTGTCATAGACATGCACTTCTTTCAGTGTGTTAAAATGTCAACCTCATTTTTCTAAATTAAATTAAAATTGGTGTGGCCATAAAAATCAATCTGTTCTAATAAAACAAGGAGACACTTACTTCATACCTGTAACCCCTAAAAGGTTCAATACAAAATCCTTTCAGGGTTCAATCAAAACAACACCAAATCACACAGCTTATTGAAATACAGTCTTCTGAAGAGCCTCTACTTACTAGCATAAGTGAGATGAACTCCGAGGAGCAGAAGAACTACGGTCCGCATGTTTGACTTTGACTGAAAAATTATTCTTCAGAACTGAGCCTGAAAATTTGTCATAGACACCTCAGTAGCAGCATATGATCTAGTGATATGACCCTGTGTGAAAGCATAAGGTTGCAAATCCCAGCCAATAGATTTTCAGGAAAAATGGAACATCATCAGTCACTATGAGGTATTTGATGGAGTGGGTTGATTTCTAAAAGTGAAAACAAAATGAAGTCACTATCATAGGCTATAGATATCATATAGCTTGCATAAGACATATATATCATGGATTAGACTATGGTAACACTTTAGAATAATGGAATAACGTAGTGTCTATTTAAGTGCAAATAGCCCACCATGTTGGCAGAGGCTATTTACACTAACTCTGCCTACCAATGTGTGGTTGGGCTAGACAACATTACAAAAGTATCGAATAACAGCTTCAGTGGCGTAAGTGGTAAAGCGCATAACACTCTTTCTTCTGTATTTTCACATCTCAGATCACATCAGAAAGACATTTATTTCCAATAAAAATGAAGGAAATAATCGAAAAGTTGAAAATAAAGTATCGGGTAGGGTTGAGGTACGTATAGGGAGAGCTTATATTGTCCCAATAACGTGGCATCCATTTAATAATTTTCATAAAAATGATACTTTACACTCAATATGCTATTATTGCATCCTGTTTTATAATGTATTACAATATTGAGGTGCCGATATCTGCCACTATTTGCAATAAGTAGTATAAATAGCAGAAAATAGTGCTATTTTTTACATAGTGTAAATCTAATCTATGGTTATTTGCTTAGTGTAAATAGCATCTATCACTAAGAAAATATGTTATTTTCACTTAGTATAAATAGCATCTAATTGCTATTTACACTTAATGTATATAGCATCTATCTCTATTTGCACTTAGTGCAGATAGCCACTGCCTTAATGGTTTGTTATTAATAGGTAAGATAACTGCAGGAAGTAATGTAGGATCAATGAGTAGTATATACAGTGCACAGGCACAGCATAAATGAGTACACCCCCTCTGAAACTTAACAAATTCAGCAATTACTCTTTACTTAGAAGAGGGTTATGTTAGTGTCTCTTTAGAGATATAATGTTCCAACAAATTTGCTTGAATCAGTTACCAAAGAAGCATGTCAAAATTATTCAGGAAAATAAGATTTTCTCATCAGAGTGCTAAAATGTTGTGTTGCAAAAATGAGTACACCCTCCTGAAGTTTAAGGCAATTTTTGATCAACAGGTAAATATGTTGAACTAAAACATTTACAGAGAATTATTTTCTTGACAGTTAAAAGTATTATATAGCCCACTGAATCATTCTCAGACTTAATGCTCACAACAATGGAGCCACTTGAGAACTGTCAGGAGACTTATTTCATTGCACAAAAAAGGAGAGTGGTGCAAGAGGAATACCAAAACCAAGTTTTAAGTGTGAAAATATAGCAAAAGTAACCCAGAAATTCAAAAACATGACTTGTGACAAGGCCACTGAAAGAAGGCCTTCACTTTAAGCTTTCATTTAGTGATGAGTGATTTTTTTTCTAGAAAAAGAGCAGGAGAAATAACAAGCAAGTGTCTCAGAGCCGGCAAAAGCTATGAAAAGAGTAACTGTTTCTCTCACAGAGTAAGATGCAGCCTGCAGAAGTGACATGCATGGTATTTCCACAGTGGAACTACCCACTGTAGCCAAATCACAATAAACTCATTTAACATTTTCCAAGGCCCATATTTAGAAAATATAGACCTCTGAGAATCCATACCCTGGTCTCATGAGACCAAGTCAATCATTTTGGATCTAACAGCATCCAAAATGTTATGCGATTGTTAGAGGAGTACAGTGAGAAGTGAAGTAGTAAAGCTCTTATATAAGGATATGAGTGCTGAAGGTGTAAGGGAGTTATGCTTTATCAATAATGTCATGAATTCAAACCACCCCAGTTAAAAAAAAGAAACTTAAGTTGTATTAATATTGATGCACTTTTTATATTTTAATTGTACTATAAGTGCATATTAAATATGCTATTTTGGAACAAGTTTAAGTATGTTAAGTGTTCTTTAAGATATGTTTAAGATCAATTTTAAGCTAATTGCAATATATTTAGTTTGTTAAAATGGAATCACTTCAAGTATAGTAGTGTATTTTAATTGTACTTTACATTTCATTTAAAGTACAATTTCATACTTCTTGAACTACAGTTAGAATATATTTTAAGCTTCACTTTAATGTGCTTCAAGAACATTTTTTACAGTATATCAACTCATAGAAATGCATTACTAGTACACTACAAGAGCCACTATTAGTTTCAGTTTTTAAAATTGTGTATTACAGTTTTTCTTGATTGCTAGCACACTATAACTGTCACGTTCGCTGGAGCAAGGAACGAAGAGACGAGGAATTCACGAAATGAGAGTCTTTAATAATCCATATAGGGAACATAGAGCACATGAAGACATTCAAGGGCCGACAAACATGAACTGAAATGGACTGGGACTTATAAAGACAGGGTAACGAGGGAACTAAGGAGACACACCTGGAAACCAATTAACAATCAGACTGGGGAGAAACTGGGACACGGAACACATGGGGGAAAAAAAAAACAAAAAAAAAAAAAAAAAAAACCACACACACACACACACACCACACACACACACACACACACACACACACACACACACAGTCCAAAATCCTGACATAACGCCCTCTCCCGGAAGGTGCGTCCTCGCACCGTAGTAACAACATGGGAAGGGGCGGGTGGGAACTACGGAGGCAGCTCAGGAGGAGGATGAACCCCCTGGAGGGGCCCGGCGAACAGAGTCCCAGGGGGCAACGAAGGAAGGAGGAGCCAGGGAAGAGACAGGAGGGACCCATAGCAGGAGGCACACAGCAGGACCCAGGCCACAGCCATGATGATGGCCCACGGTGGAGCCGACGGAGGAAGGAGCAATGGAGGAGGGATGGCCGCCGACTCCAGGGGGCCGACCAACGGCGGCGGAGCAGGTGGTGGTGGAGCCCGAGGCGGAGACAGAGAGCCAACGAGCCAGGGGGATGCCGAGGATCCGGGGGGCCAGGGTGGAGCCGAGGGCTCTGGTGACCAAGGCAGAGGCGGAGATCCAGAGATCCGCGGCGGAGCCGGAGCGACTGAAGACCAAGGTGGAGCTGGCGGGAGGAAGCAGCCCAACGGAGCCGGTGGGATGGAGCGATGAAGCGCAGCCAGAGGAGAGGAGTCCCGAGGCGATGGCGGGTCGACACCCGACCAAGGCGGAACCGGAGGGACGAGGGAGCCCGGTGGAGCTAATGGATAGACGGGTGATGGCGGAGGCGAGGGAGCTAGGAGCCGAGGTGGAGTCCAGGCCTCGGAGGCTGGAGGCGGAGGTGAGGGGTTCTCCAGCCACGGCGACGATGGAGGATGGCAGACCCGTGGAGCTCGCACCGCATTGATGGAGGGCTGAGGGCAAGCAGAGGGGCTGCCAGACGACAGCGGTGGAGGAGGCAGGAGCGGGTGGGAGGGTGGGCATTTGTCAGCCTCCGGGCTTTCAGGGTGAAATTCTGGAGGATGCTTTCGAGGAGCGGGCACAGGGGAGTGCTCTGGAGGAGCGGACACTGGAGGGCGCTTGCGAGGAGCGGGCACAGGAGGGCGCTTGGGAGGAGCGGAGCTGGCTGGAACCAGGGAGACGAAGGAGAGAGGAGAGGGGGAAAGTCGATCTCCAGGTCAGTTACCCAGTCCATCAGATCCCCCTCCATGTCCAGCAGTCCCAGATGTATAATCAGCTGACCCTCAGCCGCGGTGCAGGGGGCGGAGCTCCACTCCGTGTTCACACCATCCACGGCTGGCTGCCTCGTGTTGGGCACTGTCGCCGGCTCTCGCACCTGATCTGACGTGTTGGGCTCAGCTTCCGGGACAATCTTCCACTCAGTCACTCGGCTTTGCGCTGGCTCGTTGATCGCAGCGGGGAATGGCTCTCCGTCATCGGTGGGCTCAGGCTGATGCTCTGCACCGCGGGGAGATGGTGGACTGGGCTCTGGGTCTGGAGTGGATCTGACGAGAGTCACGAAGGTGGCGATATCCTCTTGAGGACCATCTTCGGACGACAGTGCTCTGCACGCGGTGAGGCTTGCATCATAAAATGCACAGAGTGCGTTGTCCGGGTAGCTGGTGACGTTAGCTAACAACAGGAACAGTCTTGTATGGTCCTCGAGAGATCTGTCCCCCTGCTCCAGCAAGAGGAGGAATTCGGGCTGGACGAGAGGATCCACGGGGCACAACGGAAGCAAAAACGGAGGGTAAACACACAGAGGTTACTGTCTTGGTCGGTCCTTCTGTCACGTTCACTGGAGCAAGGCACGAAGAGACGAGGAATTCACGAAATGAGATTCTTTAATAATCCATATAGGGAACATAGAACACATGAATATATTCAAGGACTGACAAACATGAACTGAATGGACTGGGGCTTATAAAGACAGGATAACGAGGGAACTAAGGAGACACACCTGGAAACCAATTAACAATCAGACTGGGGAGAAACTGGGACACGGAACACATGGGGAGCAAAAAAAAAAAAAACACAACAAAAACAGTCCAAAATCCTGACAATAACTGATTCATTTTTCCAAACCAAGATTGTTGTTGAGCTTGAGGTTACAAATTGACGTCTGGACATTCTCCTTCAGGATTTTCTGATAGAGTGCAGAATTCATGGTTCCATCAATTATGGAAAGTCATCCAGGTCCTGAAGCTGCAAAGCAGTCCCAGACCATCACTACCACCACGCTTGACCGTTGGTATGATGTTCTTTTTATGAAATGCTGTGTTGGTTTTATGCCTGATGTAACAGGACACGCACCTTCCAAAAAGTACAACTTTTGTACATCAGTCCACACAATATTTGCCCAAAAATCTTGGGGATAGTCAAGATATTTTTTGGCAAATGTGAGACGAGCCTTTGTATTCTTTTTGGTCAGCAGTGGCTTTTGCCTTGGAACTGTCTCCATGGATGCCATTTGCCTAGTCTTTTTCTTATTGTTGAATCGTGAACACTGACCTTAATCTGCAGTTCTTTGGATGTTGTTCTGGATTCTTTTATGACCTCCTGGATGAGTCGTCATTGCATTCTTGGAGTAATTTTGGTAGGCCGGCCACTGCTGAGAAGGTTCACCACTGTTCCAAGTTTTCTCCATTTGTGGATAATGGCTCTGACCATGGTTCGCTGGAGTCCCAAAGCCTTAGAAATGGCTTTATAACCCTTTCCAGACTGATACATCAACTATTTTGTTTCTCATCTGTTCTTGAATTTCTTTAGATCGCGGCATGATGTGTTGCTCTTTAAGCATGCTTCACTTTGTCAGACAGGTTCTATTTAAGTGATTTCTTGAAAATGTGTATTTTATTAATGTTCAGATATTCATGTAAAGGTTTAATTATCATCTCAATCATTTAAAACAAAACAGAAGGATTAATTCTATAAACATAAAAAGCCCAACAATCCCCTGCAAAGAATAAAATACAAAGCCTGCATATTGACAGTTTTATTTAATTGGAAAAGCACAATCATTAAATCTAGACCATTTAAAATACTTAAAACAATGCATTAAATAAACAATTTGATAATTTCATTAACTTCTTAGCATCCGTTCCTCTGCTAATTATATATTCTGTCTCCTACAGAAATTGTCTACAAAACAAAAACATAAACAGAGATCAATCTTTATAGATAGGCTGTTGTACCCAGGTGGTTACATTAATTTAAACTTTCATGCTTCTAATTTCTTTTCTTTTTTCCCCTTCATCAGTCCTGATATAAAAACAACAACAACAAATCTTCCACAAATCTTACAAACCATTCAACTTTTCAAATCAGTCATTGGCATTCTTGTGTATTCCCTGTGTCTTTATCTCTACAGGGAAATATATATTTTCATAAAATAAAGTCAATAAAATGAATGAAATTCAAGATGATCAGAAAGTGTGAAGGAACAAAAGCTTTACTTTTTAGATGTAATTAATGTAGAATCATAAGACATAAATCCCATCAAAGAAATCTATAATTGTGTGTGTGTGTGCGTGTGTGTGTGTGTGTTTATGTCTGTTTACGTGCAATTTTGTATGACTGGACAGATGGACAGTTGGACTAGCGTCATTTTTTTCAACTTCATCTCTCCTACATGTCTGGTCTCCTAAAATATCAAAATATTACATTTCATTCATTTTACATGACTGAGAGATATATGAATAAAAACACACTTACATCTTTATGCATTAGGAGTTGTTTGAACCATCATCATAGGCTACAACAGAAAACAATAATACAGATTGCAGATTTGAATATGAACATAGTACACAGCCTAATATAAACCAGTGTCCAGTGGCAGAGTCCATCTGATATTAATGTATTTAAATCAAATAGAGATTATGAGGAATTTACGATTGACTGGTTTGAAATCTGAAAAACAACCAGAGAAATGAACTTAAGTTAAGCAATTTCACCCATCAGAGCAGCACACAAATGTATGAAACAGACAATATACTCAATATAGTCATGATAATAATATCACAGTCTCTGTCTTACCGGTCTCTTTCTTTTTCTGCAACACCTTAAACACAACAACACCAATGACTACCAACAGGACGACAGCAGCAACAACACCAACAATGATGCCGATGGGAAGAGAATCTGAAGAATATGATAGGAACATTAATGAGCCTGACAATGTTAGAAACCTGTACAGGTGGAACATTTCAGTGACTGTGATGGCACCAACTAATAATAATACAGGGCATGACATATTATGTTTGCAGAAGTAAAATAAATGATCTCCATCAACATTGTTCATGGTCTACTCATCAAGACAGTTTTACCATAATTAATCACTCTTACCGTCTCCCAGTATCTCTCTGATGGTTCTGCCCTGGTGCTCCACCACACAGCTGTACTTGTTCTTCTTCAGCTCATCAGATGTAACTCTGATGGTGCTCGTCCTCTGAAAGGTGCTGTCCTCATTGG
The DNA here is from genome assembly GCA_039654775.1 of Spinibarbus caldwelli. Lineage (NCBI taxonomy): Eukaryota > Metazoa > Chordata > Actinopteri > Cypriniformes > Cyprinidae > Spinibarbus > Spinibarbus caldwelli. Next base: position 4,130,875 of record CM077245.1, read on the forward strand.
GAAGAAGTTCACCAAGATCCACATCCTCATCATGATCTTGTCCATTTTTCTGCCAGGAGATTGTTACTTCTTTGGGGTAAAAACTTGTAGCATGACACGTGACTGGAGACGAGGAAGACTTCTGCAGCAGAGACACCTGAGGAGAAACTGGAGAGAGACAGAGAGAGAGAATGTGATTATGATAAAAAAGATAAATTGAGACTGAAAAAAGAAATTTGACGGAGTCTACAACATTCAAATAAAACAAAGCAAATCTATAAGGTTGCTATATTTCTTCTAATAATCTGTTATTTTAGTTTTGAGGACAGATCGCATCAATAGCTTTATCAGATAATTACAAAAAGTTAATTATTTTAAGTTAATTAGGTTAATTAATTTAAGTTAATTTTGTTTCACTGTGCACATACACAACAAAGTCTTGTATTCTTTAGGATTATTCTAATGCCATTACTGTGGCCCCAGATAATGGCATTATACACCAGGATTCATGAGTATGTGAAAATTCAAATTGTTTATGTGTTGTATTATTGAAAAAAAGCCCTCACAAATACCCAACTATGCATATTACGATTTTTCACATTTGTTAACACACTTTTGCTGAAACTTTGGCCCACTGTCCCAAAACTCTAATCACAAAACTACAACTACAAAATGACAAAACTCTGAAAATCTCCAGCAAAATCAAATACGGTATTAAGAAACAGTTTTTTATCTGTCCAAAATAGTTTTTCGCAACAAAATGACACACAGGTGTCATATAAATAGTCCAGACTACCAACCAACAACACACTAACGTGCTCAACAAAAAACACCACTATGAATATCCCATCAGTAGGTTTATACCTTTTGCACTGTAAGTATTAGACTGTAGCTGGTAGTAAAAGACTTTTACAGCAATGTACAGGTGCATCTCAATAAATTAGAATGTCATGGAAAAGTTCATTTATTTCAGTAATTCAACTCAAATTGTGAAACTCATGTATTAAATAAATTCAGTGCACACAGACTGAAGTAGTTTAAGTCTTTGGTTCTTTTAATTGTGATGATTTTGGCTCACATTTAACAAAAATCCACCAAATTCACTATCTCAGCAAATTAGAATATGGTGACATGCCAATCAGTTAATCAACTCAAAACACCTGCAAAGGTTTCCTGAGCCTTCAAAATGGTCTCTCAGTTTGGTTCACTAGGCTACACAATCATGGGGAAGACTGCTGATCTGACAGTTGTCCAGAAGACAATCATTGACACCCTTCACAAGGAGGGTAAGCCACAAACATTCATTGCCAAAGAAGCTGGCTGTTCACAGAGTGCTGTATCCAAGCATGTTAACAGAAAGTTGAGTGGAAGGAAAAAGTGTGGAAGAAAAAGATGCACAACCAACCGAGAGAACCGCAGCCTTATGAGGATTGTCAAGCAAAATTGATTAAAGAATTTGGGTGAACTTCACAAGGAATGGACTGAGGCTGGGGTCAAGGCATCAAGAGCCACCCACACAGAAGTGTCAAGGAATTTGGCTACAGTTGTCGTATTCCTCTTGTTAAGCCACTCCTGAACCACAGACAACGTCAGAGGTGTCTTACCTGGGCTAAGGAGAAGAAGAACTGGACTGTTGCCCAGTGGTCCAAAGTCCTCTTTTCAGATGAGAGCATGTTTTGTATTTCATTTGGAAACCAAGGTCCTAGAGTCTGGAGGAAGGGTGGAGAAGTTCATAGCCCAAGTTGCTTGAAGTCCAGTGTTAAGTTTCCACAGTCTGTGATGATTTGGGGTGCAATGTCATCTGCTGGTGTTGGTCCATTGTGTTTTTTGAAAACCAAAGTCACTGCACCCGTTTACCAAGAAATTTTGGAGCACTTCATGCTTCCTTCTGCTGACCAGCTTTTTAAAGATGCTGATTTCATTTTCCAGCAGGATTTGGCACCTGCCCACACTGCCAAAAGCACCAAAAGTTGGTTAAATGACCATGGTGTTGGTGTGCTTGACTGGCCAGCAAACTCACCAGACCTGAACCCCATAGAGAATCTATGGGGTATTGTCAAGAGGAAAATGAGAAACAAGAGACCAAAAATTGCAGATGGGCTGAAGGCCACTGTCAAAGAAACCTGGGCTTCCATACCACCTCAGCAGTGCCACAAACTGATCACCTCCATGCCACGCCGAATTGAGGCAGTAATTAAAGCAAAAGGAGCCCCTACCAAGTATTGAGTACATATACAGTAAATGAACATACTTTCCAGAAGGCCAACATTTCACTAAAAAGTTTTTTTTTTATTGGTCTTATGAAGTGTTCTAATTTGTTGAGATGAGTGAATTGGTGGGTTTTTGTAAATGTGAGCCAAAATCATCACAATTAAAAGAACAAAAGACTTAATCTACTTCAGTCTGTGCGCATTGAATTTATTTAATACACAAGTTTCACAATTTGAGTTGAATTACTGAAATGAACTTTTCCACGACATTCTAATTTATTGAGATACACCTGTATACCTACTCAAATATAAAAACACAAATGCAATACATGTTACGTGTCTGGTGTGTAAAACAGCGCACGACGAATGAGTACAAACAAAGAGTTCTTTTTAATAATCCTCAGGGGCAAAAGGCACAACCAAACACAAATCCAAAACGTAATAGCAGACAAAGGAAGAGGGGAGAACACAGGCTTTAAATACAAAACGCAATCAGGGAGAAACAGAAACAGGTGTGGAGCTAATTAACTACTAACCATGGAAACAAACTAGGCAGAATGACAGGGACATATAAAACTAAATGAAAACAGATCATAACTGTGACAGTTCGCCCCCTCCCGGAACGGCGCGTCCACGCGCCAATAAACATAGTCCAACAGAAGAGTGAGGGTGGTGGTTCAGGAGGCGGGCGTGGAGCAGGTGAGGGGCAGGCAATGGGAAAGGGGAAAAAAAGAGTCCAAAAAATAAGTCCATGGGGGAGTGGAGGGTGGAGAGCCAGGGAGGAGCCCGGAGCAGGAGGAGCCAGGTGGAAATCCAGAGGCCAGCCAGGATGGTGGCCCACGGTGGAGTCAATGGCGGGAGGAGCCATGGTGGAGAAGGGACCGTCAAGACCAGGGGGCCTACTGACGGAGACTGAGCCGATGGACGAGGAGCCCAGGATGTAGCCGAGCAGACGGAGAACCAGGGCGAAACCGAGGCTCCGGAGGGCCTAGGCGGAGCTGAAGGCTCAGGCGACCAAGGCGGAGGCAGAGGCCCGGAAGACCGCGGTGGAGCCGGTGCGACTGAGGATGAAGGTGGAGCCAAAGGGAAGGAGGAGCCTGATAGAGCCGGAGGGACGGAGTGACGAGGCGAAGCCAGAGGAGTGGAGTACCGAGGCGGCGGATGATCGACGACTGACCAAGGCAGAGCCGGAGGGACGAGGGACCCTGGTGGAGCCAGTGGGATGACGGGCCACGGTGGAGACGAGGGAGCTAGGAGCCCAGGCAGAACTGATGGGTCGAAGGACCGAGGTGGAGTCCAAGGCTCGGAGGCTGGAGGTGGAGACAGGGGATCCTCACGCCTGGGCAGAGCTGGAGGCTGGTAGTCCCGAGGCGGTGGATCAGAGCGCCCAGCTGGTGCTGACTGAGGGTGAGCTGAGGGACAGACAGGCACCAGCGGAGATGGAGCTGAGGAACTGACTGGTTTGAGAGGAGGTGGGAGAGGGAGGCTGGGAGGGAACACAGGAGGACATGAGCTGGGCGGAACCAGCGGAGACGCAGGAGATTCAGGGCTGGACGGAACCAGCGGAAATGCAGAAGATTCAGGAGCACAGGGTAATACTTCTCCAAACCAGTCTATTAGGTCCTTTTCAAAGATGTCCATTAGTTCCTCACAACTCCCAGAAACCAGTTGCAGCTCACCCTCAGTCGCGGCAGTGTGGGTGGGGCTTCCCTCCAAGCCCCCGATCTCCACCAAAACTCCCTCGGGGACAGGTGATGTTGCCGGCTCACGCACCTGGTCAGAGCTGTCTTGAGGCTCAGGTTCCGGGGCAACAATCGACTCAGTCGTGGGTTTGCGCGCTGGCTAACGTGTAGCGGCAGGCTCAGGCTGTCCATCTGCGGTGGGCTCAGGCATTTGCTCCATGCAGCGGGATGACGGCTGACTGGTCTCTGGTTCGTGAGTGGGGCTGGAGATGGCTTCCTCGGCGGGGCAGATGGAGAAACACAGTCCATTGCTCTCCAACACCCACTCCACGAAAGCGGCGAAATCCTCCTCGGAACCGTTCGCTGGCAGGCGCACCTTACACCGCTCCCTCAGGCTGGTGATGTAGAATACGCAGAGCAAGCGGTCCGGGAAGTGTGTAAGGCACGCCAGATCGAGAAAGTCCCTGGTATGGTCTTCCAGCGAACGGTCCTGTTGCTCCAGGCACAGGAGTTGGACGACTGGCAAGTCCATTCTGGGAGAGGAACGAGAAAAATAAAAATAAACAGATAGAAAAACGCTGCTAAATTACTCACGTTGAAGGTCTGCTATTCTGTTACGTGTCTGGTGTGTAAAACAGCACATGACGAATGAGTACAAACAAAGAGTTCTTTTTAATAATCCTCAGGGGCAAAAGGCACAACCAAACACAAATCCAAAACGTAATAGCAGACAAAGGAAGAGGGGAGAACACAGGCTTTAAATACAAAATTAAATCAGGGAGAAACAGAAACAGGTGTGGAGCTAATTAACTAATAACCATGGAAACAAACTAGGCAGGATGACAGGGACATAGAAAACTAAATGAAAACAGATCATAACTGTGACAATACAGTAACAAATCTTTGTCATTTACAATATTTCCAAAATTCAGTATTTTTGAAAATGTTTTGCTTTGTATGTAACACTTTCCGTATCCAACAGGAGAAAACAGGGAAAAACATTCAGTAAGATAAAGATATTTCTGTACAAATAAATAAATAAATAAATAAATAAATATAAAATACAATAATTAATTAAATTAAAATAAAAATGAAAGTTGCTTATTCTAGTCTAAACAGTCTAACACAAAAAGACATTAGGCTGCATAGTGTCTTCCATTTTGGACTGGCCACAGCACCTCATCTTTATCACAAGAAATATTCTCCTTGACTAAACAACAGAGAAAGAATCTTCTGGAGTGATGGATATCACCACTAAAAGCCCACATATCAACATCAACACACGCATCCTCCAGTGTCTGGAGAAGAGGCAAATGGCGAGGGGTTGGCGGTCAAACACCTTCCATCACCATGCCAAAAAAAAACAAACTCTTCAACAGGGTTTAAGATTGGGGTATATGGTGGGAGAAATAGAACTGTGGGTGGATGATGAACCAGTCGCAAACAAAAGCAACCCAGTGGAAACTTACAATGTTCCAGATCACAACATGTCTGGGTTGCTCTTCTTGGCTGGAATGAGTATACAAAGAATGTGGTAAGAAGGGTTCTGTTGTAGGGAACGAGGTTGACCTGGAGATAGAGGATGCCTTGCTGGCTAATTCTGTCCAAATGCATTCACAAAAGCAAAAATAATGTTCGGTCCCACTCTGATCTTATCTGAGACAAGTGTCTTTCTTCATCCTTATCCTCCTCTTCCTCTCATTCGCTCACATCTATCTCTTGCTTCACCATTGATTTCCAATTTCCTCCAGAACAGGAAAACTGTGTCCTTTTATAGTATGAAAGCTCCAATTTCCAACTGAGCAACTACTCTTTACGCCTGTGAGTATTGGGTGTTGCCAGTTGGTGTAAAGAGCTTGGCACTGTGATTGATGTTACTTTAAAAAAGGACTAAAGATATTTTAATTTTGAATGTTGTGCCTAATGTACAGAACTGTGAGTAGTGTTTTGCAAAAAGTGTGATATAGAATTTAAAACGGAGTTTAAAGCAGGAACTATCCTCGTAATTTTGCAGACTTGTTTCAGGGATTTGGTTCACGCAGGTTTTTTTTTCTGTTCCAATTTTTGTGTGTAAACAACTGGGAAAAACTAATATACCACTCTGTTGAGTAATACATTTTTTTATTACTATTTTATATATTACTATTTTTTGAGTAATATGTTTTTTGCTTTATTCTGTAGTAGCTGTTTACTGGCAGAAGATAAAATAAAATGATGTACTCAACTGTAACTGTACAGACACTCCAGTGATGCCCAAACACGTGTAAAAATATGTAATATATGTATAACATAAATATTAAAATGTGATTTGGACCACCAACCATATGGCATTTACATCCTGATCTTATTTTTATGCAAATTAATGCTGCTTCTTTTATATAATGAGAGTATAAAGAAGATACACATTACCAAACTTTTTAAAGCATATAACTTTTCTATTTCCTGCTAAAAGGTGAATGTTGTTATGATGAGTGTGCACTATACAGTGATCATCATAGCAAATTACATTCCTACCTTTTCTCTCCAGAATGTCCTTGCCATAACCCACATACTTCTGCACACACTCAATGCATGTTTTCTCCAGATATCCTTTCCAGTATTCTGCCTCCTGTCTTACTTGAGTCTCCCATTTGTTTTTAGTAATGACTGCTTGAGGATTAGCAGCAGTCCAGGTGAGGGTGCTCTTATCCAGGATGAGGAAGTCCTCTCCATCATAACCATACTGCCAGTATCCTCGAGTGCTGCCATCATCATCCAGCTCACAGCCATACATCACCTGGAGTGTGTGAACACCTGAGAAGAGAAAAACAACATGTTATAATATATCAAACTCATCATTCCTCATTTCTTCTAATATAACTTTAAGACTTGATGAACAGAATGTATTCCAGTCATCTTTTTTTTTTTTTTACAAAAAACAAACATCCACATAAGGATGAGAGCAGTTATGATTAGCTAATGGAACTGGTTGGTAATAAAACGTATTATCATTGAGGAGAAGTGAAAAGATAATTATGATTACATAAACATGAATCGTTTTTTGGGTGAACTATCCCTTTAAATGTGACTAAAGTTCAGCAGGTCAGCGAGTCTAACAGTGCTGATCTGCTCAGTGTGAGTCTATCAGTGTGTTTGTGTTCAATCTCTCAGAGATTCAGAGGATCTGTAGGCCAGATTTGAGCTGGTCTGAATGAGGGCTGTTGGAAAGACTCGTCTTCAGTCAGACGTCACAAACTTCCCATCATCCTCCACAGAGCACCTCACACGTCTCTATAGCTTCAGCGATCAGAGCTGCTGGATATTTACTCTCTGAACCAGAAACTCAGAGCTTTACAACAGCAGAGAGAAGAACGCTTTGTGTGTGTTTCGTCTATCAAATGTCTGAACAAGAAAAAACCTGAAATCACCTGCACTGAGGAGCAGCAACAGTCCTCAGAGAAAACACATGATAAACTCACTAAATCATGTCTGAATGAGAAAGGATTGTGTGAGGGGGTATTTTAGGTTTTGAGACAGGCTCTAAAAATATCATTAGCCCCGTATAAAAGCAATAGAAATCAATGGAACTGATCTACTTATCAAACTGATCACTGACAGCTGAACAGCTGTCAGTGATCAGTTTGATGATCACATCAGTAGATTAGTGATTAGCAATCAGTAGATTAATCACAGAGATCAGAGTATCTGTGACGCTCTGATCAATAACTAAAAACTGATCAACATTCATTCTGCTTCTCTAATGAGAGTGAAGCAGCTTAATTTCCAACCCTGAATCTGACAAACCCGTCTGATCCTGAGCTTCAGCAGTGGCTGAACAACTGTAGGAGAACAATCTGATTCTGAGGAACCGCAGGAGACACACAGACAGAGAGACGATTAAAAGATGCTTGTGTTAGAAAGATCCTGTGATTCACAGAAAACAGATTCTTTGAAAAATCAGCCGTGATTTCATTCAGCAGGACGTCCGTCAGATCACTGCAGCTCATCTAAAACAACTCTGCTCACACATTTCACTTTTCTCCTCTGTTTCTAAAGCAGAACCAGCTCATTTCTTACAAAGAAAGAAATATTAATCAAATGATTTATCACACAGGTGATGAAATATTTCGCCAAAGTCTTTCTGTATGTTTTAAAAATAAACTAGAAATATTTTAAAAAGGTTCCATATGTGAAGGCATCTGTGTGTTTGTCACAGCACTGACGTATCTATTGCGTCAAATACGGAGATCTTTAAAAAAAAAAAAAAAAAGCTTTATCTTTTAGAAAATTTAAGATTTCAAAGCATATTCCTGCTTAAAAGGCTAAATAAAAAAAGTGTCCAAAGTGTCCAAAGTGTTCCTAGGGTGAGCCCTAAGATCAGAGGCGGACAAAGCACATAACTTCCTTACTTGAGTGAAAGTACATATACTACTGGTCAAATACTACTCCACTACAAGTGAAAGTTGTAAAGACAGATTTTTACTTAAGTAAAGTACGTAAGTACATGTTTTTAAAAGTATTTAAGTATCAAAAGTAAAAAGTAAATGCATTGTTTATTGTCTCGTTGTATACTTACAATACCTTATGCTACTAAGGCAACCTACTGAATACACTGATTAGCTTGTATTATCTTTGGAATTAAGAGCTTTTATGTTTCAAAACCTATTGAAATGGAACAACTGAATGAAGATAATCATCTAGATTGTTTTATTTAACACTCCTACAACTACATTGAACTCATTTTAATACTTGTTTAAAAGTTACAAAGTTCTTTTTCAAAGAGATATTGAAGACTATTATATGGTTCATTTTAGGCAAGCAAAGCAAACACTGAAAAGAAAACAAATCTTTAATCTTTTCAGAAAACTGGAACATACTCTCTCAGTATGGCCATGGGTGTGCACGTTGCGCCAAAGAACCGTCAACTGATCAGTGATTGTCTTGATCAGTGAAAACCACCACCGCTGAAGCGCCGTACCACCAACACGGAGAGCTCTCAAAGAGTGCGCTGAACTCGTTCAGTCGTCTTCTCTCAGTAGAGTAGTCAGGAGCAAAACGATGTGTTCGCTCGACTCCGAAGCGAAAAGCTGAATATGCGCTGCACCAGCTGCCTTTTTATACTCACGCTGTGATCAGCGGCAGCTGAATGCAATCAGCGCATGCCAATATTCATTGGCTCGTTTTGATACACTCGAAGTAGATTGGTCTCTCTAAGCGAGATCCCATAGTCGGTCATTACCGACGTGACGTCGAGAGTGACCGACTGAGAGGGAACTGCAGGCTTAGAAATACTGTAAGACTTGGCAACACAGGAAGGTCCTGGCAGATCGCAGGCCGGATTTTCGCAGAAAAAGGGTTCAGTGAATCTGAAAATGCACACACTGTAAAAACTGCTATATATAATGACTTTCTACTTTGGGACCTTTATATAAATGTAGTTGAGTAAAAAGTACGATATTTGTCTTTCAAATGTAGTGAAGTTAAAGTCACAAGTTTCCAGAAAAAATAATACTCAAGTAAAGTACAGATAATCAAAAAGTGTACTTAAGTACAATACTCAAGTAAATTTATTTCATTACTGTCCACCTCTGCCTAAGATCTAGTTCTGCACTTGTTGTTGTATGTGTTCATACTTTTCTGAAATGACCTTTATCAGCGTAATAAATACCACGGTGAAACAGTCTTCGCTGAAAATATACTATTGTTTATCTACTCTAAAATATATGTAGAAAGTTACCATATGTTGATATAACCGCTTGTCTGCTGGTCTTTGAAGAGAGTGTTTATCACTTTACCAGCTAGCCCTTTGCACCTCCATAACAGTAGTCAGTATGGTGGTAGGTCTGTCAAGAATGATTTATGACCCCTTGTCAAGATTGATTTATGGCTTTGACCTTTGTGACCTTTCCCCCCTCCTCCTACGTGGCCCACCCACTTTGCAGCCACCCAAGTCGTGTTGACCCAGTGACCTGTTAAAGAGATCCATATGTGGAAACCGGCATATGTGGAATTCCGTCTGGTGATAAAACCATAAATGAAGTCCTGAGGAATGTTTTTGTGTTTTTATGGTCCGTTTTGAACATCCGGTGGGGTTTTTTGACCATCTGTGGTCCGTGGAGGAATCCGGCTGCATTCCGAGACTAGATAAATAGATCTCTTGCATTTTCTGTGGAAAATCAGAAAAGAGCTGTGAAATACATATTGGTTTCATTTTTGGTTACTCTCTCTCTCTCTTTCCCTATGGGAGATGTGAGAAAGAAGATATTGGTTTTAAGGTCGATATCAAAAATAAGTAGTACCCACACATCTGATGGTTGAATAAAAAGAATTTAACTAAAATATGTAACATGACTAATAATGAGTTGGGAATAAATCAATACATTTTATTCAAAAAAAAAAAAAAAAAAAAAAATCCCCTTACATTTTTCAGTGAGAGAAAGTCTTCCTCCTAGTGCAAGGATGACCATTCTTCGACTGAGTGGTTTAAGTTGGAAGAAGAAATATTTCTTTGAGCTCTCTCTCTCTCTCTCTGCCTCTCTCACGCACGGTCAATCAATCGCCCGAGTCTTATTCTCTTCTTTTAAATAAATAAATAAATTATGCGATCACACACAATATAAAACAAAGCAAAAACATTTACACTAGTTTTAGGTAGCAAAAATTTTGTAATGAGGAGCTGGCGGCGTCAAAATAAGTAAAGGGAAAAAAATCATTTTAACAGGCCAAACGGTAAGGGATATTGTGGACCCCCGACATGTCCGGGTATGTCAATGTCATGTTTTATTGAGGCTCTCTATAGACATAATTCAATTCAATTCACGTTTATTTGTACAACTTTTTAACAAAACAAATTGTTGCAAAAAAAAAAGTTTCACAGAAAATTAAACTTCTACAATATATTTAGAAATTGTTATATTCATATTTACACTATATTTTTGAATTTCATACTGTATCATACCCTAAACCTACCCATCACAGTAAACTTTCTTTATTTCTATATTTTCATAAACATCATTTAGTATAATTTATAATTTAAAAAGCTGTTATGCTCATGAGGACTAATTTTGCTCAGGTCAAACATTTGAAGTATTACTACACATCTGGTTTGTGGAGACACTCCATAGACATAATGATTTTTATTTATTTTTTTATGTACAAACTGTACACCTACCCATTACACAAAAAATTCTGCATATGCTTACATTTTTTATAAGCGATCTGAATTATGAGGACTCAAGAAATTTCATCATAAACCACATTTACGTTGTTATATCAGTGTAGCTCCCATGTCATTATACAAATTTGTGTTCTGATAAATCATTTATCATACATTTTAAACAAGTATTTAACATTTTTAAATTCATATTTACATTATATGAATATAGAATTTTATACTGTATCATCCCATAAACCTGTCCATCACAGTAAACTTTCTGCATTTTTATATTTTCATAAACAAAATGTAGTATAATTTATCATTTAAAAAGCTGTTATGCTCGAGGAAAAATTTTGATCAGGTCGATCATTTGAAGTATTACTACACATCTGGGTTGTGGGACACTCCATATAGGCGTAATGATTTTTTACTGTACAAACTTTACACCTACCCTTCACACAAAAACTTCTGCATATGTATCCATTTTTGATAAAATATTGTTTGCAAGCTATCTTAATTATTACAACTCAATAAATTTCATAAATCGCAAAACACAAATATACATTCATGCTGCTCGCATATTATTGTAACACAGTTTGTGCTGAATACACTATAATCAGACTTTAACCATTAATATATTTTTAAGATACTGAAAAAACACAAATGTCAAAACTTCTTTGAACTTGAAACTACTTCGCTCCAGTGATTATATGTAACATACTGTATAAAAATAAACATTTCAAGCTAAAAAGAGACTCAAGTAACAAACTTGTTTTCATTTTATTAAGTAACAAACATGTTACAGCAAAGCAAACCATTTATCACACATTTTAAACAAGTATTTTAGTTTTACACTAACCACGCATAAATGTTGTTTTCTCAAAAACACAAACAGGTACGTTCATGCTGCTGACATATTATTGTACCCCAGTTTGTGCTGAATACAGTATAATCAGACTTTAGATATTAATATGCATTTAAGATCCTGAAAAACACAAATGTCAGGGACATGACAAAATTTCTACAGGGGACCCCAAAACCCCTCAGACCCAGAGGGTTAAAGGAGGTGATAATAAATATATAATTATATATGACATAATGTTACTAAAGCAAATCATTCATCATACATTTTAAACGTATACAGCATTTATTTTACATATTAAGTTTATTAACGTTATAAAACGTTACTAAAGCAAATCATTTATCATACATTTTAAACTCATATTCAACATTTAAGTTTACTGAACTTATAAAACACATCAATCTCTTCTTTTAGAGATGTTAATAAATAAAATGTGAATATATGTAACATACTATATAAAAATAAACATTTACAATAGTTTTAGGTGACAATAAAAAATGGCTCCATTCTGTGAATTAAAGATCTCCAAAATAAAAAAATAAATAAATAAATAAATAAAATAAAATAAAAATGTTTAAGTTGAAATATAACAAAAACTCAGAGATCCTCCCAGGATTAAACACCATTGTGAAATGAATGCTTCAGACCCTCTCAGAGGCGGGCGGAGTTACAGTGCATGTGTCAAATTAGGCTGCTATCCCTTTTCAGAGTGGACATCTTGATTGTATGAAATTTTATTATTAAAGCATAATCTTAAGAGTTTAAATAAGGTCTTTCAAAATTAAAAGATTTGTTTAGACGAAATCTTAAATGTTTTTAAATAAAATATTTTACTTATTTGCTTGCAAATGTAACCTAAATTATGATTTTTATTCAACAGTACCTGTTCAAAACTTAGTTTATCATTTTAAAGGAGACTTGTACTTAGTTTATTTTGTTTCAAAACATATTCCAGCTTAAAAGGCTAAATAAAGTGTCCATATCTTAGATTATGACTAGGGTGAGTCTGTAGCTATGATCTAGTTCTGCACTTATTGTTCTATATCAGACTTTTCTGAACACTCTTTATCAGTGTGATAAATATCTGGGTGAAACATAGCCTTCACTGAAAATATAATATTGTTTATTTACTCAAAAATACATGTAGACAGACCATATGTTGATGTAACCGCTTGTCTGCTGGTCTTTGAAGAGTGCATTTATGACTTCACCAGGAATCTACCTCATAATGTTAGGGTCATTTAAAACATTTGTTTAAACAACAACTTTTGGGGCAAAAGGCCGATACAGACAAAAAGACATTTCAATTGCATTCCATTATGCACATTCTTTGATTCTTTGGATACCCACTGAGTTGTAGTATTCCTAGTAAATGTAAGACCAAACATGATATTATAAAAGAATCATGTTGACAAATGTGGTTGTTGCAGTGTTTTTAAAAACTAGAGAATGCCAATTCCAAACAGATCCTCACACCCACACTCGCACACGCACACCCACCCACCCACACACACACAAAATGGCAGCAGTTCAGGTCGGCAAATGCAAGTTTTCAATTTTTTTTCCCAAAATCAAGAATTGTGCATTGTATAACACTTACTGTTTTAAAGCATAAACTTCCTTTAAAGCTTGAATAAAAGGTTTCCAAATGTAGTTTCATACCCGCTGTGTTCTAACAAAGTTATTACAGTTTTTTACAATCATTTTTGCACTAATAACAGAACCTTCGTGTCATTTTTCAAAACTCTAGACACAAAACTCAAAACAGTCATCATTTGTAACACAGGCTGTCCAATGTTCAAAACTTTGCATGTTGCGTTCATATCTTTAAAGAAGCCTTGCATTTGCAGAAGCATTGGTTCAAAATACTAATTTATTATGAAATATCATAGAAACATTACTTTAGATCACCCACAAACAAGATACCCATAGTTTCACTGTGTAGCTGTTAGTACAATCATTAAATATAGTTGTTCAAAACACATGATGCAGCTTTCATTATGGTTCTACACATTCATACATCATTGTAATAGACTAGAGAGAAAAGTACAGACACTGGAATCGTTAAACAAAATTTTAAAATTATTGATGAAATAATCAACAACAGGTTTTTTTAAAAAATTAAAAAATTAGATAAGAAAAAAAAAGATAAGAAAAAACTACATTAGGCCTACAGTAAAATGTCAGCTGGAGAGTTCCTCACTGCACTTCTATGTTTTTATCAACCCTGTCTTGTGGATTTGGCCACAGGTTCTCATCCACATCATAATGGATGTTTTCATTAGTTAAACATCCTGGAAAAAAAATATTCTGGTATGGCAAATACAGGCCTGGCATTGGTCTCCTGTGACGTCATTGCACGCATCATCTATGGCCTGGAGAAGAAGGACTTGTTTGTGAGGCCTATTGTGAACCTCTCTCCTCCATGTGGGGAAATACTCTTCAGTCGGTTTACAGTAAAGGTCCTACAAAGGGGAGTATGGGGTAAATACAAGGTGATGAACTGTGGATGGGCCTGAAACCATGATTGCTCTCTAGGAATTCTGGGCCCATTGCACTGATTTTGCTATGGGGCCCCTCAAAATCACATTCAGTGGGGGGTGGTCAGGCCCCCAGCGAACATTGTTCTGGGCCGTTCTCGACCGCTGGGCTCTCAACCTCTCCTCCATGTCATGGCCAAGTTAAAGCCTGCCTCATCCAAAAATATGAATGGTTTTCATCAGCTTCCAGGTCTATCACCCTCTAAAAAGATATTTACTTTAGGAAAAACAAATACTGATAACAATGATATAGACTTTGGGGGATTTTTTTTTCTCCCAACAACAGGCATCTTGAAACTAATCATACCTGAGCATACTCAGTCCTCAGTTGCTTCACTTTCATAATCTAAACATTTAATATTGTTCATCATTTTCCATAAAAACTATGCTTCAAGACTAATGCAACAGTTACTTAGCATTTTGAGCAGTTGTATCAATTGAAAGTTAGATCATTGTAATGAAATGAATAGACACTCAGTTCAGATGTAATGTGTGAGTTGAATTTTGAAATAGTAATACTTTGAAGTTAAGTTGTGTCATTTTGAACCGGTGATTTTAGTTCAATGAACAAAAGATCTTTGGCTCATGTGTTGTCACAATGCAAGGTCAGACACAACAGGTAAGTGATAAACAGGATGGTTTATTGAAGGGAATTCGGAAAACTGGAACGGGAGAGGCAAAAGGCAGGTGAGTGAGCAAGAAAGTATGGGATTCAGAGTGCTTAGCTGTGATCTTGATGAAGTGTCTTTTCTTTTGCAGATGGGTGGATGATCGTGGTTCCGGAATAACAGGATTCGAAGGAGGAATGGTAGAGAGTCCAAGGATGAGTATATCAGGTAGGTAATTCTTTGGGGAGTCCAGAGCAGTCCGTGTAGGTGAACGGTAGACCGGACAATGAGAGGTTAGGATGTGTGTGTTCTTGTACTGTGGCTTGATTAGTGACAGCAGGTGCGGGTGATTAGTATTCAGGTGACTGTGAGCGGGTGATTGTCCTGGGTGGTGACATTACCCCCTCCCCCAGGGGCAGCTCCTGACGCCCTCGAGCGGCGACGGGGGGCCACGGCCTCTGGGTGCGGGACGACCGGGATGGGTGCGATAGAAGTCCTCGAGTAATAGCGGGTCTAGGATGTCGTCCCTGGCCACCCAGGAACGTTCTTCTGGTCCGTAGCCTTCCCAGTCGACTAGATATTCAAGCCTGCCACCCTGTCGCCGTGAGTCCAGGATCTCTCTGACTAGGTAGACGGAGGGTTGGTCGAGGATTTCTGGGGGAGGAGGCTCGTCTGATTCGGTGGGTCCTGGTGCAGAGGGAGAACAGGGTTTAAGGAGTGATACGTGAAAGGAGGGATGAATTCTGTACCTGGGTGGGAGTTGCAGTTTGTAAGTGACCTCGTTGATCTGCCTCTGTATCGGGAAGGGACCAATGTAGCGGGGACTCAGCTTCTTGCATGTCAGGTGGAGGCGCAGATCTCGGGTGGACAACCAGACCTTGTCTCCGGGGTGGTAGATGGGAGTAGTGGTACGCCGAGCATCTGCAAAGGTCTTGTGTCTCCGCACTGCCCGTTGGAGGTGGATGTGAGCTAAGTCCCACACGCTCTTGCTTGCTCGGAACCAGTGGTCTGCAGCTGGAACCTCCGACGGCTCTCCTGTCCATGGGAAGAGCGGTGGTTGGTAACAGAGTATGCACTGAAATGGCATGAGGCCGGAGGTGTTCTGTTGCAGGGAATTCTGTGCATACTCGGCCCAAGGGAGGAAGCGGCTCCAGCTGTGTTGATCGTCGTGACAGTATGCCCGGAGGTAACATCCGAGTTCCTGCATCTTACGCTCAGTCTGGCCGTTTGTCTGGGGGTGGTAGCCCGAGAACAAGCTCACAGTGACTCCCAATAACCGAAAAAACGCCTTCCAAACGTGGGAAATGAACTGTGGACCTCTGTCTGAGACTAAATCCTCTGGTATTCCGAAATTTCGGAAAACATGGGTGAATAGACACTCTGCAGTCTCCAGAGCAGTGGGAAGTCCCTTGAGGGGTATAAACTTGCATCCTTTAGAGAAGCGATCGACTGCTACCAACACACAGGTGTTGCCTTCGGAGTTGGGTAAGTCCGTCACGAAGTCTATTCCCAGGTGAGACCAGGGTCGATGAGGGATCGGCAGGGGTACGAGCTTGCCCACGGGGAGATGACGAGGGGTCTTGGACAAGGCACAGACTGAGCAACTACGGACGTACCTGATGACGTCCTGGGTCATACTAGGCCACCAGTACCGAGCTTGAAGGAGCGAGAGGGTCCTTTGGCTGCCTGGATGTCCAGAGCCCGGTACATTGTGAACTGAGCCCAGAAGGGATTGTCGTTGGGAAGTTGGTACATACGTCTTCCCTTCTGGGCCTCCCAGCGGAGCAGGTTCAGTGAGAGTGGCGGCTCGAATCTCCTCATCCAGATTCCATTGAATGGGCCTCACTATCATGGCTGGAGGGAGAATTGGTTCTGGATCGGAGGTTGAGTCTGGAGAGTGCATTCGGGAGAGGGCATCGGCCTTGTTATTGCGGCTTCCTGGGCGGTAAGTTATGGAAAACTGGAATCTGGTGAAGAATAACGCCCAGCGGGCTTGACGTGGGTTGAGTCTCTTTGCATCTCGCAGATGTTGGGAGATTTTTATGGTCGGTGATGACTGTAAATGGATGATTAGCTCCCTCCAGCCAGTGCCGTCACTCTTCCAGGGCAAGTTTGATGGCCAATAACTCCCGGTTTCCGACGTGATAATTCTGCTCCGCTGAGGTTAATTTTTTGGAGTAGTATGCGCAAGGATGGAGGCTAGGAGGCTCACCGTGATATTGGGACAGCACGGCCCCAACGCCGGTGGTGGAGGCGTCCACTTCCACAAGAAAGGGAGCGGTCGGATCTGGATGGTGCAAGATGGGGGCCGTGCTGAAGGCTGTCTGAAATTTCTTGAAGGCTTCGTGGGCACTGGGGTTCCAGGACAGGGACTTTGGCTTTCCGTGGAGTAGGGAAGTCAAGGGAGCTGTGTGGAGACTGAAATCCTTGATGAATCGGCGGTAAAAGTTTGCAAATCCTAGGAACTGTTGGAGCTCTTTCACGGTCTGGGGACGAGGCCACTTCCTGACTGCATCTACCTTCCCCTGGTCCATTTGAATCCCTTCTTGACCGACGATGTAACCTAGGAACTGCACAGTGGGGCGATGGAACTCGCATTTCTCCAGCTTCAGGAAGAGATGGTGTTCACGGAGCTTCTGTAGGACCTGCTTGACGTGTTGGCGATGTTCGGCCTCGTTCCGGGAGTAAATCAATATATCGTCGAAGTAGACAATCACAAAGTGGTGGAGGAACTCCCGGAACACCTCGTTCATGAATCCTTGGAAGACTGACGGGGCATTGGCGAGCCCATATGGCATGACGTGATACTCATAGTGCCCTGATGGAGTGATGAATGCCGTCTTCCATTCATCGTCCTTCCGGTTACGAACGAGGTTATACGCGCTTCACAGGTCCAGCTTGGAGAATATATGGGCCCCACGGAGTTCCTCCAGGGCGGTTGGGACCAGGGGAAGAGGATACGGCAGTTTCATCATTTGGGAATTCAGAGCTCGGTAATCTATGCAGGGCCGCAAGCCCCCGTCCTTCTTACCCACGAAGAAGAAACTCGATGCCGCCAGAGAGGTGGATGGTCGGATGAATCTCTGGTTGAGAGCCTCCTTGATGTACTCCTCCATTGCCTTGCGCTCCGGGATGGACAAGGGGAAAAACTCTACCCTTGGGGAGTTTTGCTCCAGGCAGCAAATCGATGGCGCAGTCCCATGGCCGATGTGGTTGTAGTTTGGTGGCTGCCTGCTTACTAAAGACATCCTGGAACGCCAAATAATCAGATGGGACCGTGACTTTTTCCTGAGGCTCGGGGCTTTCGATGAGAGTGGAGGCCATTTGAACAGGGCTGGATCTCTGGAAAGGAGTGGGTAATGACGAGAGGCAGTGGCGGTGACAGTGTTCGCTCTAACGAGTCACTTCACACAAGTCCCATCTGATCTCTGGAGAATGGAGAACGAGCCAGGGGCGTCCCAGGATATCATCCACCGTGGGTCCCTCCAGTACCAGAAATGTGATCTCCTCCTCGTGCAGGTGACCAACCTTAAGCCTCAGTGTGGGAGCTCGGTATTTCACCCATCCACGCCCTAGCGGTTTTCCTTGGATAGTCTCGACTCGGAACTCCTGGGCATGGCGCCTACGGGGAAGTTGAAGACGATCCAATAGGTCCTGGGAGATGAAATTGCCCGAGGAGCCCGAGTCGACGAGAGCTGATACTGTAACAGAATGATCATCGGTGAGTAGTTGTACTGAAAGTAACGACAGTGTTGAAATGACGGGATCCAACTGAAGAGTACTCACCGCAGGGCGTGGGGGTCGGACAGGGCAGGTCCTGATGTAATGGTCCGTGGAAGCGCAGTAAAGGCATAAGCCTGCTGCCAGGCAGCGCGCACGCTCCGAGGGGGTGAGCCGAGCGTTATCCACTTGCATTGGTTCTGGTACTGAGGAACCCGTAGCGGGCGCGACAGACTGGTGGGCGGTTTCTGCGCTGTGTGAGGCAGTGAGACGCTGAGAAATGCGGGTGGCTCTCTGCATAAAACTCTCCAGCCCCTCAGAGTCATCATAAATGGCCATGTGTGCTTGAATGCGGGGATCCAACCCTTGCCGGTAGGCACTGAGTAGAGCAGCTTCATTCCACCCGCTAGTGGCCGCTAGCGTCCTAAATTCAAGGGTGTAGTCGCTCGTGGAAGAAGTACCTTGACGCAGCCGCAGCAATTGATCGGCCACCGAGAGCTTTCCTGTAGCATAGCTAAACACCTCCTTGAAATGGTTAGTGAACGCACTGTATGAGTTGGTTATGATACTATTAGCATCCCATATGGCCTTTGCCCATAACAGCGCTTTGCCTTGGAGAAGAGAAATAAGGAACGCTACCTTCGATCGCTCGGTGGAAAATTGCTGAGGCTGCATTTCCATGTAAAGCGCCACTTGAAGAAGGAAACCGCCACACTCAGTTGCGTCACCCGCATAAGTAGCAGGAAGGGCCATGGGACTGACAGAGGCAGACCACGGAGGTGTTGGGGGGGCCAGGGAAGCCCGGAGGGTAGTGACGAGCTCCTCCAGGACCTCCGCTGGTGTGGATGGATGGGGATCCATCGGGTTGATGGGCCAGGTCCGGTCTTCTGTCACAATGCAAGGTCAGACACAACAGGTAAGTGATAAACAGGATGGTTTATTGAAGGGAATTCGGGAAACTGGAACGGGAGAGGCAAAAGGCAGGTGAGTGAGCAAGAAAGTATGGGATTCAGAGTGCTTAGCTGTGATCTTGATGAAGTGTCTTTTCTTTTGCAGATGGGTGGATGATCGTGGTTCCGGAATAACAGGATTCGAAGGAGGAATGGGAGAGAGTCCAAGGATGAGTATATCAGGTAGGTAATTCTTTGGGGAGTCCAGAGCAGTCCGTGTAGGTGAACGGTAGACCGGACAATGAGAGGTTAGGATGTGTGTGTTCTTGTACTGTGGCTTGATTAGTGACAGCAGGTGCGGGCGATTAGTATTCAGGTGACTGTGAGCGGGTGATTGTCCTGGGTGGTGACTGTGACGAATCCCTGACTGTGGTGTGGTGACGAATCCCTGACATGTGTATTGTATCCAAGTATTTGGAAAAAGTGTTGTGTTTTGAAAAATGTGCATTTTGATCATTGATTGTGAATTGTGTGTCTAGAGTTTTGAAAAATGACATGAAGGTTCTGTTATTAGTGCAAAAATGATTGTAAAAAAACTGTAATCGGTTCTCTTTGTTTTATAAGATTTACTTTTTTACTTCTATGAAGGTTCATGCTCCTTTTATAAGTCTGATAAATATGTGGTGAATACACGATTAAACGAGTATCAGACTGCCAAATAAGTTTGACACAATGTTTTAAGAAAGGGATTTTATTTATTTATTTTTTAAATACAACTAAACCAAATACAGTAAAAGATTATTCTTTCTTTTTGACAAACCTACATTTAAAATTATTTACCCCCGAGGTTCCAATGCAGGGGTCTAGATGAAGCTTCTTAACCGAACAAAGAAAACATATTTTACATTCATTCATCATATTTTATTCAATATTTTTGCACGAGTATCGTGGCTTCATGCTCTTTTTTAAGGACTTGTCTAATGCTTTGTCTAATCAGAATGTGGATTTTTCACCATCCAACACGAATTTAAAGATTGTATCAGCTGAGCTGTTTCACCATTTTATTACCATTTTCTTAGGATATTTATTTATTTTTTTGACTCACATATATAATAATTATGGAAACATTATCGTCCATGCTTTCCCCCCTATACAGACCCCAATTTTGTGACTCCTTCAATAGTCATAAAACATGCCCTTTAACGCATTCAGCGAGATATTATCTCTCAAATTATTGGCAGTTGTTCTTGTATACGATGCAAGTGTAAACTTTTCAAATTCATGAAAACCTCTGATAGTTTTTTTTTGTTTTTTAATCAATTGAATAAAAAGAAAATGAGTAGCTGAATTGAATGTACGAGTGTAGATAGAAGTAATTATTTACAAACGATCATACATGATTTCAAAACGGTACCCCAGTATATATTAACCAGGATGATATAATGTAAATGTCTCGAATGAAGACGGCGTGTTGAAGCCATATTTTATTAAACCAAGCAAATTCAAAGAAATATGGATGTATATGGACGAAAAGCCATCTAACATGACAGCAAAAACTAGGAAGCAAAGCGTAAGACCTAACCATTATCATTATATGGGAAAATACAACAAGAGTGGCGAAAATGCAGTAAACAAATTCAAACAGAAAGAACGCGTAAAGTCATGGAAACATGTTCTGGTTTCAAAGTGTAACGCTATGAAAAACTTTGTGGTTTATATCTCACAACGGTGTGACAAATCCTAGAGCAGTAGCGCCGTTAAACACTTGGATAAAGTCAAGATATCTAGCATTTTTAGGCGTGCTTACCAGGGATCAGTCTGGTGTGTGAAAGAGTTAGAACAAGCATTTGTGTTTGTGTTGTTAGGCTGTATTGTTCTTATTGTCTTTATAGAGATTTGTATGTTTATATACATATCAACATATTTATGAAACACTGTTACAGAATTTGTCTTGGTGACATTCAATGTAATATTTTATTAAAAGATAATGCGGTGGACTCATTGAGTAACACTCTGTCAAGCATTCGCCCAACTACCAGAAACCTGTAACTTTATCGTAATTATTTAAAAACAAATATAAACTTTATGGCTGACACTTTTGTAACTGACTAAAAATTAATATTTAAGCTAAACAAGCATTTGCAATTGTGAAAAATTAAGAGAATTAAGAGATGTTAAAAACTGCTGGCCGCATGTTTTCTTAAAGAAGAACAGATGGACATGACAACACGCAGTTACAGTTGTACCTGTTTCCTGGAACAAAACTAAAAGGCGGACTCCTAAAACACAACGACTGAATAAAACGGCCTGAATCATAGCTTTCGATTAAAACAACTGTGATTTATTAAAGTCATGTTTAGAGACACGTACAAAGAAAATAGTGTTTCACACAACCTTCAACTTGTAATGTGTAACTTTATGTGCTCTAAATGAAATAGATGTACATGTAACAGTGAAATAGTAAGATTGAGGCCTTGTGTCATGTGGCCGCTTTGTAGACAGACCAGAAAAAACTCTAAAGTACACCACAATCTCAGATCAAACACTCTCTCGATTTTCATTTAATTATACTGTAATTATACTACATTTGTGTTTTCCTGCGAATACTCACAGGCATGTTTGCCCAAACTCTGAGAATAGTCTTCATCTAAAAACTGTACAAAAACAATGAAAAAGGCATTGAGTGGTATCAGCTAGTGGGGACTGGGACATTAAAACTTTAACAATAGTTTAGAAGTCAATACTTATTGACTTCCTGTTGTTGCTCCTGTGTGTTTTGTGTTTGAACTCCGTCAAGTTAATTCTTTATCGTCTATTTTCTAATCCTGAAATCTATTTTATACACCATCATTTTCGTTTCTATAACGTTTGAATATATCCCCTATCGTATTCTACAACAAAAACAAAGCGCCTTGTTATCACTAGTTTTATTTTGATTTCCAGAGTCCGTTATTAGCTTATAGCCCATTAGCATCGCCAGCGTGGTTGCAACCAAGGAAGGTTGCCGCTAATCTTGCTTACATTGCTAATACTCTATTCACACATATTACCATTGTTTTACTCACTGTTACTTGCTTTAATGGCGGATGTGTGTCTACCTTTGAGTGCAGGCGAGGACACGTTCGAGCTGCATTCGGTGCAGCTGGAGCTGGAGGCCGTGGAGAAGCAGATCCGCGAGCTGGTGGAGAAGCAGGCCCAGCTGAGAGAGCGGAGAGCTGCGCTGGAAACATCCCGGTCTGATGCTCACAAGTCCGGGGTAAGTATACAGCGCGCTGCTAACACTCCCACCACCTCTACTCCGTGTGTTTCTCTGCACCCAGGATATGATCTTCCCAGATGTCCTTCACTCCGGCGCCGGGACACCACGGACCCTGGGTGCAGCAGCAGCGGAAGACGCGAGCCAGGCCCCGCGTGAGGACCTCTCCCCCTCCACCGCCTCCAGTCTTAGAGATCTCCACCCGGAACCGCTTCGCTCCCCTCCGCGAGACGGAACGTGATGCTGTGATCGTCGGAGACTCCATCGTCCGGCACGTCCGTGCTACGTTAGCTGAAGGTAAAGCGCACACTCACTGTTTCCCTGGCGCTCATGATCTCGATGTTTCTGCGCAGATACCCACGATCCTGAAGGAAGACGAGAGCATCGGCGCGATCGTGCTGCATGTGGGGGTGAACGACACCAGGCTGCGGCAGACGGAGACACTGAAGAGGGACTTCAGGAGCCTGATCGAGACGGTGCGCAGCGCATTACCTGTGGCGACGATCATCATGTCTGTACCGCTTCCCACGTATGGACGAGGACACGAAAGGTTCAGTAGACTTTTTGCTTTAAACGAATGGTTATTGTAATGGTGTAAAGAACAGAAACTGCTCTTTGTTAATAATTGGAATCTTTTCTGGGAGCGTCCTAGGCTTTTCCGCGCTGATGGCCTGCACCCCATCAGAGTTGGAGGAGAACTCCTGTCGGACAACATCTCCAGGACTCTACGCTCCATCTGACTAGTAAGCCCATTCTCAAATAACTGCTATGATGACTTTTGTTCTACCCTCTTAAATGAGAGAAATACTTGTGCTGTCCAATCTATAAAGACTGTGTCTGTTCCCCGAACAGTGAAGCCAAAATATAAATTTAATGCAGGATCTAGAAATAATCTGATCGTGATTAAACCAGAAAAATGAAAAACAAATAAACAAAAGCAATTTTTAAAGCTTGGGCTCCTAAACATTAGATCACTCGCACCCAAAGCAGTTACTGTAAATGAAATGATCACAGATAATAGTTTTGATGTGCTCTGCTTGACTGAAACCTGGCTCAAACCAAATGATTATATTGGTCTAAATGAGTCTACTCCACCAAGCTACTGTTATAAGCATGAGCCCCCTCAGACTGGCCGTGGCGGCGGTGTTGCAGCAATATATAGTGATATTCTCAGTGTTACCCAGAAAACAGGATACAGGTTTAATTCATTTGAATTACTTCTGCTTAATGTTACACTGTCAGATATGCAAAAGAAATCTCTCCTATCTCTTGCTCTGGCTACTGTGTATAGACCGCCAGGGCCGAATACAGATTTCTTAAAAGAATTTGCAGATTTCCTCTCAGACCTATTGGTTACTGTTGATAAAGCACTAATTGTCGGAGATTTTAACATTCACGTTGATAATACAAATGTGTTAGGACTTGCGTTTACTGACTTAATAAATTCTTTTGGAGTCAAGCAAAACGTCACCGGGCCCACTCATCGTTTTAATCATACGCTAGATTTAATTATATCGCATTAAATTGATCTTACTGAAATAGATATCGTACCTCAAAGTGATGATGTTACTGACCATTTCCTAGTATCATGCATGCTGAGTATTACTGATATTAACTATATGGCTCCGCGTTATCGTCCGGGCAGAACTATTGTTCCAACCACTAAAGATAGATTCAGAAATAACCTGCCTGATTTATCTCAACTGCTCTGTGTACCCATAAATACACATGAACTAGATGAAATGACTAGCAACATGGGCACTATCTTCTCTAATATATTAGAAGCTGTTGCGCCCATCAAATTCAAAAAGGTTATACCTTTTAAGGTTTTACCTTTTATATTACAACAGTAATACCCATTCTCTCAAGAAAGAAACTCGTAAACTTGAGCGCAACTGGAGAAAAACTAACTTGGAAGTTTTTAGAATTGCATGGAAAAACAGTATGTCCAACTATAGACAGGCTTTAAAAGCTGCCAGGGCAGAGCATATCTGCAAACTCATAGAAAATAACCAAAACAGTCCAAGGTTTTTATTTAGCACAGTGGCTAGATTAACAAATAAACAGACGCCACCCGATCTAAATATTCCCTCACAATTTAATAGTAATGACTTTATAAATTTCTTCACTGATAAGATAGATAACATCAGAAATACAATAACAAATGTAGATTCTGCAGCGTCTAGTACTTCAGCTCCATTCATCGCACCCAAAGAAAAACTGCAGTGCTTTACAACTATAGGACAGGAAGAGCTAAATAAACTTGTCACTGCATCTAAACCAACAACATGCCTATTAGATCCTGTACCCACTAAATTACTGAAAGAGTTGTTACCTGTAGCAGAAGAACAAGCTGGCGGTTATTAATCCCCTTATTAAAAAACCACAACTAGATCCTAATGAACTAGCAAATTACAGACCCATTTCTAATCTTCCGTTTATGTCTAAAATTTTAGAAAAAGTTGTGTCTGCTCAGCTGTGCTCCTTTTTGCTAAAAAATGATCTCTATGAAGAATTTCAGTCAGGTTTCAGGCCCCACCATAGCACAGAAACCACACTTGTTAAAATTACAAATGACTTGCTTCTTGCGTCAGACCAAGGCTGCATCTCATTGCTAGTTTTACTTGATCTTAGTGCTGCGTTCGACACTATTGATCATGACATACTCATAGATCGATTACAAAACTATACGGGTATTCAAGGGCAGGCTTTAAGATGGTTTAGATCCTACCTGTCTGATCGCTACCACTTTGTTTATTTAAACAGGGAGTCATCTCAGTTATCACCAGTAAAGTATGGAGTACCACAAGGATCTGTCCTAGGTCCTCTGCTATTTTCAATATACATGTTGCCCCTTGGTAATATTATTAGAAAATACAGGATTAGTTTCCATTGTTATGCTGATGATACTCAACTATATATCTCAGCAAGACCAGATGAAACTTCTAAATTATCTAAGCTAACAGAGTGTGTTAAAAATGTAAAAGATTGGATGACCAATAATTTTCCCCTATTAAATTCAGATAAGACAGAGATATTACTTATTGGACCAAAAAACAGTACACAGAATCTCTTGGATTATAATTTGCAACTAGACGGATGTACTGTTACTTCCTCTACAGTCAAAAATTTGGGTGTTATATTAGACAGCAACTTGTCTTTTGAAAATCATATTTCCCATGTTACAAAAACAGCATTCTTCCATCTTAGAATCATTGCCAAGCTATGAAACATGTTACCTGTTTCTGATGCAGAAAAGCTAGTTCATGCATTCATGACCTCTAGACTGGACTATTGTAATGCACTGCTAGCTGGTTGTCCTGCATCTTCAATAAACAAGCTACAGGTAGTCCAAAATGCAGCGGCTAGAGTCCTTACCAGGTCAAGAAAATATGATCATATTACCCCAATTTTACAGTCTCTGCACTGGCTACCTATTAAGTTCCGCATCAGTTACAAAATATTATTACTTACCTATAAGGCCCTTAATGGTTTAGCTCCTGTGTACCTAACTAGTCTTCTACCAAGCTACAATCCATCACGCTCCCTAAGGTCGCAAAACTCTGGACTTTTGGTAGTACCTAGGATAACAAAGTCAACTAAAGGAGGTAGAGCCTTTTCACATTTGGCTCCCAAACTCTGGAATAGCCTTCCTGATAACGTTCGGGGTTCAGACACACTCTCTCTGTTTAAATCTAGATTAAAGACATCTCTTTAGCCAAGCATTCACATAATGCATCTCATAATCTTGTACTGCAGTTATATCTGATCAAACACATATTATTGCTCTTTAGCTTGGATTGAACAAATCATTTTTGCTTGGATGGAACAGCAGCTATGCTAATTATGTTTCTATTTGTTTCTCTGTTTCTGCCATGGGATTAACATCCCATGGTAACTAGGATTTACACAATCTTCAGTCTGGATCCAGAACACCTGAGAAGAGATGATGCCAACCCCTCAGAGGACCTCAGATGATGCCAACCCTCAGACAACATACAGAACTACCAAATTTCGCCATAATTTAAATATATTATGTTTCTACAATATATAAATATATTGTAGAAACTTAACTTCCTGTAAAGCTGCTTTGCAACGATTTGTATTGTGAAAAGCGCTTGTAACGGGGCTGATGAGACGGGAGACGTGCGGATCCATTTGCAGGCTTTTAGTTAAAGGTATGGTCAGAAGACAAGCAAGGTTCAGGCAATGGCAAACAGGTATAACACAGGCAAGACACAGAGTAATCCTAGAACAAGCGTGGGTCGATGATCGGCGAACAGTATCCAACAGGGCAAGGCAGAGAAAGTAAATCCAGGTACACAGCAATAATCCAGGCAAGGGAATAAACAGAGTCCGAACAGTGAGACGGGGTAAATACTGGGAACACAGACTAGAAAACAACAAACTTTCCATAAAGCAGCTAACACTAGGGGAGTGGTAAACACAGGACAATACAGGAACTGAACAGAAACACGGAATGGCACGGTAAGGCAGCTAACGCTTGAAGAGAGCTATGTGCAGATCAATACTCGGCGATCTGTGAACAGAAGTCCATGGTTTATATAGGGTGTGTGATTGTGAGATAGTTCTCAGGTGTGAGCGTGTGATTGAGACAGCTGTGTGTACTTAGTGCAAAGAATGATGGGAAATGCAGTCCAGGGTAATAGGTAATATATAACAGTCTGTGTGGTGTGAGAGTTAATGTGATGGAGTAGTGACCTCTGGTGGTGAGTGAATGGAAGTTCATAGACCGGATTCATGACAGCGCTATACAAATAAACTTGAATTGAATTGAATAGAAGAGAGTATTTCAGAATTAGGTATTTGTTATACTAATTCATATTTCTGTTGTACAAACATATTTCCTGTATAAAAGACTGCATCTATGACCTTTTCAAGGGCATGTAGTTTAATGTTATGGTTCTTAATTGTGATCACATTACAACAAGTCGACATAGTCCCTCTACCAAATCTGCCAAAAGTGGACAAAACAGAAAAATTTTAGCAAGCGACAGATGCTTATTCTTATGACCGAAGGGTAGTACACGTAGGCCTAATATTTAATAGCAAACGGAAATGTTGAAAGAAACGAGTATGACAAATAAAATGTGTGTGTGTGTGTGTGTGGGTGGGTGTGCGTGGGTGTATGTGTGGGTGGGTGGGTGTGAGGATCTGTTTGGAATTGGCATTCCCTATTTTTAAAAACACTGCAACAACCACATTTGTCAACATGATTCTTTTATAATATCATGTTTAGCCTTACATTTATTAGGAATACTACAACTCAGTGGGTATCCAAAGAATGTGCATAATGGAATGCAATTGAAATGTCTTTTTGTCTGTAGCGGCCTTTTGCCCCAAAAGTTGTTGTTTAAACAAATGTTTTAAATGACCCTAACGTTATGAGGTAGATTCCTGGTGAAGTCATAAATGCATTCTTCAAAGACCAGCAGACAAGCGGTTACATCAACATATGGTCTGTCTACATGTATTTTTGAGTAAATAAATAATATTATATTTTCAGCAAAGGCTATGTTTCACCCAGATATTTATCACACTGATAAAGAGTGTTCAGAAAAGTCTGATATAGAACAATAAGTGCAGAACTAGATCATAGCTACAGACTCACCCTAGTCATAATCTAAGATATGGACACTTTATTTAGCCCTTTAAGCTGGAATATGTTTTGAAATAAAATAAACTAAGTACAAGTCTCCTTTAAAATGATAAACTAAGTTTTGAACAGGTACTGTTGAATAAAAATCATAATTTAGGTTACATTTGCAAGCAAATAAGTAAAATATTTTATTTAAAAACATTTAAGATTTCGTCTAAACAAATCTTTTAATTTTGAAAGACCTTATTTAAACTCTTAAGATTATGCTTTAATAATAAAATCTCATACAATCAAGATGTTCACTCTGAAAAGGGATAGCAGCCTAACTTGACACATGCACTGTAACTCCGCCCGCCTCTGAGAGGGTCTGAAGCATTCATTTCACAGTGGTGTTTAATCCTGGGAGGATCTCTGAGTTTTTGTTATATTTCAACTTAAACATTTTTATTTTATTTTATTTTATTTTAGTTATTTTTTTTTTTTTAATTTTATTTTGGAGATCTTTAATTCACAGAATGGACATCGTTCACAGAAAAATGTAAGCCATTTTTTATTGTCACCTAAAACTAATGTAAATGTTTAATTTTTAAAAGGATGTTACATATATTCACATTTTATTTATTAACATCTCTAAAAGAAGAGATTGATGTGTTTTATAAGTTCAGTAAACTTAAATAAATGTTGAATATGAGTTTAAAATGTATGATAAATGATTTGCTTTAGTAACATGTTTTATAACCTTAATAAACTTAATAAATATATAAAATAAATGCTGTAACGGTTAAAAATGTATGATGAATGATTTGCTTTAGTAACATTGTCACGGATTACACTAGACTGATACCAGGAACGGGGAGACGTAGAATATATCCAAAACAAGAGTCTTTAATAAATAAAAACAGGCAAGAAACATACAGGCTGGGAACACTCACGCGACAGACAGGATATGACGTATAATACTCGACAGGAAACACAGGGCAGAACACACTATAAATACACAACATAACTAGATAATTAAACACACACAGCTGGATAAGAATTAACTAATAATCACAGGAACAGGAAACTAACCAAATATGGGCACATACAAGAGGAAGGGGAACACAAGACACACAAGACAATCCTGACATTATGCCCCCCCTCTGAAGGCGCGTCCTCGCGCCATATACCATCCAACGGGGAGGGGGGGGTGGGCGCTCTGGAGGCCTCCAGGAACACAAACACAGGACAGATGGCCATGGCGGTGCAGGGAGGTCAGGAGGCCATGGCGGTGCAGGGAGCTCAGGAGGCCATGGCGGTGCAGCCTTCGCAGCCGTGGCCCCAGCCACTACGGCACTAGCCATACTACCCCCCCCCCCAAAGAAATACTTGGAGGAACTTACGGGGCTTAATTGGAGGTCAGGGACACTCTCTGGGCTGAACTGGGGATCAGGAGCCCTCTCTGGACTGAACTGGGGATCAGGAGCCCTCTCTGGGCTGGATTCGGGAACTGGAGCCTCCCCTGGGCTCGACTCGGGAACTGGAGCCTCCCCTGGGCTCGACTCGGGAACTGGAGCCTCTCCTGGGCTCGATTCGGGAACTGGAGCATCTCCTGGGCTCGATTCGGGAACTGGAGCCTCCCCTGGGCTCGACTCGGGAACTGGAGCCTCTCCTGGGCTCGATTCAGGAACTGGAGCCTCCCCTGGGCTCGATTCGGGAACTGGAGCCTCTCTTGGGCTTGATTCGGGAACTGGAGCCCTTCTTGGGCTAGACTGGGGGACAGGAGCTGGAGTCTTCTGTAGTTTATCCTCCGGAACTTGAGCCCCAATGGGGCTAGGCTCGGAATCCGAGAACCATTGTGGGCATGACTGGGGTTTACCAGCACTCCGTGTGCTGGCTGAGGCATCAGTGGCCCTCTCAGGGGTAGACTCGGGAACTGCTTCCGTAGGGGCATCCCGCGGAGCAAGAAGCTTGGGAATGGCCTCCCTGGCCATGACAGGAGAAGCTTCCTGCTTCAGTGGAACCCCCACTGACAAGACATGACTGACAAGACCGGGTTCCGGAGGACTGGAGAAGACAACAGGGGACATGACCTGACTTGGGACAGGCACTGGAGGACGCACTGGCAGGCGCGTTCGAGGTGCAGGCACTGGAGGGCGCTCTGGCAGGCACGTTCGAGGTGTGGGCACTGGAGGGTGCTCTGGCAGGCACGTTCTAGGTGCGAGCACTAGAGGGCGCTCTGGCACTGGAGGGCGCTCAGGCAGGCGCATTCGAGGTGCGGGCACTGGAGGGCGCTCTGGCAGGCGCGTTCGAGGTGCGGGCACTGGAGGGCGCTCTGGAAGCGCGGACGCTTGGGGGCGCTCTTGAAGCGCGGACGCTTTAACGGCAGAATGGCTTGCCACATTAACAGCCGGATGGCTTGCCATACTCTCGGCCGGCGGGCTTGCCGCACTTTCGGCCGCGAACCACGACCTTGACTTCACCGCGGGCTGCGGCCTTGAGTGAGCCGCGAACGGCGGCGGACCTGAGGGAGCCGCGAACCACGGCCTTGACTTCGCCGCGGGCGGCGGCCTTGGGTGAGCCGCGAACGGCGGCAGGCTTGGCAACCTCACCAGGCTGTAGTCCTTCCAGCTGGCGGGGACGAGCCGCAGACGGCGGCGGCCTGGAGCGGTGGCTTCCATGGTGGTGTCGGTTATGGTCGAGTATTCTGTCACGGATTACACTAGACGGATACCAGGAACGGGGAGACGTAGAATATATCCAAAACAAGAGTATTTAATAAATCAAAACAGGCAAGAAACATACAGGGTGGGAACACTCACGCGACAGACAGGATATGACGTATAATACTCGACAGGAAACACAGGGCAGAACACACTATAAATACACAACATAACTAGATAATTAAACACACACAGCTGGACAAGAATTAACTAATAAACCACATGAACAGGAAACTAACCAAATATGGGCATACAAGAGGAAGGGGAACACAAGACACACAAGACAATCCTGACAAACATGCTGTCATATATAATTATATATTTATCATCACCTGACATTTGTGTTTTTTCAGGATCTTAACAGCATATTAATATCTAAAGTCTGATTATACTGTATTCAGCACAAACTGGGGTACAATATGTCAGCAGCATGAACTTACCTGTTTGTGTTTTTGAGAAAACACCATTTATGCGTGGTTAGCGGAAAACTAAAATACTTGTTTAAAATGTGTGATAAATGGTTTGCCTTGCTGTAACATGTTTGTTACTTAATAAAATGAAAACAAGTTCGTTACTTGAGTCTCTTTTTAGCTTGAAATGTTTATTTTTATACAGTATGTTATATATAATCACTGGAGCGCTGAAGAAGATTTGACATTTGTGTTTTTTCAGTATCTTAAAAATATATTAATGTTTAAAGTCTGATTATAGTGTATTCAGCACAAACTTTGTTAAAATACGCGAGCAGCATGAATGTACATGTTTGTGTTTTGCGATTTATGATGAAATTAATAATTAAGATAGCTTGCAAACAATATTTTATAAAAAATGGATGCATATGCAGAAATTTGTGTGTGATGGGTAGGTGTACAGTTTGTACAGTAAAAAATCATTACGCCTATATGGAGTGTCCCACAACCCAGATGTGTAGTAATACTTCAAATGATCGACCTGATCAAAATTTATCCTCGAGCATAACAGCTTTTTAAATGATAAATTATACTAAATTATGTTTATGAAAATATAAAAATGCAGAAAGTTTAATGTGATGGACAGGTTTAGGGGATGATACAGTATAAAATTCTATACTTATATAATGTAAATATGAATATAAAAATGTTAAATACTTGTTTAAAATGTATGATAAATGATTTATCAGAAGTAGTAAATAAGATGCACCATGTGTCAAGAATGATTTATGGCTTTGACCTTTGTGACCTTCCCCCCCCCCCCCCCCCCCCCATGTGGCCCACCCACGTCGCGACCACCCACATCGTGTTGACCCCGTGACCTGTTAAAGAGATCCATATGCGGGAATCGGCATATGTGGAATTCCATCCGGTGATAAAACCATAAATGAAGTCCTGAGGAATGTTTTTGTGTTTTTATGGTACGTGCCCACATCCGGTGGTGTTTTTGCGCATCTGAGGTCCAGGGAGGAATCCGGCTGCATTCCAAGGCTAGATAAGAAGATCTCAGGCATTTCTGTGGAAAATCAGAAAAGAGCTGTGAAATACGTAGACATGGACGTCTTATACTCACCTAAAACTCCCGAGAAGGAATGGGAGATGTGAGAAAGAAGATATTGGTTTTAAGGTCGATATCAAAAAATAAGTAGACAATTTTAACAGATCATGAGTACATATCACAATATGAGCACCCACACATATAAAATGATGGTTGTACAAAAAGAACTTAAATAAAATGACTAATAATGAATTGGGAATAAAACAAATAAAGAAATAAAACCCCCAAGTGCGAAAGTTTTCCTAGTGCGAGGATGACCAATCTTCTTCGAATGAGTGATTTATGTTAGAAATCCTGCTTGGAGCTACACTCACATCTCTCTCACAGTGAAATTGTAAAATATCCTCCGTCTCTCACTTACTCTCTCTCTCTCACGCATGATCATTCAATCGCCGAGTCTTATTCTCTTCTTTTAAATGAATATAAATAAACTATGCGATCACACACACAATATGAAACAAAGCAAAACATTTACACTAGATTTAGGTAACAAAAAATTTTGTAATGAGGAACCAGCAACGTCAAAATAAGTAAAGGGAAAAAATATATATTTTAACAGGCCAAACGGAAAGGGTTATTGTGGACCTCGACATGTCCGGACATGTCAATGTCATGTTTTATGGAGTCTTTCCATAGACATATTTCAATTCTGTTCATGTTTATTTGTATATTTGTATCACAGAAAATTAAAGTTTCTACATTATATTTAAAACCCTCAATATTTATATTTACATTATAATAATGAATTTTATACAGTATGTAATAACTTTTAAAAGCTCTTAATTTTAAGCTTTTAGGGAATTAAGTCTTAAAGACTAGGGTTGATTTGATTGAATTGATCTTAATTCAAACCTTATAGTTTATACTTTATTAACGACTCGTCCAGCGAGACATTAAGTCAGTATATCTTAACAATTTAGTTTATCTTGCTTTGTGGCCAACAGTAAAAACAAAAAATAGTAATTTATCAATTTTGAGCAAGGTAGCAAAGGGTCAACAGCTCAAGGCAGTAACTGATCAAATACAAAACATAGACACCACAGACACTGCTCTGTACAATGAAACAAGTTTATTGAACTACTTCTAAGATTACATGAGACTAAGACTACCTAAAACACACACACACATACATACAGTTCTGAAGATGAGAGTCATTGGGTTGGACTGAAGTCCCAAAGTCTAGTATACTATCAGTTCTAAATCGCAACCTGAGAAAAATCACAAAAGCAGAGATCTGGCTTGTCTTTAACTGCTTAAAGGATTTAGCACTGGTTCAGCAAGAGATTGGAAACTTTGTTTGGGTTACTTGCGATTTGATTTGGCTGCTCAGCTGATTGGGGCCCGTCTCCTTGGCTCGTGTCAAGCTGAAAGAGGAATCCCGGCTCGGATTGGCTGTCGTTTAGGTGATGTCTTAGGATAGTCCTTGTCGTGATAGGTTGGCTGCCTGGTTAGGTGAGAGTTTTGAAGTTCCTCTGAGAGTCTGCTTGCGCGGCTTTAGGCTTTGAAGATTTTTGCAGAGTCACGAAGTTCCAACGGAGTGTTTTGAGTCTGGCGTCTCGCTCGCGTGATGTTAACGCGTGTGGGCGCTTTGTAGCGCAATCAACGAAGACGAAGAGCAGTTTCAAACCATGGCGAAAGAGCAAGCGAGCTAGTTGTTTATGACATCAGGTTTTAAGGAGGCCGCTTTGGTTCATCCCAGAAGCGAGTGTCCCAATCAGATGCTGTTGCAGGGCTTAGCCACGCCCCGTACTGTCCTTCTTTGGACACAAAACTTAATCTGATCTCCGATCTCCCATGTGGGGAACATCTCTGGAGTTTTAATAACTTCTTATAAAAGTATTATCATCATTCGTATGATGCTGAAAATCAACATATAATTCATTTCAACTTCCTGCATTTGAAATAAGCTTTAACACGATACTGCTCACGGCTATCTATTCAAAAGAAAGTTATAAGGCAAAGATCAAAATAAAGCACACCACACATAATATAAAACACCAAGCATATATGTATAAGACATCAAACATGTTATTTGTTAATACACTTGCTCTAATAGCAATGGAAATAAAGTCTTTAGAGATCATTTATGTAAGTTCGTGTTTCTTTTGTTGTAAGAGAAAAGTTGAAGACCGAGAGGAGCACGCAGGAGTCATCAGACGGTCATGCTACAGATCTCGTGGTTTTGCGGGCCTGAGGGCATCAGTTGATTTAATCACCATTTTCCTGTTGGATCACGAGGTTCCTCCATGGGTTGCAAGAAAGACTCTGTTTAGTCCTGGATACAAAAGACCTTTGTGGTTCCTGATTAAGTTAATTATTATCATCCCTTTTCAGTAGAGGAAAACGCTGACAGGAAACGGTTCAAACCATGGCCTGAGATTGGTTATTAACTAGTCTTATGACCGCGAAGGCTGGTAGAAGACTCTTTAACTCTTTTTGGAATGAGCTGGTTCTGCCGTTATTTGGTGTGTCCGTTCGATAAGGCACTACAAGTATCATCCCCTTAACCTACCCATTTTTTTTTTATTTACTGTACACACTGTACACCTACCATCACACAAACATTTCTGCATACATCCCTTTTTTGATCAAATATTGTTTGCAAGCTATCTTAATTATGACGACTCAAGAAATTTCATCAAATACATTTACATTGTTATATCAGAGTAATACCCATGTTATTATTCAAATTTGTGTTCTGTTAAAACATATAAACAAATCACACACATATACAAACATTACAAGCTAAAGAGAGACTTATCCATTTTAAAGAATATGGCAATAAAATAGAATTATATATGACGGCATGTTACTACCATGTAACTAAAGCAAGGCAAATCGTTTATCATACATTTTAAACATAAATATTTATTATTATTAATTACTTATTAAATGTAAATATTTTAAACATACATTTTTTCACTAACCGTGCATGCTGCTCACATATTATTGTAGCCCAGTTTGTGCTGAATACAGTATAATCAGACTTTGGCCATTAATATGTTTTAAGATATGAAAAAAAAAACACAAACGTCAAAACTTCTTCAGGCCCAAAACCCCTCACACACCAGAGGGTTAAATAATATGGTAATAAAATATATAATTATATGTCATAGTAACAAATATGTTACTAAAACAAAACATTTATCATACATTTAAAAAAAAAAAAAGTATTCAACATTTAAGTTCACTGAACTTAAACACATAATTCTCTTCTTTTAAAGGAGGTGGTAAAAAAATAAATAAATGTGATTATATATAACATACTGTATAAAAATTTAGTCAAGTTTCTGGCCTCTAACCCTTTTAAGATTTCGTCTAAACAATCTTTTAATTTTGAAAGATCTTATTTACACTCTTAAGATTATGCTTTAATAATACATTTTATAAGATGAAGACATTCACTCTGAAAAAGGGTTAGAGGCCAGAAACTTGACACATGCACTGTAATGGACCGCCGAGACTCCTCCTGCCTCTGAGTGGCCTGAAACATTCAAACCATTTCACAATGCTGTTTAACCCTGGGAGGATCTGTGAGTTTTGTTTATATTTCAACAAACATTTTTGTTTTGTTTTATTTATTTATTTTATTTTGGGGACATTTCATTTGAAAGAAGACTGAAATTCCGTGAAGGCATGGTCTGGCGCCGACTTCCTGAAAAATGTAAGATGTTTTTATATTGTCACCTAAAACTACCGGGTATTGTAAATGATTTATATAAATCACATTTTATTTATTACCATTTCTTTAAAAGATGAGAATGATGTGTTTTATAAGTTCAATAAACTTAAATAACTGTTGAATATGAGTTTAAAATGTATGATAAATTGTTTGCTTTAGTAAGATGCTGTCATTTATAATTATATATTTATTACCCCCTTCTTTAACCCTCTGGGGCTGAGGGGGTTTGGGGTCCCCTGGAGAAGTTTTGTCATGTCCCAGACATTTGTGTTTTTTTCAGAATATTAAAAGCATATTAATGGCAAAAGTCTGATTATACTGTATTCAGCACAAACTGGGCTACAATAATATGTATGCAGCATGAATGCACGTTTGTGTTTATGCACGGTCAATGAAAAAATGTATGTTTAAAATACTTACATTTAATAAGTAATTAATAATAATAAATACTTATGTTTAAAATGTATGATAAACTGTTTGCCTTGCTTTAGTTACATGGTAGTAACATGTCGTCATATATAACTATTTTATTACCATATTCTTTAAAATAGATAAGTCTCTCTGTAGCTTGTAATGTTTGTATATGTGTGTGATTGTTTATGTGGTTTAACAGAACACAAATTTTAATAATGAGATAGGTATTACACTGATATAACAATGTAAATGTATTTATGATGAAATTTTTTGAGTCGTCATAAGTTAGCTTGCAAAGAATATTTTATCAAAAAAGGGATGTATGCAGAAATGTTTGTGTGGTGGTAGGTGTACAGTGTGTACAGTTTGTACAGTAAAGAAAAAAATGGGTAGGTTAAGGGGATGATACTGTATAAAATCCATTAATATAATGTAAATATAAATATTGAGGGTTCTAAATATAATGTAGAAACTTAAATTTTCTGTGATAAGAATACAAATATACAAATAAACATGAACTGAATTGAAATATGTCTATGGAAAGACTCCATAAAACATGACATTGACATGTCCGGACATGTCGAGGTCCACAATAAGCCTTATCGTTTGACCTGTTAAAATATATTATTTTTTTTCCCTTTACTTATTTTGACATCACTGGCTCCTCATTACAAAATTTTTTGTTACTTAAAACTAGTGTAAATGTTTTGTTTTGTATTGTGTGTGTGATCGCATAATTTATTTATATTCATTTAAAAGAAGAGAATAAGACTCGGGCGATTGAATGATCGAGATCGAGAGAGAGAGAGAGAGAGAATATTTTACAATTTCACTGTGAGAGAGACGTCCATGTCTACGTATTTCACAGCTCTTTTCTGATTTTCCACAGAAATGCCTGAGATCTACTTATCTAGCCTTGGAATGCAGCCGGATTCCTCCCTGGACATGTGGGGGTCAGACACCACCGGATGTGAGGACATACCATAAAAACACAAAAACATTCCTCAGGACTTCATTTATGGTTTTATCACCGGACGGAATTCCACATATGCCGATTCCCGCATATGGATCTCTTTAACAGGTCACGGGGTCAACACAACGTGGGTGGTCGCGATGTGGGGGGGGCCGCGGGGGGAGAGGGAAAGGTCACAAAGGTCAAAGCCATAAATCAATCTTGACAAGGGGTCATAAATCATTCTTGACAGACCTACCACCATACTGACTACTCATAACATTCCGGTTCATTTAAAATGTTTGTTTAAACAACAACTTGTGGGACAAAAGTCTGGTACAGAGAAAAGACATTCTTTGGATACCCACTGACTTTTTGGAGTCGTAAACCATGCTTGAATGAAACAACACATGTGAGGGACTTCTGGGGTCACTGGGTCTCCTGAGAATATTTAATTGCCTTTAAAAAGCACTGATTAAGCTAAATGAAAAAAAGTGTACACCACACCAGACTCCTGATGTCATGCGGTAGAAAATACCTACAGTACGTTGTTAAAACCTATATACAATGTTGCATTTTAAGGTGGCTTGTGTTTCGTGTATATGATTGTGTGTATGTAAATGACTTTACTTTTCTTATTTTTACAAAGATTCAATTCCTAGTAAATATAAGGCCAAAACATGATATTACAAAAGAAATCATGTTGACAAATGTGATTGTTGCAGTGTTTTTAAAAATAGGGAATGTCAACTCCAATCAGATCCTCACACACACACACACACACACACACACACACAATGACGTCATTCAGGAAGGTCAGCAGTTCAAGTCGGCATATGCAAGTTAGTTTTCAAACTTTTTCCCCAAAATCAAGTATTGTACATTTGTATAACACTTACTGATTTTAAAGCATAAACTTGCTTTACAGCTTGAATAAAAGGTTACCAAATGTAGTTTCATACCCGTTGTGTTCTAACAAAGTCATTAATTGGTTCTAAGATTTACTTTTATTACTTCTACGAAGGTTCATGCTACTTTTATAAGTCTGATAAATATGTGGTCAATACACGATGAAACAAGAATCAGGCTACCAAATAAGTTTGACCAAATATGTTTTTTTTTTAAGAAAGGGATTTTATTTTATTTTTTAAATACAACTAAATCAGATAACAGATTATTCTTTCTTTTTGACAAACCTAAAAACCATCAGAATGTGGATTTTTCACCATCCAACATGAAATTAAAGAGTTGTATCAGTCGAGCTTGTTTCAACTTTTTTTTTTAACCATTTTCTTAGGTTATTATTTTTGACTCACATATAGAATAGATATAGAATGAACCTTATCGTCCATGCTTTCCCCCTACAGACCCCAAAGATAATATCCAAACAAGATCTATGGGGGCACAGTTGTAAATTTAGAAGGCCTATAGTTACTCAGAAAGTGTATACATCATTTAAGAAAAAGGTCATAATGCATACAGAATACAGAAAACCTCCTCTCGATCTATTGTGACTGACATTTTACGAAGTCAGTCAATCAGGATTATGGATGACGCTGCTCACATTTTGTTTGTTGGACTGTATATGCCTTTAGGTGAGGGCTTCTTTCTTAGAGCATTCAGTGTTTATAGAAATAAATGAAAATTCAGAAAATTACTCTCTACTTGAGAGTGTTTGACTAAGTCAGTATTTCTTTTTGGACAATTATCCATCTCCATATCCATACGATGAACTGTCAACACGAATAGTAAGGCTTAGTGATTTACACTTACAACTGGAACATATCTAGTCATTGCTCTGAAAGCTACACATCCAGTAAAGTTTGAGATTGTACACCCTCTTGAAAAGTCTACAGACACAAAATATGAAGGAATTTTTGTGAGAGTAAAACTTCAAAGAGAATTCAAGAGTAACTGAAGAGACCAAACCACTAAGAAAATTATCATACGAATACAGAAAATTCCGCTTGTGATCATTTGGTTATATTTTTGTAAACACTGAATTATAAATGACTTTTTCCTTACGCCACTAGATTTAGACCTCTTGTTCAAGATAGCTGATGATGATATTCACATTTTATTTGTCATACCAATGACTCGTTTCTTTCAACATTTCCGTTTGCTATCAAATATTAGGCCTATGTATACTACCCCTCGGTCATAACCATAAGCATCTGCCGCATGCTAAAATTTTTTCTGTTTTGTCCACTTTTGGCAGATTTTGTAGAGGGACTGTCGACTTCTTGTAATGTGATTACAATTAAGAACCATATCATTAAACTACATGTCCCTTGAAAAGGTTATAGACACAGTCTTTTATACAGGAAATACACAGCAAAAATTAGAGTGTTGAAATTTCAGTGTTAAACATTTCCGAGTTGATTTCAACACCCAAAGAGTAATTTTTACTCATTCGGAGTAAAATGGTGTCCGGTGTAGGAGTTATTTGACAGAGTTTGATCATCAGTGTTAAAACAACTCCAAAGTGATGTAATTAGTTTCCGCCCACACATTTCCGTTCATCGCTGGAGAAACCCGCCGCCATTATCCTCGCATGGGTTCGAACGGTAATTAAAATTAAAGCATGCTTACTTAAACATTTGTGATATGCAAATTCAATATCAGCACGTACAATAATATGTAGTACGTAGCGCTGCACAGAACACGCGGACAAATGTAATAATATATTAAAATGTGGAAGTGAACGAAGTACAATGTGGCTAACGTTACAACTTACACGCACACATACACAGTAATGTAGTTACACACCTATTTGTTACAGCGTGGCCACGATTTAATTATAATGATGAAACGAATGAGAATGTTCTTTATGAAGCTTTGTTTAATATCAGGACTGAACAGCGTTATTAGTTGATGTGATTAGCTAGCTAGCTACTGAAGCTACGTATAACTTTATAAAGGAAGGGTTTTACAAGCTCAAAGCGATGAAATAATTTGAACAAAGCAGTGTGGTGCTGACTGTTTTCACAGACGTTTGAATTTTATTAAATTTGAAAGTATTATCAAGCACTCAAAATAAATAAATTAAAAAATACCTATTTCATATTTCTGATCCTTGTGCTGGTCATCACAATATTTGTAATATTTTAATACTTTCTGATTCTTTAGAATTTTCAGACTCGTTTTCCATATCTGAGAGGTCTTACTCAAGCAACGGCTCAAGTGCATCGACTGTAGTCCCTAGCATGAGACAAAGAACCGAGGAGACATCTGCACTGTCTCCTAAACAGGTTAGAACAAAGCTTGTTTTTATGAGTTCACCCAGAAATGAAAATTCTGTCATTAATTACTCACTTATGTCATTCCACACCTGTAAAACTTTCGTCCACAGGTGCTTTTGTTTGCGCAAAAAAAAATAATTTTACCATCATTTAACACTTATTTACAAACTATTGATCTCCAAAAGCATTCTTGCAACAACTCTCATGGCAACACAACACACGTGTCAAGGTATTCTTGTGAACGTGTTGGAGAGTTATATTTTGCACAAAGCACTCACGTTGCTTCATAAAAAATTGAGATGGAACCACTGTAGTTACATGATTTATTTTAATGATGTATTCACTACATTTTCTGGGTGTTTAAAGTGGTGGTTGTGTGGACTGTCAGTGGAGTGTCAGAAATCTGTCAAATTTTGTTAAAAATATCTTCATTTGTGTTCTGAAGATGAACAAAAGTCTTATGGGTTTGGAACGAAATAAGGGTGAGAAAACATGACAGAATTTAATTTCTGGGGCAACACTTTTTTTTCCCTCCAAGTCTGTAGAAATTTGTGAATCACCATGCTCATGTTTTTATTTATTTTTTATTAGATGGTTGAAGATGTGCTAAAGTTCAATTCTGGTGGGGAAGCAGTACTACAGGAGTGTCAAGAAACAGAAACCCTTACTGATGCCACAAGAAGATAAATGATTAACACACTGGTGGCTCACATGATTGATACACATAGGTATTTTATTTTTTTAAAAACCAAATAACTGCATGGCCATTGTGCAAATTAAGATAACTAGGTTGATATCTTCCCTTAGGCAAAGCAATCAGAAAACAGAATGCTCTCAGCATAATGATGCTGTTCCCTTCCCTCAGAGATCCATATTCCAAGAAAGGCTACGTAAGTCATTGCTTGCATCACACTTTCATGTCGTACTTGCAGTGTTATGACAGGCTGTTTCTATGACATTGAAATTTGATTCTTTAAGATTTTAGACTGAATATGACAAAGGATTAAAAAAAAAAAAAATCTGTTTCAGGAACACTTTTATGATGCTGCAAGCAATACAGGATACATTGCCTGGCATAATAAAAACAGTCCACAGGAATATTTGTCGAGGAGCGATGCCACCAGACAGCCCTCTTCCTCAACAGGTAGATGAATGCTTAAAATGATCTCTGTTCTTAAACTTAAAAAGCATTACAATTGAAGATTCCCATTAATTAATTCATGTGAATCTTTGTCTTCAGTCTACAGCCAGGAAATGACATTCCTTCTTTTAATCCCTTCCACCACTACCAGGAGGACTGAAGTTTCCAAAAAGTGCATGCGATGCTGCTGAAAGCCATGTAATCTATCAAAAGGTAGTGGCATTTTACAATTGTGTTGTGGGTCATTGTTTGAACAATCACTTTTATAATGTTGTTTTCTCTGTGACTGAACATTATGTTTGTCTAATGTTCAGTTTCCATTTCATCTCTAGTCATGCTGGAGTTTGGAGAAGCACCTCAACAACAACCAGCGTCAGCATCCGTACCTTCTTGCTGTTGGGTGTCAGAAAAGCAACAGCTTCTACATCGCCTTGGATAAGCATCTCCTCCCATGCCAGGCAAACTGCTTGCTTGGAGCATTTGATGAACTTTTAAAGGCACATTTTGTCTTCAGTTTGTCATATGATAGTGCACTTGTGAACTTTTACACATTCCTACACATTTTGATGAGCATCTTCGTGCATTCAGAGTACTACGAAGTGAGGAAAGGTGTATTATAAAAATGTTAGATATTAAATTTTATGAGCCATTTGATATTCAAAACTCATATAGTGTTGCGGATGAAACTTTGTATACCATTCCTTCTTTTGTAATGTTTTAATTTAACTTCAAATTGCACTGCAAGGGAGAATTAAAAAATAAACGTTGATGGAAATTTTGTTGTGAGTTGTAGTTGATTTAACTATGTTTTCAGTATATTAATGGTGTTTTGTAGATCTTTTGAGACCGTAGAGTGAAACAAATTGTAACCACCTAAAACATGCAACTCTAAACAGTGTTGTTTTTCTGTATCCCTTTTAAGTGTTATTTTAATACTTTTTTAGAGTCAAAAAAGGAACTCTGCCATAGTGTTAAATGTTTAACTATTTTGAAAGTGTTAATTTAACTCCAGAAAGTGTGGAGGTATATAAACTCTGAAAAAGTGTTGAAATCAACTCTGTGAGAGTTAATTCAACACTGGACTTTTTGCTATGCATGTTTGTACAACAGAAATATGAATCATAACAAATACCTAATTCTGAAATCCTCTCTTATAAACTATTGTTATAGTTTTAATGTTGATTTTGATGGCCAGACCCCACTAGCTGATACCACTCTATACCTTTTTCGTTGTTTGTTTTTAGATGAAGACTATTCTCAGAGTTTGAGCAAACATGCCTGCGAGTGTTCGCAGGAAAACATGAACAAATACAGATAATTAAATAATTATATGATAATTAAATGAAAGTCGAGAGAGTGTTTAAACTGAGATTGTGGTCTACTTTAGAGTTTTTTCTGGTCTGTCTACAAAGCGGCCATGCGACACAAGGCCTCAATCTTACTATTTCACTGTTACATATACATCTATTTCATTTAGAGAACAAAGTTACACATTACAAGTTGAAGATGGTGTGGAAACACTATTTTCTTTGTACGCGTCTCTAAACATGACTTTAATAAATCACTGCAGTTTTAAGCGAAAGCAATGATTCAGTCCGTTTTATTCAGTCGTTGTGTTTTAGGAGTCCGCCTTTTAGTTTTGTTCCAGGAAACAGGTACAACTGTAACTGCGTGTTGTCATGTCCGTCTGTTCTTCTTTAAGAAAACATGTGGCCAGCAGTTTTTAACATCTCTTAATTCTCTTAATTTTTCAAAATTGCAAATGTTTGTTTAGCTTAAATATTAGTTTTTAGCAAAAGTGTCAGGCATGATCCTTATATGTATTTTTAAATAATTACGATAAAGTTACAGGTTTCCAGTAGTTGGGCGAACGCTTGACAGAGTGTTACTCAAACAGTCCTCTGCATTATCTTTTAATAAAATATTCCATTGAATGTCTACAAAGCCAAATTCTGTAGCAGTTTCAAGCGTACAAATATTCATAATGACAATAAGTACAATATAGCGCCACAACAGACAAAATGCTAGATATCTTGACTTTATCTGTGTGTTTAACGGTGCTACTGCGCTAGGCCTTGTCACACAGTTGAGAGATGTAAACCACAAAGTTTTTCATAGAGTTACATTTTGAATCCAGAATGATTTTATTTGTTTCCACGATTGCGTTCTTTCTGTTTGAATTTGTTTCCCATCTAATAGTAATTGTTGGGCCTTGTTTCCTAGTTTTTGCTGTCGTGTTAGAGGGCTCTTTGTTCATATACATCAATATTTCTGTGAATTTGTTTGATTTGATAAAATATCGCTTTATTCGATAGTATAATATCGCTCTATTCGATCATATAACTGTCTTATTCGAGACAGTTATACT
Source organism: Spinibarbus caldwelli (assembly GCA_039654775.1). NCBI lineage: Eukaryota > Metazoa > Chordata > Actinopteri > Cypriniformes > Cyprinidae > Spinibarbus > Spinibarbus caldwelli. The sequence continues at coordinate 4,175,405 of CM077245.1, forward strand.
ATCCTAGTTTATATCAGATATAAGATCGTTTCTTGATAATTATTTCCATCTACACTTGTACATTCTATTCCGTCTGTTTTCTTTTTATTCAATTGATTTGAAAAATATATTTATAAAATTACTCATTTGTAAGACGCGTATGCAAAATTATCAAAATCCAAAAATTGAACTCGGAGAAAAGGATAACGAGTGATTCAACCTTTTATTTTTAACAATATATTGTTGAATATACATTCATACATTGAAGTAGTGAAGAAAATGATCAAATTGCCATTAGAAACAAACAATAGTAATGACACTACAGGCGGTCTAGCCAGATAAGAAAATTTACACAGAACAGCATGTCTCGGGCTAGTATGAAATTGACTAGCGTCTCAATAATTTCACATATCTTGGTATCATCATTTTTTGAAACAGCGCCATGCATAATTTTGTTACATACGTACACATAGCCACCTCAGTAACTCCAAACTAACCGCTACATTTAGACATCACATCCAGAATTTTTCTGGCAATTACAGATTGGCTCTTTGCTTTTAACTCTTTCCCCGCCAAAGACGAGATATCTTGTCAATTAAGAGCCAACGCTGCCCCGCCACTGACGAGTTTTTACGGCAATCCGTGTTCTAGGTGTATTACGGTAAGGAAAGCCCTAGCGCATGTCCTGAATGAATTACGAGACTTCCGGGTCTTTAGGGTGCGAATAGAAGACGATCGGCATAAATGGAAGCGTCAGAGAAAATGTAGATCATATATAGATCATGTATGTAGATCATGTTTTGACCATTTTGAATCTGATCAGGACGAAGTAGTCAGTGAGAGAGATACCTTTACAGACACAGAAACATCTCTAGTTGTAACCGATAACCCGTCGATCTGAATAGGTGTAGGTGTGTGTGTGCGTGCGCGCTATATATAGATCTATACCTACCTACCTACCTACCTGTCTCTCTCTCTCTCTCTCTATATATGTATATATGTGTGTGTGTGCACGTGTACAGTATATGTATGCATGTATGTAGCCTGTGTGTGTGTGTGTAATCATATGTATGTACAGTATATGTTTGTGTGTGTGTGTCTGTTTGTTCTGTTTACTGATTGCAATTTCAATTATTCATATAATTATTTACAGGTGAAAGAATGTGACATCTGAATGTATTTTGTTTGAAAATGCACTACTTTGATAAAAATGCATTTTTCTCAGTTTTTTGTCCAAAATGTATATATCTTGGTATCACATATCTTGGTATCATCATGAAAATGTTGTATTTCTGATGAAACCTATCTGCATTCAAATGGTGATGAAACATGAACACATGAAGATAAAATAAAATAGTTTTTTTGTTTGTTTGTTTAAAAGCAGAGGCTTGGTTCTTTATTTTGATAGATAATATGTTCTTATATTCATAGCAAAAAATATTCTGAGGGCCATCAAATTTATGGGGGAAATCATCAAAAATGCTGGCGGTGGCTGGCAATTTTTTCAAAAACTCTGGCAGGGAAAAAGTTAATACAGTTAATACAGACGCACGTCAAATCATGCCATGATTAGGTCTCTTGCATCATCCATTTCATTCTTGGGGTTTTTTACATGCTTGCTGTCCCCTGTACAATCATGATTTGGATCGCACGCATGATCGATGATCTTGCGCATAAGATCAATCATTTGTCCTATGTAACATTGTTTAAATGCAGAGTCTATAACGCCTTTTTACAGGATACGTTTTTCAACGTTGTTAAGACATTGGCAAACTGTTTCAAGTAACGGTAATGTATTGTGATTGATCAGGTTTGTTATACACGATTATACTGAATACACAGACTGATCATTTGGTTTAACTTGACTGAAACAGCTCTTCTATCATTGAAAAAATTGTGTTTAACATAGGCACGTCGCTCTGCTCGAAATATAAATTAATTTTGCAGCACCCGAAAGGGTTGTCCTCAGGAATAGGCCAGTCACGATCATACTCATCAGAGTCAGACTCGTCGCTACTTTGAGACAAAAAGTTTGTTTCAGATTCCTCCCAACATTTATTTACCAGCATGATATAATTTTGGTCATGATGCGTTTTGTTCCAACAGGATGATATGGATATGTAGACTGGCCTCGTTGTCCAACGATACTGCATACCAGGCATCGTACCATCCCACTGACAGAAGTACCTGATTTTACCACCAAAATTAAATTGTCTCCAAATTTGATTGTAGAAGTATGTCCAGTCTATGGCGGTCAAAAGCAGGTAGGTGCATTCGGATGTATTTTCCTCTTAAGAATCCAAAACGTAGAGTTTCACAGTCTGCAATGTCTTGTCAAACACAAATCTCCCCATACGATCATCAGACACTGTGAAATCTTGTTTCACAAATCTTCATCTTCACAGAGAGTCTTCGTCAGACCATGTCTTTCCCGGAGCAACCAAATAAAATTGTTCTGGTTTCAAAGCGTAACACTATGAAAAACTCACAACTGTGTGACAAGGCCTGGCGCAGTAGCACCGTTAAACACACGAATAAAGTCAAGATATCTAGCAATTTTAGGTGTACTTGGCAGGGGTCAGTCTGTTGTGTCGTCAGACAATATTATGAATATTTCTACGCTTATATTCATTTTAACGTTTTAATGAACACGGTTACAGAATTTGTCTTGGTGACATTCAATTTAATATTTTATTAAAAGATAAAATATTAAATTTAATGTCGCAGTGGACTGTTTGAGTAACACTTTGTCAAGTGTTCGCCCAACCAGTGGAAACCTCTAACTTTATCGTAATTATTTAAAAATAAATATAAACTTCATGCCTGACATTTTTACTAAAAACTAATGTTTAAGCTAAACAAACATTTACAATTGTGAAAAATTAAGAGAATTAAGATATATTGAAAACTGCTCACTGCATGTTTTCTTAAAGAAGAACAACAGACAAACACAACGCACAGCTGCAGTTGTACCTGTTCCCTGGAACAAAACTAAAAGGCGGACGTCTAAAACACAACGACTGAATCATCACTTAAAACAAAAGTGATTTATTTATTAAAGTCATGTTTAGAGATGCGTACAAAGAAAATAGTGATTCCAAGCCATCTTCAACTTGTAATGTGTAGTTTTATGTGTTCTAAATGAAATGTATGTACATGTAACTGGAAAACAGAAAGATCAAGCCTTTGTGCCGCTTTGTTGACAGACCAGAAAAGTACAATCTCGGTTTAAACACTCTCTTGTAGAAGGACTTTCATTTAATTCTTGTATTCGGAGTTTGTTCTCGTTTTTCCAGCGAACACTCGCCACATGTTTGACCAAAGTCTGAGAATAGTCTTCATCTAAAAACTGTACAAAAACGATGAGAAAGGTATACAGCTAGTGGGGCAGGCGATCAGATCAACATTAAAAATTTTCACAATAGTTTAGAAGAAAGGATTTCAGTATTATTTTATAATAACTGTGCTACATCCGAACTGACTGCACTGTATTTTATGTATAATCCTTTTTATTTCTAACTGTTCTAAATTCATTTTAAATAAACTTTTAAATCATTTAAACGTTTTTAAATTTCTGGTTTTATTGTTGTGGTTATTATTTATTTATTTATTTATTTTCAAAACTTTCAACTGTATTGCTTTAACAATTACTAATTTATTTTTCCTTTCCTAAGGAAACTGGATTTATGTCTTAAAAGTTGTTTCAATAAAATAAAAATCAAATGAGAAATAAAAATATGTTCTCTGGAATTTCCTTTCAACCTTGGTAAACCTTCAAAAGATTAACAATTTCAAACACTTCTGTATAACACCTCAAATATAAGTTTTACAAAATTATTTCCAATATCAGGCCACAGGCTGTTTAACAAACAACTCTGGATGGATCACAAACTCTTATAGTTCAATTCGAATAGCTCACTTCGAATGAGTCACTCCAAATAACTCATTTCAAATGATTCTTACGAATCAATTAATGATTCGGTTTCCTTTGACTCAGTCCTCACAAACAGTTCAAATCGACACTCTCAGTTCATTCCAACACTCAGTTCAGTTCAGTCAATATCAGTAAAGTGTTTGTGTACGTGTAACGAGCTCTTGTACCAGTCTGTAGCAACGATGGCTTGGAGGTGATGACTTGCAACAATGAGTCAAACAGTTGAAACAGGACAGTGAGATGTCGTAAGGATGGCAGGGTAATAAAAAACAAAAGAAGTTTCAGCGCGACCCAGGAAAAACTCGGGAACCTTCTGGAACAAAATGGCGCAGATCAGCCACAGGAGCACGCGGTACACCTGAACAGGGTATGACTTGCAGGAAAAAGTGCTTCTCAAAAGCAAAACATAAATAAAATAAAATAAAGTCTCTCCAAAAGTGCAAAAATACTAAAAAAATATAACAAAAAAAATAAATCATTAAGCGGACAACTATCGTTCAGTTCAAAAACGCATCCTCGCGCACTAACAAGTGCACTTAAGTGATCCGGTTCGTGGATGACTTGTAAAAACAGCAGAACTTTCAAAAATGCTCAGTCAGAATGACGGGGGAAAAAACAACAGTGTTCTGAATGAAACTCACGGCTCCAGCAATTCTCTCTCGTGCTCTCAGCCGAGACCGTTCTCCCTCTGATGACGCACTCAACCGAACTTCTGCTTCAACTACGTCTCCAGTTCCACACGATAATGTCAGTATACACTAAACTCACGAAACTTAAACTGACCGTGCACCACTGTCTTCCATTAAACCTCAGGCGGAAAAATATCGACTTCTCACACAGCATAATGGCGTGTCTCTCTCGTAAAAACTGCTCTCCCCTCTTCTTCTTCTTCTTCTTCTTCTTCTTCTTCTTTTGCGTTTAATGGCGGTTGGCAAACCAGCTTAACGTGCATTTCCGCCACCTACTGGGAAGGAGTGTGAGGCCTTGATGAACGAAACTATTATATTCTAAACAAAAATAATAATAATAATAATAATAAATAAATAAATAGGGGGAAAAAAACAAAAACAAACAAACTAACTAAATTCTTCTAATCAAATCAGTGTCTCTCAAATATTTAAGAAGAAAATCATACACCCTTAACTGTTTCTGTGCATTCTGAAATATATTCTTAACTGAAATGTCACTGATTTCCATATCTCTTAGTTTTTCAACAAACTGCTTTCTTTGATGGTTATATGCCTCACAATGTAAGAGCACGTTCAACTGTTTCTGTTATTCCACAGTAATTACAGCAATCTGACTCACTTTTTCCTATTATATGCAATGAATAATTAAGGTTAGAGTGTCCTATACGGATCCTGGTTATAACAGTATCTTCTCTTCGGTTTCCATATAACTTTCTTTCCATCCCCACTTTATGTTGAATACTAAATAGGTGTCTCCCTTTTGACTCTTTATTCCATACATTTTGCCACATACTTCCAACTGCTGTTTTAATAATACCTTTTACTTCTGTTTTACTTAAAGGAATTTCTATGCTCTCTCCTCTTCTTCTTCCCAGACGTCTTTGCATCTCCCGCGAACATACTGAAAACGGGGCAACCCGTCAAAATAAAAGTCCCTTAAAAATACCCCCGTTACAATGACTATGTCTATAACCTTTTCAAGGGTATGTAGTTTAATGTTATGGTTCTTAATTGTGATCAGATTACAACAAGGTGTGTCGTAGTAAATCTGCTGAAAGTGGACAAAACAGAAAAAAAATTGCACTCGGTAGAAAATTATTACCTATGGGAAGTACACACAGTCCTAGAGCCCTATTTTAAGGATCTAAGTACATGGTTTAAAGCGCACGGCGCAAGTGCCCTCAGGGCGTGTCCGAATCCACTTTTGCTAGTTTAACAACGGGAGAACGGTCGGCGCATGGTCTAAACGGGTTGTCCCTATTCTCTTAATAAGTAATGGGTGTTTTTTGGGCGTAATGTGCAATAAACCAATCAGAGTCTCATCTCCCATTCCCTTTAAGAGTGAGTTGTACTCACGCCATGGCGGATTCACTATTTAAGCGGCGGAATTTTCAGCCGCAAAGACTGAACGCTTCTCCAGAGAGGAAATGGATCTGCTCATGCGTGAGCACATAGGTAGCCTAATTCTAATACACGCAATGACTATCCATCGTTACATTTTTATATTTCTGTAGCCTACACAATAATATTCTTTTACACTGTAATCCTTTAGTTTTTAATATTTGGAATGTTTGTGTGCTGCTGTGCGTCCCTGTGTGTAATAAGCAAAGTGAACGCGTGTTGTGGACCTGCCCAGAGGCGCATTTTCTACTAAGGCGCTCTTTAAATAACAAAAAAATATTGCGCCTATTTTCAGTTCCTCAAAATAGCGCGCCAACAATGCGCCTGAACACACCTCTTTTTTAGACCAGCACGCCCATGAGCGCACAAATGGGCGCAAATGAATTTACTATTTAAACAACGCGGCGCAGGACGGGAAAATGAGAACTGCGTCAGGCTGAAATTAGCAGAAACACTTGCGTCGCATTGCGCCGGGTGTTTGATAGGGCCCCTAGGCTTTAATGAAGAGCGAGAATGTTGAAAGAAACGAGTACGACAAATAAAATACGAACATCGTCATCAGCTATCTTGAACAAGAGGTCTAAATCTCGTATCGTAAGGAAAAAGTCATTTATAATTCGTTTACAAAAATATACACAATTGCCCCCGAGCGGAATTGTCTGTCTTCATATGGCAATTTTCTTAGTGTTTTGGTCTCTTGAGTTATCTTTGAGGTTTTACTCTCACAAAATTCCTTTATATTTTGTGTCTGTAGCTGTCACAGATATGCAGGCGAGGAGACACAGAGGTAAGTGAAACACAGGATGGTTTTGACAGGTTGAATACAGATCGTGAGGAGAGGATGGCAGGTGAGAATCTTGGAAATAGTAACAGTTCAATGGGTCTTAGCAGTTGACTGAATGGGAGTCTCTTTGCAGGATCAATGGAGTGCTGGAACCAGGAACAGGGTATTCTTAAACGGAGTATTGTAGGAGGATCGTTGGAGAGCTGAAATGTAAGTAAACAGGTAAATGCACATAGGGTTGTGAACGGTAGACCGGACGATGAGAGTCTGAGTGGAGCATGTATTTAAAGGAGAGGTGATAAGTGGCTGCAGGTGCGGGTGATCAGCAATCCAGGCGATGGTGATCTTGGGTGTGCTGGGGCTGATGACTGGTGACTAAGACTCTGACAGTAGCGTTTTCAGAGCAACGGCTATAGATATGTTTCAGTTGTATGTGTAAATCAGCAAGACTTACATTTCGTGTTGACGGTTCATTGTATGGATCTGGAAATGGATAATTGTCCTAAAAAGAAATATTGACTCAGTCAAACGCTCTCAAGTAGAGTGTAATTTTCTGAATTTTCATTTATTTCTATAAACACAGAATGCTGACTGCCCTTGGAGAGAAGGCCTCGCCTACAGTCATAGTAATGACATACACAGTCCAACAAACAAAATGTGAACAGCGTCATCCGTAATCCTGATCATTTGACAAAAATGACAGTCAAGATCATGAGAGGTTTTTCTGTATTCTGTATGCGATATGGTTTTCTTATATGATGTAAACACTTTCTGAGGTGTCCTGAATTCACAACTGTGCCCCCATAGATCTTGTTTGGATATTATCTTTGGGGTGTGTAGGAGAAAAACATGGACGACAAGGTTTATTCCATAATTATTCTATATGTGAGTCAAAAATAATAACAATAACCTAAGAAAATAGTAATAAACAATTGAAAAAAGCTCAGCTGATACATCTCTTTAATTTCATGTTGGATGCTGAAAAATCCACATTCTGATGCATCTAAAGCATTAGACAAGCCTTTTAAAAAAAGACATGAAACCATGATACACAAGCAAAAATACTGAATAAAATATGATGAATGAATGTAAAATATTTTTTCTTTGGTCGATTAAGAAACTTCATCTAGACCCCTGTATTATTTAGACCCCCAAATAAGATCAGTTCCACTCGGATAATGAACACCTCGGGGAAAGATCATTTGAAATGTAGGTTTTTCACAAAAAAAAAAAAAAAAAATTCTGGTTTAGTTGTATTTAAAAATAAATAAATAAAATAAATAAATAAAATCCCTTTCTTAAAAACATTGGGTCAAACTTATTTGGTAGCCTGATTCTCGCTTCCTCGTGTATTGACCACATATTTATCAGACTTCTAAAAGCAGTGTGAACCTTCGTAGAAGTATTAAAGTAAATCTTATAAAACAAAGAGAACCAATTAATGACTTTGTTATAACACAACGGATATGAAACTACATTTGGTAACATTTTATTCAAGCTTTAAACAAGTTTATGCATTAAAATCAGCAAGTGTTATACAAATGTACAATACAATACTTGATTTTGGGAAAAAAGTTTGAAAACTAGCATACATATGCCAATCTGAACTGCTGCCCTTCCGAAATGACATTGTGTGTGTGTGTGTGTGTGTGTGGATCTGTTTGGATTATTTTTAAAATAATCCAATTTTAAAAACACTGCAACAACCACATTTGTCAACATGATTTCTTTTGTAATATCATGTTTTGGGTTTATATTTACTATGAATTGAATTGAATCTTTGTAAAAATAAGAAAAGTAAAGTCATATACGTGAAACACAGGCCACCTTAAAATGTAACATTGTATACAGGTTTTAACAACGTATTGTGGGTATTTTCTACCGCAGGACATCAGGAGTCTGGTGTGGTGTGCGCTTTTTCATTTAACTTGATCTGTGCTTTTTAAGCGCAGTTAAATATTCTCAGGATAAAGACCTCACATGATGTTTCATTCAAGCATGGTTTACGACTCAGAAGGTATTCAAAGAATGCACGTCATGGTGACATGGACGTATTTGGAAAGTCTTTTCACATGTCTGTAGTTGACTTAAACATTTTAAATGAACCGGAATGTTATGGGGGAAAGGGTTGGTGCCTACAAAAGTCATAAAATCTCTACAAAGCGGATAGATCACATATTGTAACTTTCTACATATATTTTTCAGTAGCTAACCAATAGTATATTGATAGTATATGATATTTATCACGCCGATAAAGGTCGGTTCAGAAAAGTCTGATATAGAACAATAAGGGCAGAACTAGATCAGGATGTCAGATTTTGAGTAGGAAAACGTTACAGGACACTAGGAAAACTCTAAGACAGAGGTCCCCAACCGCCGGGTCATGACCCAGTGCCGGGCCATGAAAGAGTTGCTACCGGGCCGCGAGAACGCAAAATGACACACTATTATTTATTGTGTGTTTCCCCTTTAAGAGCCAATATCCAAATTTACATAGGGCGCTATTTCAGAAAAACGTCAGTTCCACACTTTAAGGTTCAGCTAATATTAAAATGAGTGGGAAACAAACATCTCTCGAAAGTTTCTTAAAATACGTTTTCGTCTCTACTGGCAGTTCACATGCTCCAAACCCCTTGTGTATAATTTGTGGAGAAAAATTAGCTAATGAGTCAATGAAGCCCTCAAAACTGCTACGGCATCTTGAAACTAAACACCCAGCACTGAGAGACAAACCGTTGGATTATTTTGAACGGAAAAAACATGAACAAATGGGGCAACAGCAACTGTTAAAAGCGACCACATCTACAAATATAGCTGCACTGAGAGCATCCTACTTGGTGGCTGACCGTATCGCTAAAGCTAAGAAGCCCTTCACCATTGGAGAAGAAATGATTTTGCCAGCCGCTAAAGACATTTGCCGTGAAATGTTCGGTGAAGCTGCAGCTAACAAGATAGGCCAGATTCATCTTTCAGCAACCACTGTCACACGGAGAATTGATGATATCGCAGAGGACATTGAAGAGCAGTTGTTAGAAAGGGTTAACGAGTCACCATGGTATGCATTGCAGGTCGATGAATCGACCGATGTTGACAACAATGCAATATTACTGGTTTATGTGCGATATATATTTCAAGACGATGTGCATGAGGGTATATTGTGTGTACGCTCACCGCCAATTAACACAACTGGGGCAGAAATTTTCAAGTCTTTGAATGACTACTTATCAGGCAAACTTTACTGGTCATTTTGCGTTGGAATATGCACAGATGGGGCTGCGTCTATGACCGGAAGGCTGTCTGGTCTCACGACCCGGGTCAAAGAAGTTGCACTCGAATGTAAGTCTACACACTGTGTCATACACCGGGAAATGCTGGCCAGCCGTAAAATGTCACCAGATCTTCACTCCGTGCTAAATGATGTTATAAAAATAATTAACCACATCAAAGCAAATGCCCTCAACCCCCGTCTTTTTGAACAGCTTTGCGAAGAAATGGAAGCAGAACACAAACGCCTGTTACTACACACTGAAGTCAGGTGGTTGTCAAGGGGGAGATCCTTAGCAAGAGTTTACGAGTTAAGAGAGCCAATACAGAGATTTTTTTCAGAAAAAAAGTCACCACTGGCAGCACACTTCAGTGACGAGGAATGGATCGGTAAACTTAAGTACCTTTGTGACATGTTCAACCTGCTGAATGAACTTAATTTGTCACTGCAGGGGAGAATGACAACTGTTTTCAAATTGGCTGACAAAGTGTCTGCATTCAAAGCCAAGTTGCAACTGTGGGGACAGCGAGTGCCAAAGGGCACATTTGACATGTTTCCAACATTGTCCGGACATTTGATGAAATAAAGAACCTGGGCCTTCTCTCTCCCAGCTGATCTGCGATCACATCGCTTTGCTGTCAGCCGAGTTTGAGCGCTACTTCCCAAATGCAAGTGATCCAAGAATTGATAAGGAATGGGTCCGTGACCTGTTTGCAAACGCACCCCGCGAATCATCCATACCACTGCATGAAGAGCATCAGCTCATTGAAATCGCAAATGACGGCGGGCTGAAAAGTATGTTTCAGACATCCTCCCTTGCAGGCTTCTGGAGTAAAACAAAGACGGAATATCCAGAGATAGCTGCGAAGGCTCTGAAATGTTTACTTCCTTTTCCAACTTCTTACCTTTGCGAAGTGGGTTTTTCTGCGCTCACAGCCACTAAAACAAAGTTACGGAGCAGACTGGACATCTGCAACACGCTTCGAGTCTCACTGTCACCCATCCCTCCTCGTTGGGATCGTATCATTGCAGGGAAACAAGCCCAGTGCTCCCATTGATTATTATGGTGAGTTTTGTTTATTTTGACTTTTTTTATAATGGTTTGTTTTATGCTTTGTTCTAGTTTGCTGTTGCACGCAGTTGATATAGAGACGTAATTAGGTGATTTCACGTTTCATCAACTTTTAAGATTTCGTCTAATCAGTTTTTTAATTTTGAAAGAACTTTTTTAAACTCTTAAGATTGTGCTTTAATAATAATAATAATAATAATAATAATAATACATTTTTTAAAATGAAGATGTTCACTCTGGAAAAGAGTTGGCAACCTAACTTGACACATGTACTGTTATGGACCACAGAGACTCCTCCCATCTCTGAGTGGGTCTGAAACATTCATTTCACAATGGTGTTTAACCCTGAGAGGATCTGTGAGTTTTGTTTATATTTCAACTTAAAGCTGCAGTCCGTAAGTTTTGCCTCTTTGTCGCCATCTCTGTTTGAAAACCTGCAATTGCAGCTGTCTGCGGAATTATCTTCCTTGCGTGGGTTGTGCTCAGGCACAGCTCCAGCATGGATGAATCTAATGTTTTGAGGAGTATGTGTGGCTGTCAGTCACCACACCGGTGTGGATAAAGTACTTAACTCACAGATTCTTACCTACGTCTTGGCATATATGACCCAAATAAGAATTATCACGGTATATTGTCATCTGAACAAGTAAGTCTGCCACGTTTGTTCTGACCAACTGAGGAAAAAAGCATTACAATAAATCGCGCTACCAATGGTGATTTAATCTAAAGATTGGTTAGCTCATATCACATCAAACCGTGCAAATTATTATTATTGTTATACTTTATTCTCAAATTATTAATGATAACAGCATCAGCATTGCGTGACTATGAGTACAGTATGTATTAGCGTGTAGATTTCAATTTCTGTACAGTCTAATCTCTAATTGTCATACCATTCGAATTTCATTTTAAGAAATTCTTTTAACCCAAAAAGCAAGCTCCCTTCGAACTGGTTGTCTTTAAAATACAAATCTTGTGTAATCCCAGGCTATCTGTAATCAGAAGCACATTTAAAACTGGAATATAATTTAATTTCATTCACATGTGTTTCATAAACACATAATCCTTCCTGTATTACATTTCGCCATCAAAATGGTACATTTAATTATTCTAGCTACTGTGAGAAAAGGATATAAATGATCTGCACCTGCAGGATCCTAACATATAGTCTAGTAGCCAGGACAACTTCTTTATGTTTACAAACGTGATGTAATGATGCAGCAGCATGCTGGAATTTCCCGTGAAAACCTACCCATACCACTGAAATTAGAAAACATTATTATAAGCTAACCGTTGTGAATTGGGCTAAAGTAAGGCGATCGTTTTGAACACCGGCTGGTTATGTACTTGATTTCGGATATTTTTTCACCAAAAAAAGTTACGGACTGCAGCTTTAAACTAAATGCGTTTTATTTTATTTTGGGGGCATTTCATTCATGGAATGGACATCATTGTGTAAAGATCTACCTCTAAGCATGAAAAATGTAAGGCATAATTTTTCATATTTATTGCGACCAAAAACTACATTAAATGTTTATTTTATACAGTGTGTTATATATAATCACAGTTTTATTTGTTGCCATCTTCTTTGAAAGAAGAGAATGGTGTGTTTTATAAGTTCAATAAATGTTGAATACGTTTAAAATTTATGATAAATTATTTGCTTAAGCAACATGTTACTATGCTGTCATATATATTTTATTACCATATTATTTAAAATAGAGATAAGTCTCTCTTTAGCTTGAAATGTTTATGTATGTGCGTGCTTGTTTATATGACTTATCAGGACAAATTTGTATAATGACATAGGTATTACACTGATATAACAACAAATGTCGTTTATGAGGATATTTCTTGAGCCATCATAATTAAAATACTTACAAACAATATTTTATTAAAAAATGGAAACATGCAGAATTTTTTGTGTGATGGGTAGGTGTACAGTTTGTACAGTACAAAATCATTACGCCTATGGAGCATCCTCAGAAAACATAAAAACCGATGTGTGTGTGTGTGTATCTCAGCTCACCCAACTCAGACTGACATTTCACTCATGTGAGTGAGTAGAGCTCAAAGCAGGATTTAATTTTCCAACTTGCGTACATTTTGTAAACTTTTCATTCGAGGTGTGAACATCACTGGTCCCATAATAATGTAAAACGTTTTTATTGTCAACTGAAACTATAGTAAATGTTTATTTTTATACAATATGTTATAATCACATTTATTTATTTTTTTACCACCTTCTTTAAAAGAAGATAATTATGTGTTTTATAAGTTCAGTGAACTTAAATGTTGAATACTTTTTTGTATGATAAATGTTTTGTTTTAGTAACATGTTTGTTACTATGACATATAATTATATATTTTATTACCATAATATCTAACCCTCTGGAGTCTGAGGGGTTTTGGGCCTGAAGAAGTTTTGACATTTGTGCTTTTTCATAACTTAAAACATATTAATGTCCAACGTCTGATTTTACTGTATTCAGCACAAACTGGGCTACAATAACGTGAGCAGCATGAATGCACATGTTTGTGTTTATGCATGGTTACTGAAAAAAATAAATAAAATAAAAATTATGATTAAAATACTTGTTTAAAATGTATGATAAAAGGTTTGCTTTAGTAACATGTTTGCTACTATGCTGTCATATGTAATTCTATTTTATTACCATATAGTTTAAAATAGAGACCAGTCTCTTTTTAGCTTGTAATGTTTGTGTATGTGTGTGATTGTTTATATGATTTAACAGAACACAAATTTTAATAATGACATGGGTATTACACTGATATAACAATTTAAATGTATTTATGATGAAATTTCTTGAGTTGTCATTATTAAGATAGCTTGCAAACAATATTTGATCAAAAAGGGATGTATGCAGAAATGTTTGTGTGATGGTAGGTGTACAGTGTGTACAAGAAAAAAAATAAAATAAAATTATAACGCCTATATGGGGTGTCCCCACAAACCAGATGTGTAGTAAAACTGTAAATGATTGACCTAAGCAAAATTTACCCCATGAACATAACAGCTTTTTAAATTATATTAAATGATGTTTATGAGAATATAAAAATGCATAAAGTTTACTGTGATGGGTAGGTTAAGGGGATGATACTGTATAAAATTCATTAACATGATGTAAATATAAATATAAAAGTTTGTAAATATGATGTAGAAACTTTAATTTCTGTGAAACTGCTTTTAATTTCTGTGAAAAAGTTATATAAATAAACGTGAATTTAATTGAATTATGTCTATGGAAATAAAACATTGAAAAATTATGTTTATGGCCATAAAACATGACAACGACATGTCGGGTGTCCCAATAGCCCTTATCTTTTGGCATGTTAAAATATATATCTATATTTTTTCCCCTTTACTTATTTTGACGTACCGCTCCTGGTAAAATGTACATTTTTATAATTTTAGTGATGCCTAAAACTAGTGTAAATGTTTTGCTTTGTTTTATATCACGTGCGATCACATTATTTATTTTCATTTAAAAGACGAGAATAAGACTCGGTTGGGATGATTGAATGTGCATGCACGTGTGTGTGTGTGTGTGTGTGTGTGTGTGTGAGAGAGAGAGAGATGGTGATGGGAAAAAGAGAGAAAGAGGAGTTTTTCCAGCTTAAACTATGCACAATCTTTGTAAACCTTTCATTCGAAGAATGGTGATGCTTGCACGAGGAATTTACATTCTTTTATACAACCATCAGATTATATTGTGGGATTATAATCTGTGGGGTTATAAACACATATTGAGATATGTTCTCATGATCTGTTAAAATTGTTTATTTATTCTGTTATTGCTCATCCTTCTTTTTCTCACGCACCCATAGAGAGAGCGGATGTAGGGACGGACCATAAAATCTTCAAAAACATTCCTCAGGGGTTCATTTATCTCTTGTCACCGGTCGGACATGTACAAACAATTGTGCAAACAACATATTTCTTCCCCCAGAGGTCATAGGCTGACGTTGGAATTTCACGCATGATGAATTTCACATCTGGATGTCATTAACGGGTCACGTGGTTAACACGACACGGGTGATCACGACGTGGGTTGGCCGCGTGGGGGAGGGGAAAGGTCAAAAGGTCAAAGCCATCAATCATTTTTGACATTCTGACTTCCCTAGTGACTACTGACAGGAAACACTGGCACCTAACAATGCCTTGGAAAAAAACTTAAATTAATCTTAAAAAATTAAGCATGTACATAAACCCAAATAGGAAATAAAACAGTTATCGAATAAGCATGTGTCCTAAACTCTTGATATATTGGTGTCTCATATTTTAGAGAAGCCAATGCAATTAAATCTGTGTGTGTGTGTGTGAAAATTCAGACGTAACTCCCTTTGTAATCGTTAACATTTTCATAAGTAACTGTAATTTAATTATACATTTTTCTCAGTAACTGCAACTGATTACAATTACAGTTATTTTGTAATTAAATTACATAATTCCGTTACTTAACTAGTTACTCCCGAACACTGAGCAAGTCCCACTAACCACACACTCACAGCTAAATTAACTTAGATAAATTACTTTTAATCTGTAGTGAATAGCAATAATTGGTTTTCAGTTTTCAAAACAATTTTTTTATTGAATTTAAAGGTCAAATCAGGTAGAAATTTTCTTCAAGATAACAATTGCATATTTACACATTTTATAGTGCATTATGTCCCTTCCCCTTCTTAAATTAGATCATTACTGGACCTGAAATTATATTTCTTTTATAAATTATAATTTTTATCTTGCAGACTGAATGTATATTCTATCATAGCTGAGCAGTAACTTCCTGTCTCATGGTCAGAGTTTACTCAAATTACATTGCAACATTTTCTGATTCTATTGCATCCCTTCAGTGGTGAATCTGATTCATACTTCATATAAACTTTGGGACGAACTCATGTTAAACATTTAGTTCTCTAGTTCTCTAATATTTAACTGTATTTGAAACAAAACTTTTATTTAAAGCTGCAGTCCGTAGCTTTTTTGTGTTCAAAATGTACTAAATTTATATAACAAGCGTGTACACCATGAATCCATTTTCCAAACCGTGTTTTTGGCTTATCCTAAATCACTATGGTACACCTATAATAAGTGTTTATATTCTGACTATTTTAGACTGGTTCGGGTAGGTACCGCTGCGGAGGAGCCCAGTACCTGCGTAATTTGTCATAGAGGTAAACAGAGAGAAGTAGCTCCGGTCACAATGTTCTTCTGCAAGACGCACGCAGTTCTGTTTATTAACCGTTAGAGCGCCAAAAGTTATGGACTGCAGCTTTAATGAAATATGAATTCTACTATTTGAATAAGAGAGTTAGACTGCCATTCACCACTTTCTCCTTTCTGTGTTTTTTTTTTTTTTTTTTTTTTAAATAAAGAAAGGAAAGGACGTGACGTGTGGCCAAGTATGGTGTCCCATACTTGGAATTTGTGCTTTGCATTTAACCCATCACACAGCAGTGGGAAGTGAACAAACACACACACACACACACACACTGTGAACACACACCCGGAGCAGTGGGCAGCCAATGCTGCGGCGCCCGGGGAGCAGTTGGAGGTTCGGTGCCTTGCTCAAGGGACTCACCTCAGTGGTGGTATTGAGGGTGGAAAGAGTGCTGGACATTCACTCCCCCCACCTACAATCCCTGCCGGACCTGAGACTCGAACCCACGACCTTCGGGTTACAACTCTCTATCCATTAGGCTACGACTGCCCCATCAACATTACAACTTTTATAAGGCAACCAATAAAAACATTAATGTTAATTTAACTTCACATTCAACTTGGATGTACAAACCTCAAATAAAGGAAATATCTATTTTACTGTTCAGATGGTCATGTAAAAGTTCAGCAGCACAGCATCTACAATTATTTAACAAGAGTGAACTATTCTGTACAGCTTACCATCTAAATCATTTTAAATACTACAAATAATAATAAAATAAAAGACATTTAAACAGAAAAGGCCCAATTATCCCATATAAGGAATATAATATAAAGCATACTGGTTGCATACCTTTAATTGAAGGAATAGCCCAATACCATAAATCATCCAATCTAGACTATTTCAACTTAAAGTTATTTAAATGTTGCAGTAGATGAACACATTTTTCACAACTTAGCAGCCTTTCCCTGAATTCCTGATTTATTTCATATGCTTTCCCCCACAGAAACTGTTTCAAGAAACTAGATATAAACATGGAGATTTATGATCTTATACTGAAACAGACGATTGTACTCAGATGCTTACATCGATTATACACATTTCAGGTTTCTTTTTTTTTTTAAGATTCATTTTTCATGGTGAGTAGTGATATCATAAACCTACAAATGCATCTTTCACACATACTACAAATCAATCAACCTTGCAAATCAATAATTTGTATTCTTTGTTTTCTTCTTTTTCTCTGAAGAGAAATATATACATTTTCCAATTTAGGTTCTGCGATCAACATCTCATATTTCTACATTTTTAACATTAAACAAGTTAATAGTTAATAAACTGATTGAAAATTACAAGAGGATTAAAGTGTGAAGAAAAAAAAATTGCAAAAATTTTTGATTGTGTGTGTGTGTGTGTGTGTGTGTGTGTGTGAGTGTGAGTATTTGTGTGCAGTTTTGTAAGACAGCAGGAAAAGCATCCATTTTTTCTTTTCATCTCTCGCTCATTTGGTCTCCTAAAATGCCAGAAAAACATATTACATTTTACTAATTTTATATGACTGACACAGTTACACTGATGAATGAAAACACACTTACATCTTGTGGAACTGTATGAGCTGAGCTGTTTGAATCCTTATCAGAGCCTGAAACAGAAAAATAATATTACAACAACAACAATCACAACAGACTGCTCATACATGAACTTCAAGATTAGCACAGCAATAATTTCTGTATCTATCCTTTGTCATATTTATAAGTTCTACATTAGAGAGAAAAGGTTTCAGGACAAAACTACTATTTTAATTTACTGTATGATTTTACATTATAAAAACAACTACTACTACCACACCATGACCGATGTTAGAGTCCATTGTGATATGTTTTCATTATTTGTGTTTGAGGAACTTACCGCTGACAAGTTTAAATCCTGAAAAACAATCAGAGAGGACAACTGCAAGTTAAAGTAAGTTTCAATCAACAAAAAAAGTCACACACATACACACAAAAAAACGTACACACACACACACACACACACACACACATATATATATATATATATATATATATATATATATATATATATATATATATATATATATATATTAATTATTTATTTATTTTAAATGAAGTGATTAAGTGAAGTGGCGCGTGGCCAAGTGTGGTGTCCCGTACTCTGAATTTGTGCTCAGCATTTATCTGAGTAAATGCTGTTTCTTCTTAGTGAGTAACTGTTTCTTCTTAGTTTTTTCTTATCAGTTGTGTACATTAGGGTTTTATCTTACATCTAATGTTGTTAAATTAATGTTTATTGCATTATTTCAGTATCATGTGTGTTACCATGATGGTGTTTAGTATTTGTGTGAATTACACTGTGCACCTTCTATTTATAAGTATTTCCCTCCTCAGCTTGTGGAAGAGCTGTTTGTGATGAACTTTGATTCATCATGTGACTTTCTCATCACCATCTGTTTTTGGTGGTTGTCAGTATATTTCAATGGTCCAAAACCAATATTAGTACTTCAATAGGTTGGTATACTAACATTATACCAGTTAATGAAATACGTTTTTTTTTTTTTTTTTTTACTGTAGATTTAAGTTACGTCTTAAGTTTTACTGTTCTGGCAACCACAGCTGCCGGTATTTTACTGTAAATGTTAATATATTAGTACTGTCAAAATTCAATTGCACACACAAATACGTCTGTATTATATTAAAGCGCAATACATATTAAAGCACAAATGAAACTACGAGCATGCAATGTGGTAGTTATGTCATCAGTTAAGTCATGAAGTTACCAAAAAAGGTGATCAAAGCTGCCTTAAAACTGTGCATGCAAGTATTTGTTATATATGAGTAACATTTAAGAACATGTCTCCGAAATCCGCAGTGGATTTCCAAACTGTCCAGAGCAGCCCAGTCTCCCTCATCTAACACACCCGATTCAACTCGTCAGCTCATTAGTAGAGACTTTTAAGACTTGAAGTGGGCCAGAAAAAGTAAAGTGTTGTGAGAAAATACGATGCGTGTCAGATCCGCGTCATGTTCAGCAGCGGCAGCTCTTAAAGCAGCCAAAATAACCTAATAACCCAGCTGCTGTGATGTCTGTTAACCAAAGAAAAAAAGAGCTTTAAGGATTCATCTACATTTAATTTAGAATTTAGTGTTTGATAACTTTATTCAATTTCTGTAAATTTCCTACTTGCTGAAGGGCACAGGTAGCTAAATATGACATTTATTATTATGGGTTTATGTGAAGAATGTTTTAAGTTCACTAGAAGTTGTACTTTTTTAAAGTCTAATAAATGTTAAAATTGATAGCTCTCAATTACACTGTAATGTTGAATGGCTATAGTCAATGGTTAAATATTAGGGGGAAAAAAAAACTTTCATAGAGGCATCAGTAGTATTGGTATCAGTGATACTCGGTTTCAGACATAAAAAAAGATGCCACTAAACAAATATTAAAAATACACTGTCTTTATTTTGTTTCTACATTAATTTGAAGATTGAAATTATTGCAATATAAAAGTATATTTAAAAGCTTTAATGTTAGGTGGAATTAATCGCGATTAATTTCAGAAAAAATGTGTGATTAAGTTAATTTTTTTAATCGATCGACAGCACTAATATATATATATATATATATATATATATATATATATATATATATATATATATATATATATATATATATTAGTGCTGTCTAATATATATATATATATATATATATATATATATATATATATATATATATATATATATATATATATATATATATATTAGTGCTGTCTAATATATATATATATATATATATATATATATATATATATATATATATATATATATATATATATATATATATATATATATATATATATATATATATATATATTATATAAATCCATTAGTCGTGGCCTAATGGTTATATACTTTTGTCCTTACCTTTTTTCTTCCGATACACCATATACCCAGCAACACCAATGACAAACAACAGAACGACAGCAACAACAGCACCAATAATGATGGCAGTGGGAACAGAATTTCCTGTTTGATCAGAAGAAAACATCAGATTAAGCCTGATAATATTACTAAACAGTATTGGTGCAACATCTCAAACAGTGCCTGTAACTGTGATAGCAGCGGTACATTGGTATTTAGTGACAGGGTATTTACAATGTGCAATAATATAAAAACAATACACATATTGTGTTTGTAGTCTGTTGTTTGTTTTGTGATTGTTTCCTTTTTAATGATTTCTTTTTCAATAAACACATGTTGATAAATCATCGATTGATTGGATTAATATTTTGGTGAGTCAAAATCTAATTATCACTCATCGAATTTCTCTCACCATTATTTGTCCTGATCTCATTTGCTGTCTTGGTTTTGCCCTGATGTTCCACTACACAGCTGTACTTGTTCTTCTTCAGCTCATCAGGTGTAACTCTGATGCTGCTCTTCTTCTGAAAGGTCCCGTCCTCATTGGGTAGAAGTTCACCAACATCCACATCCTCATGATGCTCTTGGTCATTTTTCATCCAAGTGATTGTTATTCCACTGGGATAAAAACCTGTAGCATGACACATGACTGGAGACGAGGAAGACTTCTGCAACAGAGACACCTGAGGAGAGACTGGAGAGAGAGAGAGAGAGCTTGAATTCAAGTGATCTTATATTCACACGTCTTCCCAATCAAGACCTTTGTGAACCATCAACATACTGTCTGTGAAGGCTGTTCTTCAGTTCACTGTATATGTATGTCAGGTAGAGTCTGACGTGTGGTGGAACTGTCAAGATAAGGCCACTGAGGTGCTGCTTGAAAAGCTCTGGTTTTTATTAAGGCACTTTGCAGGAGGAGCTTCATATCCTTTCTATGTAACCTTTTTATAGACTTTCAATAATAATAATAATAATAATTAAATGTTTAGAAAAATCTTAAACAGAGCTCCTTGTCATCCTAACCAGTCTAAATTAGCAAACATGCCCATTTTGATAGGCTTTACAACACATCAATGTCATCTAGGTCAGCCAGGAAACTAGGTGATAAATATCACAGACTTCATTGCTGTGAACACCTGATTATGTGGATTTGTGCTCTATAACATCAGTAAGATCAGATCTTCCTGTTTGAGTATGTTACACAGCTTCTTATCCAGGCTTTAGTCATCTGAAAACTGTGCTACTGCCAGTCTTACTGCAGTCCAGAAAGTGGCAGCATGTCTCATCTTCAAAGAAACTTTGTCACATTTAGTAAAAAAATACACAAGTAATTTTTTTAACAATTGCATTTATGCAAAATGTTAACCTGGGGTAAGTGGGGTTAAGTGCCCCTCGAGGGTGATAGTTCATGGCTTGCAGGGCTCTAATCAGAAACCTTACAGCTACCAGCTCTGAATGTGGTTGCAACGCACCCATTAATTAAGGAAAATTATTAGTAATAACAGCCTTACATTTACAACTAAAGGTTTTCTTAACTTAAGGAATCCACTGTAACTGGACACTGAGCTTTAGCCACTACAACACATCACGTCTACATGTCTTCATTAGTTTATACTTTTCTAGCTGGTCCATAATTGACAGGATTAGATGAACAAGCTCCTCCTAAACATGTTTAGTAATCATTTTAAAAATACCTTTATTGTTAATTTTTTACAATCAAACCACATAATCTGTAGTGCTTTAAGCAAATCAATCTATTCTGAAAGAAAGAACAGTGCTGTTTTTTAAGATATCTCAAGTGACAAAAGAATGTTTTACAATGATTTCTAGTGTACAAAACTGTTTAACAAAACATGTATGGTTATTAGGGGTGGGAATCACAGGGTACCTCATGATATGATACACAACTTACGATACTGATAATAATCACAATACAGCAATTTTGCGATAATCGAAATATAGCCAGACAATCCTATAATGATACATCACAATCTAACTATGAAAACAAAATGCAGGTTTTCTCTCTTTATTCAAGTCCAAACTGCTGAAAATTCTGCAAAAAGCGACAGCAGACTAATTGTACTAACATGCTGCCTCTTGTCACCCAAAAATTAAAATTCTGTCATCATTTACTCACTCTCAAGTTGTTTTAAACCTGAATTAGTTTCTTTCTTCTGTTGAACATAAAAGTTATTTTGAAGAATGTGGGTAACCAAACAGTTGCTGGTCCACAGTGACTTCCATAGTATTTTTTTCCTACTATCAAAGTCAGTAAGCACCAGCAACTCTTTGGCTACCCACATTCTTCAAAATATCTTCTTTTGTGTTCAGCACAAGAAAGAAATTAATAAAGATTTGGGACAACATGAGAGTGAGTAAATAATGACAGAATTTTAATTTTTGGGTGACAGGAGGCGGCATGTTAGTACAATTAGTCTGCTGTCGCTTTAAGAGCTGCACGCGACTAATACACATGCATCTGTTTTTCTCTCAACTGTTTACTTTCACTTTAGACATAATCAGCTGTGTTTATATGTAAGCCTTGTGTGTTTTTGACAGTATTAGCACAATCAGACGCGAAAAATAACTTAGTCCAGTAATCAGGCACTGTTTAACAGGCTTTTTAGTGTGTGCGAGCTTCAGGTGTATGTGCTCAGAACAGCGCGCAAATGAAAGATTTAACCGGCAATGCTTTAAAGCACATGCAAATAATATACATTTGTGATTTGCGAATAAGTGCAGTGTCCCATGAGTGTAACTCCACCACTGGACTTAAATGGACTTAAATGGCTGGGGCACCTATTATTTTACTCACACTCCTGTCCGCCTTCCCGTTAAAAACCTCTTTTTCTTAAGCTAATTAACTTATGTTCACGTTTCCCTCATTCATGTGTTGAGCGCCACCTCCAGAAGCCATGAAGTAGCGACGCTGGGAGCAGGGAAATCTATTTAGTGCGCCTTATTTTATTAATTAAAATATTGATATTTGGCGCCAGCGTATCGATTCTCATATCGCACGGAGAAGGACAACGATATATAGTGCCTTATTGATATGTTGTCCTACCCCTAATGGTTATATGTTCACTCCTGGATAAGAACTAATGTAGGCTACCTGTTTTTTCCAGGCTTCTCTTTCCGTACTGCAGATACTTCTGCAGCCACTCAATGCACTGAGTGCTGAAGTAAGTTTTTAAATTTTCCAGTCGTGCTCTTTCATTGTTCATCCTTTGTACAGTAGGGATTCCTTGCTGCACTGGAGAAATATATCTCATCTCCTTCAAATCCAGATACAGAAAGTCCTCTCCATCATAACCATTTTGGAGGAAGCCATTTGTTTCTCCAGTCTGTTCATCCCACTCACAGCCGTACATTTCCTGGGTTGTGTGCACACCTGAGGAGGACAGACAGTTTGAATGTATCTGTATGAAAAATCAATTCATAAATTCACAATAAAATCATCAGTCAGTCAGAAAGTCCCAACATGTTTGACTTAGAATCAAGTAAATCTGACTTAACATATTTTGGTTATTTGGCCTCTTCCACACTGGCAGAGCTCAAGTACTGTGATAAACTACTGTGATAGACAACATGATGATGAGTGTGACTTTATAATGTAACATACAGATTTTCCAGTAACTACTGATTTCATACTACACTTTGATCAAAATGAGGGGTTACAGATTGCTCTTATGGGAGTGTTTGCCATGTTCTAGCCATGGCAAATCACTAGAGTTTCTGAAATGGACACTAGAGACCGTAAAATGGCAACAACTTTTTACACAAAGGACAGACTTTCATAGTTCCTTGCACCATACTATGTTATGACCTGACACAGACAGGAAAGGGTTAAAGGCCCATTCACATCAAGAACGATAACTATAAAGATAACAATATCAGCATCCACACCAGTGGACGATATCGTCTGTTTCTTCTAAGCACACGCACGTCTGCTGCTTTGAATTCTCGACCTCGTTATAGCAGGATTGATTCTTATTGGTTGTCAATGTTTTTATCATTCATCAGCTGGAAAAAATCGTTCTTAAAGTGATTCCAACGATATCGTTTCTCTGTGCCTTTATCGTTATAGTTGTGGTGTGGACTCTGCTATTCTTTAATATTGAGAAAGATTTTTAGAACTATATCTTTATTGTGATCTTTACAGTTATCGACCTTGGTGTGAACAGGCCTTAACAGGAGATAGATTCATGTTTGTGACCAAACCAATGGAGAACAGGACAGCACACAGACACCAGCCAATATCAGACCATCAGTGAAATTAACGAGTGTTCATTTGGTCATTTGATGAGATGACAAACATTCACTGCTCACATCTAAATGATTAATCTTAATTCATGTTATTGTTCAGGTGTCTGTGTATCAGCTCACTGAATGAACCAACAAACAGATTGACAGTTTAGCTCATCTAAACCAGTTCTGCTCTAACATTTACCTTTTCCCCCTTTGTATCTAAGGCAGAACCGGTTCATTTCTAACAAAAAAGAAAAACTAGATAAAAAATTTATGTTGGCTTGAGGAAGCAGTTTAAAAAGCTTGAAATTTGAAGTAGTTTTAAGTTTAAAGTGGTTTTAAAAGCTCAAGGCTTAATGCTCAGATCTGATCTTTTGATCATATCTGATTTTTTTGTCATGCCTGTTTACATTACACTTAAGACACAATATGTATGCGATATCTGCGTTTACATGAATCCCCACCCAAACTAAATGATTCCACTGGTGATCTCTTTCTTCATCATGTTTGACCTTCAGGTTTTGAACAGCCGTATATAATTTTATATAATTCACATTGAGTGGCTCTTTGACTTTAATGCACAGCAGCTGTGATTTTCCCACTTATACCATCATCACTCACCAGCATGAACAAGTTAAAGCTGTCATTAATGTTTGCAGTGCAAAAGCTGACTGAATGTATACAATAACGGTAGTTTTCGTAAGTTATTTTATCTACGGGTCATTCTGAATTTCTGAAGTGAAAGATCACATTTATTTGAATGAATTCAAGAAAGAGATTGTGTATGTGAATTACTGTCTGTGCAGCCTCTCTATACAGTGAAGCTGTAAGTTTATTGAAAAAAACAGTGACACAATCACTTGATAAAAAAATATAATGTAGCTTTTAGTAGCGATGATATTTTGCTTATAAAATTAATGGGGCAGCAACTCAGAACAAGTTTCTGTGCTTCTGAATGTTTCTGTGTGGTGCATCTTTTATCTATAAATATAAAGATTCACCTCAATAAAAGAAGCTGAGTTTTCGTACGAGCACATGCAGGCAACATCTGCTTTATCATTTGACATTAAGAAAAGTTATTTTTGTGGGCAAACGTGTCTCTCTCACATTGTGCCGCTTGATTTCCAATGGGAATCCGATTTACGTGTTTAGACCCAGGTCAGATGTCCAGATATCAGATATGTATCTGATTTAAAACCACATTTGAAAGTGGCTCAGAACCAGGCCCTTGTCATTTCTAAGCTGGACTACTGCAATTCTCTTCTGGCTGGACTTCCATCAAACACAATCAAACCTCTACAAATGATTCAGAATGCAGCAGCACTACTGGTCTTCAATGAGCCCAAAAGAGCCCATGTTACACCTCTCTTTATTTCTCTGCACTAGCTACCGGTTGAGGCTCGCATCAAGTTCAAGACGTTGATGCTTGCATATAGAACAGCCACGGGCTCAGCACCCGCCTACTTCCACTCACTACTACGAATCTACATTCCCTCCAGAAGTCTGAGATCCGCTTGTGAGTGACGCCTCGTGGTACCGTCACAGAGAGGCTCAAAATCACTTTCCAGAACATACTCGTTCACCGTTCCTGGCTGGTGGAATGATCTTCCCACCCCCAGGGCCGCATTAAGATCTCACTGGGCCCCGGGACTATGACTTACTGCAGGGCCCCCCATCACAATAATGATATATATAGCTTTAAATATGATTTTTATCCTATCAACATTTTTGATGCACTGAAATTTCATAATTCTTGTTACTAATTTCAATATCACAAAAAATAATACTAGCCTAAGTAAAACCAAGCTTACCGAAGACAAGTAAACTGTCATGAATGACAAGAGAACAAAGATACATAACAAATCGACCAACTTGAAAAACTTAAAGCATTGAATAAAAAACATTATATTGTATAAAGTAAATGTACAAATAGACTGAATAGTCTTCTCTGTATAAATTCGATATACATTAATTCCTATTTTACAAAAGTGATTCGGTCAAGGACAGGGAGTGATTTTCTTTCTGATGTTTGATTTACATTATTGACACAAATGGCAACAGCAGCTATATTAGGCTGCTTTCGAGGAACACAAAAGAATATATTGGGAACAATACTGGTAACCAAACAGTTGCTGCATGACTTTCATAGTATGAAAAAAAAAGAAAACAAATACACTATTGGAGTCAATGGGGACCAGAAACCTTCTGGTTATGAACATTCTTCAGAATATCTTCTTTTATGTTGAGGTTAACAAAGAAATTCATACAGGTTCAGAACAACTTGAGGCTGAGTAAATGATGACAGTATTTTCATTTTTGGGTGAACTATCCCTTTAAAATGTCATCATACAATGCCAGAAACTAATATAGCCTACTACACTACACATGCATGCTTTATCTTTAATGTTCATGTAAGACACAGATGACTGTGTTTACGAGGATACTCCCAAAGACACATAACTATGTGTATTTGAACGTTTAAGCTCAAGGTGCGAAAAAGAACTCAAGTTTAGGCAGGTGCTTTACAAGCATGTGCGCGCCGCGCGTTTTAAGCTGAAACCGTCTTAACGCGTGCATTTGCCAAAATGAATTCTGCCCCGCTTCCTAATGTCTTTGCATGACCATTTCCAGGTTACGCCAGAATGAAGTGAAGAGAGGTGAAATTAAAATATAAAATAAATGCATTTGATTGGTAAAACAAATTCAAACGCGACGTTTCAATCTGTAATGGCACTGCATGGAATTTATGGAAAAGCTCCACTAAATAATAGCGCTAATAAGTGGTGGGCTTTGGCGATTGGCGCTACCGATGACCAGTCAATCTACTCTACATCACAAGCCCCCTCCTTGCTCGGGCCCCGGGGCTTCAGCCCCACCTAGCCCAATGGTTAATGTGGCCCTTCCCACCCCTATCTGGAATGCTGAATCCCTGACAATTTTCAAGCGACCGCTAAAAACTCACCTCTTTAAGATGAATTGCTCTATGTATTCCCCAGTTGTAAGTCGCTTTGGATAAAAGCATCTGCAAAATGACTAAATGTAAATGTAAGTTGCTAGGGTATTCTAGGTGGTTGCTAGGGTGTTCTGGGTGGTTGCTAGGCTGTTGCTGTGGGGTTGCTAGGGTACTCTGGATGGTTGCTAGGTAGCTGCTAGAGTGTTCTGTGTGGTTGCTATGGTGTTCTGGGTGGTTGCTAGGCAGTTGCTATGGTGTTTTGGATGGTTGCTAGAATGATGCTATGTGGTTGCTAGGCAGTTGCTAGGGAACTCTGGGTGTTTGCTAGGCGGTTTCTAGGGTGTTTTGGGTGGTTCCTTGGATGTTCTAGGTGGTTGCTTGGAAGTTGCAAGGGTGTCCTGGGTGGTTGCTAGGGTGTTGCTATGTAGTTGTTAGGTCACAGCATGTTTGCTAGCTTGTTTCTAGCACGTTTCAGCCCTCTGTTCACATGTTTATAGGATTTTTAGCATGTTGCTCACATGATTTAACACAGTACTGTTCTGTTTTAGCATGATTTAGTACACTGTATCTTTTAGCATATCGCTAACATGTCCTAGGCTAGTTTTAGGATTTAATCTTCATCAGAGCAGTGAATCATTCAGACTTTCTTGAAGAAGTGAGTCAAACTGAATGTTTTTGGCTGTTCGCTGCAGGAGTGAATCATAAACTCTGGATCAAAGCCTCATCTGACATTGTGAGGCCGCAGAACTCGATCTGAAGCGGCTGGATTTGTGTGGTTTTGTCGACTCTAAACCTGCTCTGAAACTCAGAGTTTGTTAAACTAGCTTCAGGCCGCTGAAGTGTTTGTGCTGTTTGTTTGTGTGATGGAAACACGAGCATCAGAAACACTTCACAACGTCTGTCTGACAGATCTGTGTGTTCGGCTTCATCTGCAGCATCGCTCTGATCAGACTGTGTTCACAATCAATGGTTTCAACTCTTTACTGAAGCTGAAACCTCTCGAGTTTTCTATGGCACACAGTCGTTTCCACAAAATCACATTTAAGATTTTTATAAAACAAAATCAAGTAAAAAGCCTCTCAATCGCTCAGTTATCAAACACATCTGCTGCTGATCGCTTTGTAAAGAAACTCTACCGATGTGAATTGATTGTTGCGAGTGTAAATTAATAATGTGAATCACCAAACACATTACAGTTAACAAATGTCAAATGAAACTAAATGGATTATGTTCATGCTGCAAATACGTTTCAATGAACAGCATCTGTTTATAACTTCACAAGTATCTGTTTATTATTTTAAAACTAATGAGTAATTCAGCTCCAGCTAAATATAAATATGAAATAATTATATAAATAAAGAACTATAATCAATAATGAATTTATAATGGTTTTGGTTTGTTCTGGTTTATAGAGTTTTTAGGTTTAGTTTCTTCTAGTTTCTGTTTTTTAATTTCACTGAGTCACTAAGGCTCAAAGACTCCTGACACTGTGAGTATTTTACTGGACTCACAGATGGTCAGTTGTTGTTGTGGTTTAGTTTGAGCTCAAGTGTCTTGTCTGTGTCTCTACAGAAGAACTGTGTGTGTTTGCCTGCTTGTTTTTAGCATGTTTTAGTCCTTTGTTCGCATGTTTATAACACTCTTAGCATGCTGCTAACATGATTTAACACATTGCTAGCCTTTTTTTCCCCTCACATGATTTAGCACATCGTTAGCATCTTTAAGCATATTGCTAACATTAGGCTAGTGTTTAGGCTTTGCTAGTGATAGAGTGAAGGATTCTGGGAGTTTAGATGTGAATTTTGTCAGCTGGAGTTTGAATCTCGGCTCTAATCTGAACATTCCGTGAGTGAACGTTTGTGGGATTTTTCCCGGTTTTGATCGGCATTTTCAGGTAAACTATAAAGCTGTGCTCACACCGCAGGAGTTTCAGGCCGATTTCTCCCTGATTTACTCCTCTACAGAAAACAGCCTGTGTGTGTTCACCAGTCTCTATATTTACTGTGAAACTGTGACTGGATTCTAGAAAGAAAAAGAGTTGCTTCTCGTCGTTTACAGTCAGTAAAATAATTAATGGACACGTCACAATCCAGCTGCTTCTGCTCTGTAGACTAAATTAATTAATCTTAATTCATGATTCTGTTCAGGTGTCTGTGCATCAGATCACTGAATGAACTACAAACAGATTCACATATAATCTGTTTCTCACAGCTGTGCTGTGTGTTTAGTTTTATCACAGTCACTCATGATCGATTAATGGCTGTAAAGTGTTGGAGACTGTGGTGTGAGAGAGAGAGTATCAGAGTAAAGAAGAGCTTTACATTTGTTAAAGGGGTCCTATTATGCTCTTTTACAAAGTCTTGATTTTGTTTTGGGGGTGTACTAGAACATGCTCTCATGCTTGGTGGTTCGAAAATCTCATTATTTTTCACATAATTTACATTATTACAATACCTTTCTCCCCAGTCTGGCACAAACGGCTCGATTAGTTCCGAATTTGATGAAGGCCCGCCTTCCAAAAAACGAAATGTGTTGTGATTGGTTAGCTGTCCCAGTGCATTGTGAACTGTACACAAAGCAGAGCTCCGTTCACAAACGCTGCTTTATCAGACATTACATGCTAGATGAAATGAAAATGACATCCAAAATTTTCTGAAGACAGTCGGTTTCCTTCAGAAATACAGTGTTATAAAAACACCCGCACCGGGTTTAGATTTTGAAAAGTGCAATGCTCAAGCATTCTCCCCACCCATCAACCATTTGAATTTCTGTAGGCAGGATTTATTTTAATGATATTCTAATGGACCAATTTGTGATGTCACAAATACAGGAAAACAACTTTGTAGTCCAAACGAGCCATTCGTTGTAGTTCTTGAAAAGGGATTTTTTTTTAAATGAAATATCTCCCTTTGGTGTTGACTTTGAGATTTGTAACTTTGTAGATCTTTTTTATGCCCAAACACACACAATACACACTGACTAAAATTCAAAAAGTGAAAAAGCATAATAGGACACCTTTAAAGAAACTGGATTTAAGATGTAATAAATTAACAGCATGTGTTTTATCTGCTTTTATGTCAGGATTGTGTTCCTGCAGTATTAAACAGCATGTAAATGTGAGTAAAGGTCAGAGGTCAGCAAGTCTCAGCGTTGATCTGCTCAGCGTGAGTCTATCAGTGTGTTTGTGTACTCAATCAATCAGAGGCTGGATTTGATCTGGTCTGTATGAGGACTGATGAAAGACTCGTCTTCAGTCACAGACATCACAAACTTCCCATCATCCTCCACAGAGCAGCTCACACTCTATAGCTATAGCTTCAGCGATCAGCGCTGCTGGATATTTACTCTCTGAACCAGAAACTCAGAGCTTTACAACAGCAGTAGTCTCAGCCTCAGACGTCACACCCATGGACCGCTGGCTGAACGTCGGATGTATATGGCCAAAACACTTCAGGAGTTTCGAAGTCGTCATCGGATTGGTTAAATTATACAGGATTTCCGGGAGACGTGTGTGTTGCGTTCTTTAACGTTCCACCTGGAAACAAAGATGCCGTGACGTCAAACCCCCTCACGAAAGAAGAAAGCCGTCGTGTTTACAACTGTGACGATGAGCGCTTATCAGGATCAATTAAACGCTGGATTTTCAAAAGTATGTGAAATATTTAAAGTTCGCGGCATAGAATCTTTAAAATACGTATGAGAGTTTTACCAGTCTGTTATTGTGGCGACATTTCCACGCCCCGAAACGTGACGCTGAATGAAACGAACTGTGATTGGTTGCTTGACGTGTTGGTCAAACGGCCTCATGGGCGGGCCTTGGCCAATGAAAACTGCCATGGATTCCAGACCTTCAGCCACCAGTCTGAAGGTCTGGCTACGCGAGACTACAACAGCAGACCCAGCAGGCACAAAACAGGCACACAACGTCATAAGACGTTGATATTTGGTTAAATTTTGGTTGCGACGTCGGGTGACCAAAATTCAACGTAAATTCAATGTCTTATGTCAATGTTAAATTGATGTCCAATACCGACGTCAGCTGATGTTGAGATTTTGTTGTTTTTAGGTTGTGCAACCAAAATCCAACGTTAAGTCAACGTCAAATTGACGTCAAATCAACCAAAATGCAACGTCTGTCCGACGTCATGTCCAACGTCAACCTGACGTTACATAGACGTCTGGTGCCTGCTGGGGAGAGACGAGCGGTTTGTGTGTTTCATATACAATGTGAGGATCAAACGTCTGAAGAAGAACAGAAGAACCTGAAATCACCTGTTAACCGTCCTCAGAGAAAACACATGATAAACTACTAAATAATGTCTGAATGAGAAAGCTTTGTGTGAGGGGTTATTTTCAGTGGTGTAGTGGAGGGTATACGCAGGTATATGGCGTATACCCACTTCTTTATCAGTTGGCTTTGCATATACCCACTTCTAAATCCCTTCTGATGCGCAACATTCAGTAGTGTCCTGCATTAGCCAAAATCATGACAGTCCGCCACATGAATAGCTAATCCAATCGCATGTGAATAAATGCAAATATTCCCTAAAAACACCCAGTAAAAACGGTCAGGACCGTGGCGCCGGTTTCCTTTGAAATATGCTTGCAATATGCTTTTTGAACCCGCTCCCGAGAGGATGCCGACAGAAATGCTGCCTGTTCATGCGTAATAATAAATTATTGATTACTAATTTGAATTAGAGGGTGACATGGGAGTGGACTTTCAAATCTCTCCCGTCCCACTCCCACAAAAAAAATCTTGTCCCGTCCCAATCCCACGAAAAAACTGGGCGGGAAATCCCGTCCCGTTCCAATCCCGGAAGAATGACTCCCATTCCCTCCCACTCCCGTGTTTTATTTATTTATTTATTTATTTTTTACAGTAAAAATACAGTACAGATCACAGCGTACCCACCTTAGTTGAATAAAAATCCAAAATGTGTAGTTTTTTTGTTATTATATTGAACTGAAATCCAGCTTAAACAATGCACAGTGTGCATTGCACACACATTAAATTTCATGTAAATCATCCATGCCAACACACACATTTTCTATTTGAATTTTTTTTCTTCATTTGAAAGTAGACATTTCAGTCTATAGATATATTTTCACAGAGACCTAGACGGCAGAAAGCGCGTCCTGTTTGCTTTAATTACTTTACAGAAGCGCAACCTTTCGTTGTTATTCTGAGTGCACACAAATAAACGTAGAGTCTTTACAGATTCGAAAGATGTAATAGGCTACTTTTATCTGTATGACCAAAAATTACGGAGATTTTAAGAGCAAGTGAGCGCACCGGCGCCTGTCCTGCAGCGAGCGCGCTATTCAGCTTCCACTCTCCAAAGCTCCCTGTTTACTTTCACTTTCAAATTAGCTCGGCGTCAAGCAGTTGTTTGTTTTTAGGTTGCTTGAGTTTTCACTCTTTCCCTCACTTTCCTCCGCTTTTAAATAGCTTGTAAAGCACCGTGCACATTTTACTTTCACTTTTAAATTAGCGGCAATTCGGCATCAATTGCCGAAAAATACAAAATACAACATAACTTTTATTAACAAAACGAATAAAAATACACTATACTATATGCCTAATATAAAATAACAAATAACTTACAAATTTTAAAAAGGCTAGGTATACAAAACTGAAAATCAGTAAAGACTGAGGAACAAATAATTATAAAACGAAGAACGTTTATTAGCAAAACGATTAAGAAAGTTTGAAGGCACAGACTGCATACAACTTGATGTAAAAATAATGGGGGGAAAATCACAAAGTTTAAATAAAATAAAAATCAGCAAATACGTGGAACCAAATAAATGAGAAACGAATGTTTAAAAAAAAAAAAAAAAAAAAAACCTTCCAATATCACCTTAGATAAATGGCAGGTCAACAGGCTTTTCAAAATCCAAAATATTTTTAAAACAGGCGCTTTTACATTTCGTTTTGAAACTCCTCTGCCATCGTCTTGTCTTTTTCACCTCACTCTTCTTGTCAGTCAGCTCGACTCACTCTCCTCATGTGATAAATGAAATCTGATCTGTGATGCGCGATTGTCGTTCGTTCGGTGTGCTCCATTGAGCAACAGCGTTCAGTTTTAATTGTAGTGTCTGTTCTCTAACTGAACTAAATGATTTTTATTACTATTAAAAAAATCAAAATGACGGTTAGGGGCGGTGCCGCGGTGGGCAAGTGACGTTACCGGTGTTAAGCCGCAACACCGGTTTCACCGCCAACACCGTCTATCGCAGCAAGCCTAATTGAGTGGCCATGTGAAGTTGCTACTACATACATCTTTCAGATGAAAAGCCATATTTGAGGTCGATGAATGATAGATGAGCGTTTGGATGTCCTGCCCGAGTATTACCACATAGACCAGCCGTTAACAATCTGTCCGTCACAGACTGCGTCATTCACTTAACCAACCAAACCAAAGCAAACAGGAGGAGAGCATAAAGAGACAGGGCAACTAGAATTGAGTTCAGAATTAAAATATACAGTTTATAGTTTATTATATAAAAAAGGTATATTTGTGTATAAAGTTGGGTATCATTACTATTCCCGGTCCTGCCCACTCCCCCTGACATTTCTTCCTGTCCCGTCCCAATCACGTGATTCGTAGCGATTTTGTTTCCCATCCCGCGGGATTCCCGAAAAAAATGTCAGCCTCTAATGGTGATCCATACTTAGAATTTGTACTCTGCATTTAACCCATCCAAGCGCACACACAGTAGTGAACACACACACCCGAAGCAGTGGGCAGCCAATTCTGTAGCACCCGGGGAGCTGTTGCCTTGCTCAAGGGTCTCACCTCAGTCGTGGTATTGAGGGTGGAGAGAGTGCTGCTTATTCACTCCCCCCACCTACAATCCCTGCCGGACCTGAGACTCGAACCCGAGACTCGAACCCGTGACCTTTGGGTTACAAGTCCCACTCGCTATCCATTATGCCACAACTGCCCCCGATCAATACCCTCAACATTCATTCTGCTTCTCTAATAAGAGCAAAACAGCTTAATTTCTAGCTGAATCTGACAAACCCGTCTGATCCTGAGGAACCGCTGGAGACACACAGACGATTAAAACATGCTTGTGTCATGTGATCCTGTGACTCACAGAAAACAGATTCTTTGAGAAATCAGTTGTGATTTCATTCAGCAGGACACATCCTGTCAGATCACTGCAGCTCATCTAAAACAACTCTGCTAAAACACTGAACTGTTTCTCCTGTTTCTAAATCAGAACCAGTTCATTTCTTACAAAAAAAAAAAAAAGAAAGAAATATTAATCAAACGATTTATTTATGGTGTTTGGTTCAGTCGGTTCATCTTCCTCTGATGCTGACAGACACTGAACTGAAATACTCAGAAAGTATTTCCTAACCACTGAATCTACAGCAACACAGAAAGAGAAATTATTTATTAACTGAGATATGAGTTTATCATCTGAATTTATTATGATGAGAGAGAAAGACTGGTTGCCATGAAATAAACAGACATGATTTCTATCGCGATGTCTTTTCTGGATGAACGATCAATCAGTGTGATCTGACTCACGGACAGGGCCGCTGCTGGCCAAATGGGTGCCCTAAGCAGGATGTTGTGCCCCCTCTCTCAAATATTATTGAAGTTAAACATAAAAAAAAAAAAACACCCACTATATAGGGTTCAAAGTAGAACTTTAATAAAATATAAAAGTAAATAAATAAATTGTAATTGTGTTATTTACAAATTACAATTGTAGCTCTAGACAGTTACCTATTGCTATGATTTTATTAATTCATTTGTCTCATTGATTTTATAGTCTCAAGCATTCAGAAATCACGCAAAAGAAAATTAAGCAGTTTTACTATTTATTTTATACTAAAATAAATTTGTGATGTCCACATGTTTTTGTTGAAGAAATTATAGAGGCTTTGTTATCTATACCATAAGGTGGCCAAAAATTAAAGATTAAGTGGATATTTGAATTAAATGTTTGGTCAATAGCCTATTAAACAAGGATATGATCGTCCTGTAAGTGTAACAGTAGCAATTACCAGGCCTTTGGCTCCCTTTGCAGGCATTTGTAGTAACAATGTACATATATTTATTTTGTATTACATCATGTATTTTAAGTGTTATTCAGTGAAAACATAATTATTAATTAACCAGTCATTATTGCCTCTGTTTTTATATAATGCACTTTAAGTAATTTTAAAGGCTGTTGTTGGCTTAGGTCTGTTTATATAACCACAAAAATATTATCTTAATACTTCTTTGTTAATTATTATTTGAAGTAACAAAACCATGGTTAAATTGCAGTTACCATGGCTACAAGAACCATGATTTTTGGTTTTATTCGTGTTAAAACCATGGCTAATTTTCATAAGGGAACATGGAAACTCAGAGAGAATATTAGATGCGTTGGTGGTAGTGAAATTAGCTATTACTTCAACAGCCAAAAAAGTTTCACAAGCTTACGAATGTAACCTACCTGAAAGTGATGCACGGGCTTCGTTTTCATCTTTTTTTTTTTCTTTTTCTTTTCTCGGCGCCGGATTGCTGTTGTCTTTTCACGGGCATAGATCCATCAATTATGATCATTTGCATTCAGCCGCAAACATGAGGTGGGAGCGGTCGCGGGCGCGAATGTGGGAATGGTGCGTCACCTTTTTTATTATTTTATTTTATTTTATTTATTGCAGCGCATTTCATGTGATTTTCATCACTTCCAATCAAACTGACCCAAGATCTGTTTCTGTGTTGTGTGTATTTTAGGTTTTAGGTTTGTGTGACTCAGTGAAGTTACTGACTGGCTGTTAAAGACGCACATTAGGAAGAAAGTTCTGTCATAGTAAATGATACTTTAATTTAAAAAGAAATGTTGCCAAAAGTAGTATTTATTATGCTTAACATTTAGGATCAATTATTCTTCAAATACTTAAAGAATCATTAATGGAATCAGTCAATGAACTGGAACCTTAAATTCCTTATGATTCCTGTCACTACTCATCTATTATTTGTCTAAACTGATCAAGATGTTTCCATCCAAAGTTACGAATTAAACTTATGCGCAAAATTGCAATATCGCGTAAAACATTTGTGAATAAAGCACCGTTTTCATCCAGCGAGCTGAAGAGAACAAAATCATCACTTCCTGATTACCTTGCGCTAAATATCATAAAGAAAATAATTAATTTGCTGCAGCAGGAGAAGGCACTGTATATAATCATTTTTGTAAACAATAAACTACGAGCTTCAGAGCGTGCAGACAAAACGCGGTCATGTTTTTTTATTTTCAGAGTCTGCATAACGCAGTTCTGGGAGTTAATTATAATGAAGCACTTTGATGAGACTTTGCTCAAGCATTTTAGAAAGACAAAACTAGCATTTCAGACGCTGTGAACGAAATCGAGTCCAGTTATGCATCCCATCGCAAAGTCACACGTAATTTTTGATGCTCATTAAGGAATTTATTCGGTAAAAGTGTTTCCATCGTAGTTTATGCGCACGTTTTCTTACCGGATAAGAAATTTATCCGACTTAGTTGGACGCCTAAGGTTTTTTATGCACATTTTTTAGAATTTATGCGCATCTTGGCATTTCCATCCAGCGTTTTTTATGCGATATCCCAAAATGTATATAAAAATAGGTGGATGGAATATGCATATAAAAATAGGTGGATCCTTTAACAGAGACTCGTCTGAAAGTCTAATATAGTTTTAATAGCTGACGTGTGTCTGTTTACATTTGAATGTTTGACAGTTGCCTTTCAGTTGGAGTTTGAACGGATTCGACTGTTTGAACGTTTTGTCAGTTAGAAAAGATAACATAATAAAGTAATTAATCAGCTTAAGTCAGGAATAACAATAATGGCTTCTTGATTCATTCATTTATTATTCATTATTTATTTTATTTTAAATTCAATTCTATTTTAATTGATCTGTCAGTCTTTCTGTGTCTCTTCACTGGTTCAGTGTGTCTCTGTGACTCTGGAGCTTCTCGTTACAGTTCATTATTCATCAGAAACAATGGAAGACCAGTTTAGACCTGTATTTATAGCTCCTGCTTGTCTATGTGGTCTAGTGCTGGTCTAGTGCTGGTCTGGAGCTGGTTAAGGTAGTTAATAAGTCTGGTGGGATAATTTAAGAAACCAGCATTTCAAACACACATAAGGTTTGCAGCTGAACTGCTCACTGGACTCTGATCTAGTGAACTTCCTCGCTGTCTACAGCTTCTTCTAAGCAGCGATTGAAACAGAGCCTCATTAGAGACTAATGTGGAATTTACTAATTTTTCTTTCACAACAGTGAGGGAAAGTCACATTGGCTGACGAAATTAGACTTTTGTTTACATTCAATAAAAATTATCATAATTTGATTACGTTTTATTCACGTCAGTCATACATTGTGTAGGTCACTATAAAATTTACTCTATTCTTATCCCAGTTGACCGGCCGCTCACTTTCTTGTCTTCAGGGAGAACCGGACGAATTTAGGTGTTGTGATTCCGACAGGCTTTGTCTCCTTTATTGTTTTTTATTTTTTTTAATTAAATTATATTTTAATTTGAGTATCTGAGTCACAGCAGTGTTGTGTTCTCTTGAGGTTCTGTTTGTTTTCTTTGGAGCTCATTCTGAGAACTTCTCCTGCGCTCATCAAATAATCAAGACCCATCTGAAAGTCCAGCTTAGACTGGTTTATGTGGGTTAGTGCTGGTTTATTTGTTAATTAAGGTAGTTAAGAACCAGTTCATTTCTTACAAAAGAAGAGCTAGATTAAAGATTATCAAGACAAACTATCTGTTGCTTGAGAAAGGAGTTTAAAAAGCTTGAAGTTTGAACACCTGAAATGTAACTTTGTTTTATTTTCAGTCAAATCAATGCAATATATTTTTGTTCAATAATAGTTTTTCTTTTTTCTTTTGTATTTTGAGAGAATTTCATGTATGTATGTAGGTAATAGCTGATGTGTGTCTGTTTACATTTGAATATTTTGACAGTTGGAGTTTGAATTAACTTGTTCTGTCAGTTAGAAAAGATCAAATAATAAAACATTTAATCAGCTCAAGTCAGGAAAATAACAGTAATGTTTAATTATTATACAGTTTAATTATTATACAGTTATTATTAATAATTTATTTTATTTTAAATGAAATTATATTTGAATTGATCTGTCTGTGTTTCTGTGTCTCTTCAAGGGTCTAGTACTGGTCTAGTGCTGGTCTAGAGCTGGTCTGGAGCTGGTCTGGAGCTGGTCTGGAGCAGGTCTAGTGCTGGTCTGGAGCTGGTC
Source organism: Spinibarbus caldwelli (assembly GCA_039654775.1). Classification (NCBI taxonomy): domain Eukaryota; kingdom Metazoa; phylum Chordata; class Actinopteri; order Cypriniformes; family Cyprinidae; genus Spinibarbus; species Spinibarbus caldwelli. The sequence goes on from CM077245.1 coordinate 4,214,114, forward strand.
TAGTACTGGTCTAGTGCTGGTCTAGTACTGGTCTAGTACTGAACTAGTGCTGTCTGGTATTGGTCTAGTGCTGGTCTGGAGCTGGTCTAGTGCTGGTCTGGAGCTGGTCTAGTGCTGGTCTAGTACTGGACTAGTGCTGTCTAGTACTGGTCTAGTGCTGCTCTGGAGCTGGTCTAGTGCTGGTCTAGTACTGAACTAGTGCTATCTACTATTGGTCTAGTGCTGGCCTGGAGCTGGTCTAGTGCTGGTCTGGAGCTGGTCTAGCGCTGGTCTGGAGCTGGTCTAGTGCTGGTCTAGTGCTGGTCTAGTACTGGTCTAGTGCTGGTCTGGAGCTGGTCTAGTGCTGGTCTAGTGCTGGTCTGGAGCTGGTCTAGTGCTGGTCTAGCACTGGACTAGTGTTGTCTAGTACTGGTCTAGTGCTGGTCTGGAGCTGGTCTAGTACTGAACTAGTGCTGTCTAGTATTGGTCTAGTGCTGGTCTGGAGCTGGTCTAGTTCTGGTCTGGAGCTGGTCTAGTGCTGGTCTGGAGCTGGTCTAGTGCTGGTCTAGTGCTGGTCTGGAGCTGGTCTAGTGCTGGTCTGGAGCTGGTCTAGTGCTGGTCTAGTACTGGACTAGTGCTGTCTAGTACTGGTCTAGTGCTGGTCTGGAGCTGGTCTACTACTGAACTAGTGCTATCTAGTATTGGTCTAGTGCTGGTCTGGAGCTGGTCTAGCGCTGGTCTGGAGCTGGTCTAGTGCTGGTCTGGAGCTGGTCTAGCGCTGGTCTAGGTCTAGTACTGGTCTAGTGCTGGTCTGGAGCTGGTCTAGTGCTGGTCTGGAGCTGGTCTAGTACTGATCTAGCGCTGGTCTGGAGCTGGTCTAGTGCTGGTCCGGAGCTGGTCTAGTACTGGACTAGTGCTGTCTAGTACTGGTCTAGTGCTGGTCTGGAGCTGGTCTAGTGCTGGTCTATTACTGAACTAGTGCTGTCTAGTATTGGTCTAGTGCTGGTCTAGTACTGGTCTAGTGCTGGTCCGGAGCTGGTCTAGTACTGGACTAGTGCTGTCTAGTGCTGGTCTAGTGCTGGTCTGGAGCTGGTCTGGAGCTGGTCTAGTGCTGGTCTGGAGCTTGTCTGGAGCTGGTCTAGTGCTGGTCTAGTACTGAACTAGTGCTGTCTAGTATTGGTCTAGTGCTGGTCTAGTGCTGGTCTGGAGCAGGTCTAGTGCTGGTCTAGAGCTGGTCTGGAGCTGGTCTAGTTCTGGTCTGGAGCAGGTCTCGTGCTGATCTAGAGCTGGTCTGGAGCTGGTCTAGTTCTGGTCTAGTGCTGGTCTGGAGCTGATCTAGTGCTGGTGTAGTACTGGTTTAGTACTGGTCTAGTGCTGGTCTGGAGCTAGAGCTTCTGTTAATAAGTCTGTGGATCCTTTAAGAAAGCAGTGTTCAAACACATCATAAGGGTTAGCAGCCTGCTGTTCATCTGTAGTGCGCACTGGACTCTATCTAGTGAGCTTCCTCGCTGTCTACATAGACAGCTTCTTCTTAAGCTGAGGACACACGACACAACTGAAACATTATAAAGCTGCTTTCTGATTGACAGGGTCCCTACTCAGTGTTCACTGCTCCCTACTCCCTAAACAGGGGACATCTGCTGAAGTGGACTTCACTGACAATAATCGCTCATTTGAAACGCTCTGCATCATCATCAAAGAAAATGAACGCCACACATATTATGATATAACATAAATAAATATTGCAATTTATTTTACTTTCAAATTTAAACATGTAAAATACATAAGCAATTATGTATCTAATAAATATAGTCGAGATGTATATGTTCAGACGGTTAGAGATCGCAGTGTTTTCTTTCTCACACGCAGCATCATTAACTCTTCTGAGGGAAATAATGTTCAGTTAAAAAGACCGAGCCTCCGCTGCTTCTCGCCGGATTTACTTAGTTTCACCTTTTCATACAAATACAATCTGCAAATGTGACTCATCGCCATAACATTCATAAATGCTCATGTTTGTATAATAATAAGATTTATTGCAGCCGCTCCGTCGCAGATCCTTTAAAACACTCTTCAAACGACTCTGCTGTTGTTAGCTCTGACTGATGACGCGTGCACAATGACTGCTGGGTAATTTTCTCTCTCCACTTCCTGTGAAGTGATGTATGGACAAAGCCACTCGAAGGCAAGCCTGCAACCATTAGCCGGAAACACGTAGCGGCTAAAGCTAACGCTTCCGGTCTGTTCAGCGTGTGAGAAAGCAGAGCAGAGCACGTTTCTTTGAATGGATGTCGATGGAGGAGAGGCTTCAGACGCCGAATAAACATTCATCATTTATTGAATCCACAGACTATCTGCTAATCTACAACATGTTTTACACTAAACAATACTTTTGGATTCAACTGAAAAAAAAAACAAAAACAAAAAACGCTGTTTTATTAAAGAAGTCACTGTGTGATTCAGCTTCTGGTGTTTCTCATTCATTCCTATGATATCCGTAAACGACCAATAAGCGTCGCTCAACTCTGACCGCAGTTCAGTGACGTCACGGCTGTAATCTGATTGGTTATCAAGCCTCACGTGATCCGAGTTAGCCGTTACGCTTTCTCTAACAGTAGTAACACAGAGCCTCTCGATCTCTGGATCTTCTTCCCTATAAACACTGTTCACAGCGCTCTTAACTGAACATGTTCCCGCCCTTCAGACGGAGAACACCCTGAAGTCCACTTCCGGTCGAGTGACGCGCACCTTCAGACTGACCTCAACACACCTCACTGAACTGAAGAGCAGCGAGCGCAAACTCTAGATCTCAACTTCCGCTTCCGGACCGAACGCGAGCGGATGTGACGTACTCTATTCAAACCCATCAGCGTAAGGTTAGAATTAACAGCGTTTTATTCACTTTAACATTATTCTTTAAACACTGTTTCTGTAAAATGGTGCTTTAGAATAATTATTTTATAGGCTAATTATTCAATCATTCCTCAGTGTTTTGTTTTGGGGTCGTTGGATGCGTTCATGCGTGAATGATGATGATGAAAAGATGAAGTCATGATGTGTGAGACGCTGGGGTCAGAGGTCATGTCAGCAGCTGAAGTGGATCTGAGGCTCTTCTGGAGAGTTTGAGAGGATCTGCAGCTCTCTTTATCTCACGCTCAATCCTTATGAGACACTGTTTCACAACTGATCATATCTGGGTTTTTATTATTATTATTATTATTATTATTAAAGGGGTGTGTGTGTTGTTTGTAGTTATGTGTTTTGGTGTGAAATATGTGATTTAAGAAGAATGTTGTGTATGTTTGTGCGGCTGAGACTGTTGTATAATAATGAAAATCAATCAGAATATTTGAATAATAATTCTATTGATTTGAGCATAAGCTGAGGTAACGGATGCTGCAGATCAGTTTGTGTTTAATACACCAGAAATCATGATCTTTCCTGCTCTGCTGGTGTTTCTGATCAATATCACAGCAGCGGCTTCAATATGATTTCCATCAAGATCAATGCTTCTCTTTGATTCTGAATTATTGCACGAGACACATTTCATTATGTCTTTACAAACGCCTCGGTCTGTGTTTAATTCCCTTAATTATAACATTTCTAGAGCTATTTCTAAACGTTTATTCTAGCAATAATATGTCAATGATCTCATGTAGGCTTATGTCTAAAATCAGGGATTAAAATGAATTGGTTGTAAGTAAAAACAGTTGGATATTATTTTCTGTTACATTTCTAGAGTTAGAACGAAACGAATGAAATAAAACATTACTTAATATACAAAACTATTATATAATTAATATATATAGGATAATAATCAAAACCCTTCTGAAACTGAGACTGGTTTATGAGGGTTAGTGCTGGTCTGATGCTGGTTTAGTTGATAATTAAGGTAGTTAAGAAGTCTGGTATGGCTGAACCAGTTCATTTCTTATAAAAGAAGAACTAGATTAAAGAGATGATAAAATCAAACTTTCTGTTGCTTGAGAAAACAGTTTAAAAAGTGTGAAGTTTGAAGTCGTTTTAAATTTGAATTGCTTTTAAAAGCTTGAAGTTTGAACACCTGAAATGTAACTATTTTTTATTTTCAGTAAAATCAATGCAATATATTTTGTTCAATAATATTTTTCATGTTTTCTTTTGTATTTTGAGAGAATTTCATGGTACTAATTAATATTTATACAATAATTAGGATCCATTTTTTTCCCATCAAAAATAATAATAATAAAAAAAAATATATAATACTTTTATCTCATCTAAAGTATTTCTGCTCACACTTTCTCCTCTGCTTCTAAAGCAGAATCAGTTCATTTCTTACAAAAGAAGAACTATATTAAGAAGATTGTCAACACAAACTTTCTGTTGCTTGAGAAAGCAGTTTATAAAAGCGTAAGGTTTGAAGTAGTTTTAAATTTGAGTTGTTTTTAAAAGCTTGAAGTTTCAACACCTGAAATGTAACTTTTTTATTTTCAGTAAAATCAATACAATATATTTTTGTTCAATAATATTTTTCATGTTTTCTTTTGTATTTTGAGAGAATTTCATGGCACTAATTAATATTTATGCCTTAATTATTATCAATTTTTTCCCATCAAAAATAATTTTAAAAAATATATAATATTTTCATCTCATCTAAAGCATTTCTGCTCACACATTTCACTTTTTCTCTTTTATTTCTAAAGCAGAACCAGTTCATTTGTTACAAAAGAAGAACTAGATTAAAAAGATGTTAAAATCAAACTTCATGTTGTTTGTGAAAGCAGTTTAAAAGGCGTGAAGTTTGAAGTAGTTTTAAATTTGAATTGCTTTTAAAAGCTTGAAGTTTGAACACCTGAAATGTAACTTTGTTTTATTTTCAGTAAAATCAATGTAATATATTTTTGTTCAATAATATTTTTTCTTTTTTCTTTTGTATTTTGGGAGAATTTCATGGCACTAATTAATATTTACGCAATAATTATGATACATTTTTTTCCCATCAAAAATAATTTTTAAAAATTATAATATTTTCATCTCATCTAAAGCATCTCTGTTCACACATTTCACTTTTCTCCTCTGTTTCTGAAGCAGAACCAGTTCATTTCTTATAAAAGAAGAACTAGATTAAAAAGATGTTAAAATCAAACTTTCTGTTGCTTGAGAAGGCAGTTTAAAAACCATGAAGTTTGAAGTCGTTTTAAATTTGAATTGCTTTTAAAAGCTTGAAGTTTGAACACCTGAAATGTAACTTTTCATATTTTCAGTAAAATCAATGTAATATATTTTTGTTCAATAATATTTTTCATTTTTTATTTTGTATTTTGAGAGAATTTCATGGTACTAATTAATATTTATGCAATAATTATGATCACTTTTTTCCCATAGAAAATCATTTTTTCCCCTAATATTTTCATTTCATCTCTGCTCACACATTTTTATTTTCAGTAAAATCAATATAATACATTTCTGTTTAATAATAATTTTTCTTTTTAATTTTGAATTTTGAGAGAATTTCATGGTACTAATTAATATTTACACAATAATTATTATCAATTTTTCCCCATCAAAAATAATATTTTTTTCCCCTATTTTCATCTCATCTAAAGCAGCTCTGTTCACACATTTCACTTTTTCTCCTCTGTTTCTGAAGCAGAACCAGTTCATTTGTTACAAAAGAAGAACTAGATTAAAAAGATGTTAAAATCAAACTTTCTGTTGCTTGAGAAAGCAGTTTAAAAAGTGTGAAGTTTGAAGTAGTTTTAAATTTGAATTGCTTTTAAAAGCTTGAAGTTTGAACACCTGAAATGCAACTTTGTTTTATTGTCAGTAAAATCAATGTAATCTATTTATGTTCAATAATATTTTTCCTTTTTTATTTTGTATTTTGAGAAAATTTCATGGTACTAATTAATATTTATGCCTTAATTATTATCAATTTTTTCCCATCAAAAATAATACATTTTGTCCCTAATATTTTCATCTCATGTAAAGTATCTCTGTTCACACATTTTTATTTTTAGTAAAATAAATGTAATACATTTGTTTAATAGTATTTTTTCTTTTTAATTTTATAATTTTGAGAGAATTTTATGCTACTAATTAATATTTACGCAATAATTATGATCACTTTTTTCCACTCGAAAATAATATACTTTTTTTTCTAATATTTTCATCTCATCTAAAGCATCTCTGCTCACACGCTTTTATTTTCAGTAAAATCAATGTAATATACTTTTGTTCAATAACATTTTTTCCTTTTTATTGTGTATTTTGAGAGAGTTTCATGGAAACCTATAAAGCAGAGTTTTCTGGACAGCAGAGAGCAGAATCTCTAAAGTGCCCCTGATATTAAAATCAAACTCAAACTGTATCTGATTGATCTCAGAGCAAAACTAGATCAAGTTGATGAAGATCAGCTCTGAAGCTGCTTTAAGAGACTCGTCTGAGAGTTTAATACAGTTTTAATATCTGATGTGTGTCTGTTTACATCTGAATATTTGTCAGTTGAGTTTGAATCGTTCCGTCAGTTAGAAAAGATCAAATAATACAACAATTAATCCGCTCGAGTCAGGAACATAACAGTAACGGCTTCTCCATTCATTCATTTCTTCTGAATGATGTATTTAATTAGAAACGAGATGATATTTGAGTGTTTCAGTGTCACACAGAACACACACGCAGTTCTGTATCTAATAAACACAGTTCAGACGCTTAGAGATCGCAGTGTTTATCATTAACTCTTCTGAGGGAATAAAGCTCTGGTTTTACTTACTTTCATCTTTTCGAATGCGCCTCATCGTCATAACATTCATAAACGCTGATGTTTGTTTAATAATAAGCGTCGCTCACCTCTGACCGCGGTTCAGTGACGTCACGGCTGTACTCTGATTGGTTATCAAGCCTCACGTGACCCGAGTTAGCCGTTACGCTTTCTCGATCTCTGGATCTTCTTCCCTATAAACACTGTTCACAGCGCTCTTAACTGAACATGTTCCCGCCCTTCAGACGGAGAACACCCTGAAGTCCACTTCCGGTCGAGTGACGCGCACCTTCAGACTGACCTCAACACACCTCACTGAACTGAAGAGCAGCGAGCGCAAACTCCAGATCTCAACTTCCGCTTCCGGACCGAACGCGAGCGGATGTGACGTACTCTATTCAAACCCATCAGCGTAAGGTTAGAATTAACAGTGTTTTATTCACTTTAACGTTATTCTTTAAACACTGTTTCTGTAAAATGGTGCTTTAGAATAATTATGGCAGGAATAATTATTTATAGGCTAATTATTCAATCATTCCTCAGTGTTTTGTTTTGGGGTCGTTCGATGCGTTCATGCGTGAATGATGATGATGATGAAAAGATGAAGTCATGATGTGTGAGACGCTGGGGTCAGAGGTCATGTCAGCAGCTGAAGTGGATCTGAGGCTCTTCTGGAGAGTTTGAGAGGATCTGCAGCTCTTTTTATCTCACGCTCAATCCTTATGAGACACTGTTTCACAACTGATCATATCTGGGTTTTTATTATTATTATTATTATTATTATTATTAAAGGGGTGTGTGTGTTGTTTGTAGTTGTGTGTTTTGGTGTGAAATATGTGATTTAAGAAGAATGTTGTGTATGTTTGTGCGGCTGAGACTGTTGTATAATAATGAAAATCAATCAGAATATTTGAATAATAATTCTATTGATTTGAGCATAAGCTGAGGTAACGGATGCTGCAGATCAGTTTGTGTTTAATACACCAGAAATCATGATCTTTCCTGCTCTGCTGGTGTTTCTGATCAATATCACAGCAGCGGCTTCAATATGATTTCCATCAAGATCAATGCTTCTCTTTGATTCTGAATTATTGCACGAGACACATTTCATTATGTCTTTACAAACGCCTCGGTCTGTGTTTAATTCCCTTAATTATAACATTTCTAGAGCTATTTCTAAACGTTTATTCTAGCAATAATATGTAAATGATCTCATGTAGGCTTATGTCTAAAATCAGGGATTAAAATGAATTGGTTGTAAGTAAAAACAGTTGGCTATTATTTTCTGTTACATTTCTAGAGTTAGAACGAAACAAATGAAATAAAACATTACTTAATAAATTCAAGGCACTGTAATTTTCTCATCCGTTTGATACAAAACTATTATATAATTAATATATATAGGATAATAATAAAAACCCTTCTGTAGCTGAGACTGGTTTATGTGGGTTAGTGCTGGTCTGATGCTGGTTTAGTTGCTAATTAAGGTAGTTAATAACCAGTTCATTTCTTACAAAAGAAGAACTAGATTAAAGAGATTGTCAAGACAAACTTTCTGTTTCTTGTGAAAGCAGTTTAAAAAGCCTGAAGTTTGAAGTAGTTTTAAATTTGAATTGCTTTTAAAAGCTTGAAGTTTGAACACCTGAAATGCAACTCTGTTTTATTTTCAGTAAAATCAATGTAATATATTTTTGTTCAATAATATTTTTTCTTTTTTCTTTTGTATTTTGAGAGAATTTCATGATACTAATTAATATTTATGCCTTAATTATTATACATTTTTTTCCCATCAAAAATAATACATTTTTTCCCTAATATTTTAATTTCGTCTAAAGCATCTCTGCTCACACATTTTTATTTTCAGTAAAATGAATGTAATATATTTTTGTTCAATAATATTTTTTCTTTTTTCTTTTGTATTTTGAGAGAATTTTATGGTGCTATTTAATATTTATGCCTTAATTATTATCATTTTTTCCCCACCAAAAATAATACATTTTTTCCTAATATTTTCATCTCATCTAAAGCAGCTCTGTTCACACATTTCACTTTTTCTCCTCTGTTTCTGAAGCAGAACCAGTTCATTTCTTACAAAAGAACTAGATTCAAAAGATTGTCAAGACAAACTTTGTTGCTTGTGAAAGCAGTTTATAAAGCTTGAAGTTTGAACACCTGAAATGTAACTTTTTTATTTTCAGTAAAATCAATGTAATATATTTTTGTTCAATAATATTTTTCATGTTTTCTTTTGTATTTTGAGAGAATTTCATGGTACTAATTAATATTTATGCAATAATTATGATCACTTTTTTCCCATAGAAAATAATTTTTTTCTCTAATATTTTCATTTAATCTCTGTTCACACATTTTTATTTTCAGTAAAATCAATATAATACATTTCTGTTTAATAATAATTTTTCTTTTTAATTCTGTATTTTGAGAGAATTTCATGGTACTAATTAATATTTGCACAATAATTATGATAAATTTTTTCCCCATCAAAAATAATACTTTTTTTTTCCTATTTTCATCTCATCTAAAGCATCTCTGCTCACACATTTCACTTTTCTTCTCTGTTTCTAAAGCAGAACCAGTTCATTTATTACAAAAGAACTAGATTAAGAAGATTGTCAAGACAAACTTTCTGTTGCTTGAGAAAACAGTTTAAAAAGCGTGAAGTTTGAAGTAGTTTTAAATTTGAATTGTTTTTAAAAGCTTGAAGTTTCAACACCTGAAATGCAACTCTGTTTATTTTCAGTAAAATCAATGCAATATATTTTTGTTCAATAATATTTTTTCATGTTTTCTTTTGTATTTTGAGAGAATTTCATGGTACTAATTAATATTTATGCAATAATTATGATCCATTTTTTTCCCATCAAAAATAATAATAATAAAAAAAATATATATAATACTTTTATCTCATCTAAAGCATCTCTGCTCACACTTTCTCCTCTGTTTCTAAAGCAGAATCAGTTCATTTCTTACAAAAGAAGAACTATATTAAGAAGATTGTCAAGACAAACTTTCTGTTGCTTGAGAAAGCAGTTTATAAAGCGTAAGGTTTGAAGTAGTTTTAAATTTGAATTGTTTTTAAAAGCTTGAAGTTTGAACACCTGAAATGTAACTATTTTTTATTTTCAGTAAAATCAATACAATATATTTTTGTTCAATAATATTTTTCATGTTTTCTTTTGTATTTTGAGAGAATTTCATGGCACTAATTAATATTTACGCAATAATTATGATAAATTTTTTTCCCATCGAAAATAATTTTTAAAAATTATAATATTTTCATCTCATCTAAAGCATCTCCGTTCACACATTTCACTTTTCTCCTTTGTTTCTGAAGCAGAACCAGTTCATTTCTTACAAAAGAAGAACTAGATTAAAAAGATGTTAAAATCAAACTTTCTGTTGCTTGGGAAAGCAGTTTAAAAACCATGAAGTTTGAAGTCGTTTTAAATTTGAATTGCTTTTAAAAGCTTGAAGTTTCAACACCTGAAATGTAACTTTTCATATTTTCAGTAAAATCAATGTAATATATTTTTCTTCAATAATATTTTTTCTTTTTAATTTTATATTTTGAGAGAATTTCATGCTACTAATTAATATTTATACAATAATTAGGATCCATTTTTTCCCATCAAAAATAATAATAATAAAAATATATATATAATACTTTTATCTCATCTAAAGCATCTCTGCTCACACTTTCTCCTCTGTTTCTAAAGCAGAATCAGTTCATTTCTTACAAAAGAAGAACTAGATTAAGAAGATTGTCAAGACAAACTTTCTGTTGCTTGAGAAAGCAGTTTATAAAGCGTAAGGTTTGAAGTAGTTTTAAATTTGAATTGCTTTTAAAAGCTTGAAGTTTCAACACCTGAAATGTAACTTTTTTTATTTTCAGTAAAATCAATGTAATCTATTTTTGTTCAATAATATTTTTTCTTTTTTATTTTGTATTTTGAGAAAATTTCATGGTACTAATTAATATTTATGCCTTAATTATTATCAATTTTTTCCCATCAAAAATAATACATTTTGTCCCTAATATTTTCATCTCATGTAAAGTATCTCTGTTCACACATTTTTATTTTTAGTAAAATAAATGTAATACATTTGTTTAATAGTATTTTTTCTTTTTAATTTTATAATTTTGAGAGAATTTTATGCTACTAATTAATATTTACGCAATAATTATGATCACTTTTTTCCACTCGAAAATAATATACTTTTTTTTCTAATATTTTCATCTCATCTAAAGCATCTCTGCTCACACGCTTTTATTTTCAGTAAAATCAATGTAATATACTTTTGTTCAATAACATTTTTTCCTTTTTATTGTGTATTTTGAGAGAGTTTCATGGAAACCTATAAAGCAGAGTTTTCTGGACAGCAGAGAGCAGAATCTCTAAAGTGCCCCTGATATTAAAATCAAACTCAAACTGTATCTGATTGATCTCAGAGCAAAACTAGATCAAGTTGATGAAGATCAGCTCTGAAGCTGCTTTAAGAGACTCGTCTGAGAGTTTAATACAGTTTTAATATCTGATGTGTGTCTGTTTACATCTGAATATTTGTCAGTTGAGTTTGAATCGTTCCGTCAGTTAGAAAAGATCAAATAATACAACAATTAATCCGCTCGAGTCAGGAACATAACAGTAACGGCTTCTCCATTCATTCATTTCTTCTGAATGATGTATTTAATTAGAAACGAGATGATATTTGAGTGTTTCAGTGTCACACAGAACACACACGCAGTTCTGTATCTAATAAACACAGTTCAGACGGTTAGAGATCGCAGTGTTTATCATTAACTCTTCTGAGGGAATAAAGCTCTGGTTTTACTTACTTTCATCTTTTCGAATGCGCCTCATCGTCATAACATTCATAAACGCTGATGTTTGTTTAATAATAAGCGTCGCTCACCTCTGACCGCGGTTCAGTGACGTCACGGCTGTAATCTGATTGGTTATCAAGCCTCACGTGACCCGAGTTAGCCGTTACGCTTTCTCGATCTCTGGATCTTCTTCCCTATAAACACTGTTCACAGCGCTCTTAACTGAACATGTTCCCGCCCTTCAGACGGAGAACACCCTGAAGTCCACTTCCGGTCGAGTGACGCGCACCTTCAGACTGACCTCAACACACCTCACTGAACTGAAGAGCAGCGAGCGCAAACTCCAGATCTCAACTTCCGCTTCCGGACCGAACGCGAGCGGATGTGACGTACTCTATTCAAACCCATCAGCGTAAGGTTAGAATTAACAGTGTTTTATTCACTTTAACGTTATTCTTTAAACACTGTTTCTGTAAAATGGTGCTTTAGAATAATTATGGCAGGAATAATTATTTATAGGCTAATTATTCAATCATTCCTCAGTGTTTTGTTTTGGGGTCGTTGGATGCGTTCATGCGTGAATGATGATGATGAAAAGATGAAGTCATGATGTGTGAGACGCTGGGGTCAGAGGTCATGTCAGCAGCTGAAGTGGATCTGAGGCTCTTCTGGAGAGTTTGAGAGGATCTGCAGCTCTTTTTATCTCACGCTCAATCCTTATGAGACACTGTTTCACAACTGATCATATCTGGGTTTTTATTATTATTATTATTATTATTATTATTATTAAAGGGGTGTGTGTGTGTGTTGTTTGTAGTTATGTGTTTTGGTGTGAAATATGTGATTTAAGAAGAATGTTGTGTATGTTTGTGCGGCTGAGACTGTTGTATAATAATGAAAATCAATCAGAATATTTGAATAATAATTCTATTCATTTGAGCATAAGCTGAGGTAACGGATGCTGCAGATCAGTTTGTGTTTAATACACCAGAAATCATGATCTTTCCTGCTCTGCTGGTGTTTCTGATCAATATCACAGCAGCGGCTTCAATATGATTTCCATCAAGTTCAATGCTTCTCTTTGATTATTGAATTATTGCACGAGACACATTTCATTATGTCTTTACAAACGCCTCGGTCTGTGTTTAATTCCCTTAATTATAACATTTCTAGCGCTATTTCTAAACGTTTATTCTAGCAATAATATGTAAATGATCTCATGTAGGCTTATGTCTAAAATCAGGGATTAAAATGAATTGTTGTAAAAACAGTAGGCTATTATTTTCTGTTACATTTCTAGAGTTAGAACGAAATGAATGAAATAAAACATTACTTAATATACAAAACTATTATATATAATTAATATATATAGGATAATAATCAAAACCCTTCTGTAGCTGAGACTGGTTTATGAGGGTTAGTGCTGGTCTGATGCTGGTTTAGTTGATAATTAAGGTAGTTAAGAAGTCTGGTATGGCTGAACCAGTTCATTTGTTACAAAAGAAGAACTAGATTAAAGAGATGATAAAATCAAACTTTCTGTTTCTTGTGAAAGCAGTTTAAAAAGCCTGAAGTTTGAAGTAGTTTTAAATTTGAATTGCTTTTAAAAGCTTGAAGTTTGAACACCTGAAATGTAACTCTTGTTTTATTTTCAGTAAAATCAATGTAATCTATTTTTGTTCAATAATATTTTTTATTTTTTCTTTCGTATTTTGAGAGAATTTCATGGTACTAATTAATATTTATGCCTTAATTATTATACATTTTTTCCAATCAAAAATAATAAATTTTTTCCCGAATATTTTCATCTCATCTAAAGCATCTCTGCTCACACATTTTTATTTTCAGTAAAATCAATGTAATATATTTTTGTTCAATAATATTTTTTCTTTTTTCTTTTGTATTTTGAGAGAATTTTATGGTGCTATTTAATATTTATGCCTTAATTATTATCATTTTTTCCCCACCAAAAATGATACATTTTTTTCCTAATATTTTCATTTCATCTAAAGCCTCTCTGTTCACACATTTCACTTTTCTCCTCTGTTTCTGAAGCAGAACCAGTTCATTTCTTACAAAAGAACTAGATTAAAGAGATTGTCAAGACAAACTTTGTTGCTTGTGAAAGCAGTTTAAAAAGCGTGAAGTTTGAAGTAGTTTTAAATTTGAATTGCTTTTAAAAGCTTGAAGTTTGAACACCTGAAATGCAACTCTGTTTTATTTTCAGTAAAATCAATGTAATCTATTTTTGTTCAATAATATTTTTTATTTTTTCTTTTGTATTTTGAGAGAATTTCATGGCACTAATTAATATTTATGCCTTAATTATTATCAATTTTTTCCCATCAAAAATAATTAAAAAAAATATATAATATTTTCATCTCATCTAAAGCATCTCTGTTCACACATTTCACTTTTTCTCCTCTGTTTCTAAAGCAGAATCAGTTCATTTCTTACAAAAGAAGAACTAGATTAAAGAGATTGTCAAGACAAACTTTATGTTGCTTGAGAAAACAGTTTATAAAATGTGAAGTTTGAAGTAGTTTTAAATTTGAGTTGTTTTTAAAAGCTTGAAGTTTCAACACCTGAAATGTAACTATTTTTTATTTTCAGTAAAATCAATGTAATATATTTTTATTCAATAATATTTTTCATGTTTTCTTTTGTATTTTGAGAGAATTTCATGGTACTAATTAATATTTATACAATAATTAGGATCCATTTTTTTCCCATCAAAAATAATAATAATAAAAAAATATATAATACTTTTATCTCATCTAAAGTATTTCTGCTCACACTTTCTCCTCTGTTTCTAAAGCAGAATCAGTTCATTTCTTACAAAAGAACTAGATTAAGAAGATTGTCAAGGCAAACTTTCTGTTGCTTGAGAAAGCAGTTTATAAAGCGTAAGGTTTGAAGTAGTTTTAAATTTGAATTGTTTTTAAAAGCTTGAAGTTTCAACACCTGAAATGTAACATTTTTATTTTCAGTAAAATCAATGTAATATATTTTTATTCAATAATATTTTTCCTTTTTTTATTTTGTATTTTGAGAAAATTTCATGGTACTAATTAATATTTATACAATAATTATGATAAATTTTTCCCCATTGAAAAAAAAATTATAATATTTTCATCTCATCTAAAGTATCTCTGTTCACACATTTCACTTTTCTTCTCTGTTTCTGAAGCAGAACCAGTTCGTTTCTTACAAAAGAAGAACTAGATTAAAAAGATGTTAAAATCAAACTTTCTGTTGCTTGTGAAAGCAGTTTAAAAAGCCTGAAGTTTGAAGTAGTTTTAAATTTGAATTGCTTTTAAAAGCTTGAAGTTTGAACACCTGAAATGCAACTTAGTTTTATTTTCAGTAAAATCAATGTAATCTGTTTTTGTTCAATAATATTTTTTCTTTTTTCTTTTGTATTTTGGGAGAATTTCATGGCAATAATTAATATTTATGCCTTAATTATTATCAATTTTTTCCCATCAAAAATAATATTTTTTTCCCTAATATTTTCATCTCATGTAAAGTATCTCTGCTCACACATTTTTATTTTTAGTAAAATAAATGTAATACATTTTTGTTCAATAACATTTTTTATTTTTTATTGTGTATTTTGAGAGAATTTCATGGTACTAATTAATATTTATGCAATAATTATGATCACTTTTTTCTACTCGAAAATAATATACTTTTTTTCTAATATTTTCATCTCATCTAAAGTATCTCTGTTCACACATTTCACTTTTTCTCCTCTGTTTCTGAAGCAGAACCAGTTCATTTCTTACAAAAGAAGAACTAGATTAAAAAGATGTTAAAATCAAACTTTCTGTTTCTTGTGAAAGCCGTTTAAAAAGCCTGAAGTTTGAAGTAGTTTCAAATTTGAATTGCTTTTAAAAGCTTGAAGTTTGAACACCTGAAATGTAATTTTGTTTTATTTTCAGTTAAATCAATGTAATATATTTTTGTTCAATATTTTTTATTTTTGTATTTTGAGAGAATTTTATGGCACTAATGAATATTTATGCCTTGATTATTATAAATTTTTTCCCATCAAAAATAATAAATTTTTTCCCTGATATTTTCATCTCATCTAAAGCATCTCTGCTCACACACTTTTATTTTCAGTAAAATCAATGTAATATACTTTTGTTCAATAATATTTTTTCTTTTTTTATTGTGTATTTTGAGAGAATTTCATGGTACTAATTAATATTTACGCAATAATTATGATCACTTTTTTCCACTCAAAAATAATATACTTTTTTTTCTAATATTTTCATCTCATCTAAAGCATCTCTGCTCACACGCTTTTATTTTAGTTAAATCAATGTAATATACTTTTGTTCAATAACATATTTTCCTTTTTATTGTGTATTTTGAGAGAGTTTCATGGAAACCTATAAAGCAGAGTTTTCTGGACAGCAGAGAGCAGAATCTCTAAAGTGCCCCTGATATTAAAATCAAACTCAAACTGTATCTGATTGATCTCAGAGCAAAACTAGATCAAGTTGATGAAGATCAGCTCTGAAGCTGCTTTAAGAGACTCGTCTGAGAGTTTAATACAGTTTTAATATCTGATGTGTGTCTGTTTACATCTGAATATTTGTCAGTTGAGTTTGAATCGTTCCGTCAGTTAGAAAAGATCAAATAATACAACAATTAATCCGCTCGAGTCAGGAACATAACAGTAACGGCTTCTCCATTCATTCATTCATTCTGTCTGAATGCATTCACAGACTAGGTCCTGCTGTCTAAGAACTAAATTAAAAAGATTGTCAAGACAAACTTTATGTTGCTTGAGAAAGCAGTTTATAAAGCGTAAAGTTTGATGTAGTTTTAAATTTGAATTGCTTTTAAAAGCTTGAAGTTTGAACACCTGAAATGTAACTTTGTTTTATTTTTAGTTAAATCAATGTAATATATTTCTGTTTAATAATATTTTATCTTTTCAATTTTGTATTTTGAGAGAATTTCATGGTACTAATTAATATTTACACAATAATTATGATCAATTTTTTCCCATCAAAAATATAATTTTTTCCCCTAATATTTTCATTTCATCTAAAGTATCTCTGCTCACACATTTTTATTTATTTCAGTAAAATCAATGTAATATATTTTTGTTCAATAGCATTTTTTTCTTTTGCATTTTCAGAGAATTTCATGGTATTAATTAATATTCACACAGTAATTATGACCATTATTGACCATATGACCATTAAAATATTTTTTTCTAATATTTCCATCTCATTGAAAGCATCTCTGGTCACAAACTTTTATTTTCAGTTAAATCAATGTAATATATTTCTGTTTGATAATATTTTTATTTTTTATTTTGTATTTTGAGCAAATTTCATGGTACTAATTAATATTTATGCAATAATTATGATAATTTTTCCCCACTGAAAATAAAAAAATTTCTAATATTTTCATCTCATCTAAAGCAGCTCTGTTCACACATTTCACTTTTCTTCTCTGTTTCTAAAGCAGAACCAGTTCATTTCTTACAAAAGAACTAGATTAAAGAGATGAATACAAAAAAATACTTTGCAACCATGTTACCATAATATTACAAACTTAATAATTACAAACTCAGAGAAGACTATACATGAATATTCATTAATTCATTCATTCATTCATTTGTTTGTTAATGTGTAAAAATACATAGATTACTGAATTTCTAGTGTCATACAGTAGTGCTCACCTCCAGTCTGATTGAAGCGTTCTTTGGCAACATTGATGTTGTTCTTGAAGGTCTGCTCAGTCCCAAGTGAGGCCTGAGTCTCTCTGTCCCAGTAGTCTTCTCCCACAGATTTAGCCATCCAGTCTTGCCTGGGTGTCTCTCTGCGAATGTTGCTGTCATAGTATGTGAAAGGCTGTTCATCTACAAGCCCTACTGTCACAAACTGTGGAAAATTTGGTAAACCTGATGTTGCTGTATAGAAGTACTGCAGGGAATGTTTCCCTGAAAAAAAAAAAAGAAACAGAAAACCTCAATGGCTCAATAATAATTGAGATTCCTTTAAACCGCTATCATCGATTAAGAATTTGGTAAAGACATTTTGAAGATCTGATGGCAGATTTAGCCTAACGTTTATTCTGTGAACTCCCTGATGTAGCTCAAAGAGTTTTCTAATAATAATTGTTACAGTTTTTTCACAGTCGCTTTGGTCCATTTCTCAGATCAGAAATTAAATTTTCAAAACTACTTGTTCAACCTCCACATCATCTAGTCACTTGTGCACATCATAAAAGCAGTTTCTCATTCTTCTGAACAAATTGCGATTGCTTTGGTATATTCATGCAACTGATTATGCACATATGTCTGAGGTTTCCTACATTATCAGTTGCTAATGTCATGTTGCTCAAAATGTATTATTTAGTTCTCTGTGCTATATTCTTTCCTCTCAAAACATCTAGTTATTAGCTCATCGTATAAGTCATTAAATGCAAAAACTGTCAAGCATATTTTCTACACATCTCTATTAGACTTTTTGTAAATTTGCCATGAATTGTATAAGTGAATCTTGACTTTCACTAATGAAGAGAATACAGATCAACCAATTATAAACCAGTTTATAAACCTTCAATTGGAAAGCATATAGACAGAGGACAACACAAGAGTTACAAATTCTGAAATGGATGAACATCCAGAAAACGATCAGAGTCAACAGACGTGAGAAAGAAGAGGAGTAAGGATGCTTGCTGGAAGGGTACAGAGGCAAACAGAGGAAGAGGCAGAAGATGCCAAGGACAGAGGCGCATATCAGATGAAATAAGGGCCACTATTGTGGCTGAAGGGTGCAGCTAAATATTGGGAGATCAACCATATCCTCAATAATTCAAACATTTCGAAACAGTCTCTTTCAATCAATATCCCACTTAGAGTAATGTGTAAATTTGTACTTTTGAAATGGATATATGGCATACATAAAAAGTGCAGCCTTCTGCATTTCAGTACAGTAACTCTCATCCAAACTGTTGCCATAGTTTACATCAGGTAACACTAACAGAGTGCACTGTTATACTGACAACATGACTAAACATTGCGACTATCTTGTTTGTGAACAATGACACAAGGACTTTTCATTATGATGGCACTGATATGTTCATTGACATTAATACTTACTTTTGAGAGATGAACTAAAGATTTTGAGTGAACTAAAGAAGTTACAGGCTTTTGCAGGAAATCCATTGTGTGGTGCTGTTTGTATGAATTGAGAAATGCACTTACTTTGCAAATATTAAGGACGATTCGAGAAATGCACCAAAGCGACTGAGACAAACTGTAAATAATAATAATCATTTACATATTTTACATTACGTAAATTATTTAATAGGGCAAACAAATGCATATGAATGTTGTTAATAATAATAATAATAATAATAATAACATCTGTACACATTGTTTGTAAACCTGAACATTAATCATGTATAAAACATTACGTGATAATGAAATCCTACCAGCTCTTGCACTACACATGAAAAAGAAAAGAAAAACCAAGATCTGCATGTCTACAATAGTATCCGCCTTCATTTAAGAAGTGAAAGATCCGAGCTCGCAAACTGAAAGACTCTAGAAACTCAAGTGCGATGCATTTTAGGCAAAATGATGTCCACGCCTACAGCGGACAAGCCTACGTCAACAAATTAGGGCCAATAGAATTTATAATTACCTCTGCTCATTAATCTCTAGGATGCAGGTACTAAAACATATTCATCAGTCAAGTTATGAGTAATCAATTATTTATAGCTATAGGCTTACATTACTTTAACTCTCTAAATGGAGGCACAGCGTATTTACAAAACGAACATGCGTAAGGATGCATTTTAAATTATTCTGGCCTATTCTAGGTGATTTAATCTTCAATTTACGAATGATCACAACAGATATGCCGTTACTCAAATTCACATTTAGGTCAAATCAGGTCAGTTTTTTTTCCCCCATGAAATGCCATGTGTCTCATCATTAGTCTGCATTGTTAATTCAATCATCAAAGCTAAATTCCATTATTTAAAAAAAAAAAAAAAAAAAACACACAACATTTTGAATCTGTTAATAATTCATTTTAAATCAGTGACGATCGCAACATTAAAACTTTTACATTGTATAAATGTTACACTGTATAATCAAATCAAATAATTTACTTCATGGAAGAAATCATAGAATAACTTCAAATCATCTACTCACCGGCATAAACGAGTTGTATCCCGATAAGCAGAAGAACTAGTCCCGACTGCATGTTTACTTTTTGATCTGAAAACATGAATTAGCTTTTTTTGTTTCAGACTCCTCAATGTCTGGCTATAAACTGGCGAAATGTCCCTCCGAGGTCTCATATATAGCTCTTGGATCGGCAGCCAATAGATATTCTGGACAGATTCAACGTCATCAGTCTCTAAGATGAATTTCATACACTGGGTTGTTTTCCGAAAGCGAAAACAAAATAAATTCTATTAGGGCCTTAACCATCCTTATAGCCTATCCTTTCCCCAACCTATATTTTTCACATCGTACATACAGATGTTTGTACAAAACCTAGCAAAACATTTAATGTAAATAATAATAATAAAAAAGGTGTTAGTCACAAATTCAACAACCTTGTGTTTTTTCTAGTAGTGGTCCTCCAAACTACAATACCAGTATTACTGTGGTGTTTCTTTAGCTGTTGTGTAAACAATAAACCCACTTTTTAGGCTATATACCACTTTTTTGTTTTTATTTTATTTTACGTATGATACAATGATACCAGTCTTTCTGCAGTACAGTTGAAATTGGCACACGTGTAGGCTACTGTTCGACTATGAGAAAATGGTCATTATTATTAACAAGTAACTGTTGAATAGACTAATAATAATAATAATAATAATAATAATGATGATAAAAATAAAAAATTGACTCAGGGCTCAACATGAAGGGTTTTTTTCTACTGGCCTGGGGTGCGTTTCCCAAAATAAACTAGGCCTATATTGTAAGTTCTGTCATTACCAATAGTTCAGTGGAACATCACACCATAGTTAGCTAGCGATGCTTTTGGGAAACACACTCCTGGTCAGGCCAGTAGATCAGATATTTAGGCCTACTAGCCCTGCCAAAACATTCACTAGCCCCCCAAAATATCGTTTTTATTGTTTTTGACCAATGTAACTTTAGAATACATTTTAGAGACCAGTGAAATTTCAATTGCAGCAAAAACTACTAGCCTAGCTAATATAAAGTTCAAGCATTAAAGACAAGTAAACAGTCAATAATAAAACAATAACAAATAAGAAAATTACAAGCAATAGCACAAATAAATACAATAGAACAAATGATACATTAAAACGATTACTTCACAGTGTTTGTGAAAACTGTATTACTGTATGAAATATATAGTAGGCTATACAGAAATACCTATTAAAGCTACGTTATTTCGTTATTTAATTAAGAGCTGTGAGTAATTATCTGTTTTTCTTTTGTTGTTTAATTAACATTTCCATAGGAAATGCACGGATCCGTTATACCTTTGACCAGTGACGTAGCCATCATTTCAGTAGTGAGGGGGACTGAAATGTGAAATGTAATAATGCCTTTTTTTCTTTTTTTTATTGACAGGTTGTATTTATTTTTTCTTATCGCTTACTTTTAATTGGCTAAGGAATCAAATAGGCCTAAGCTGCTGGACAATTACTACACAGGCTATACCGGTTTGGCTATCTGTTGTTACCAGATTACAAGAGACAATAAAAGATACGGTATTTCCCTGTGCCCTTAAATGCACGGTTACGAGAAACCACGTGATACCTTAGCAAACTCCTCCAGCGTCAAATCCACAGTAAATGGCGCGTTTGGAATAGGGTCTACTATTGTTGGCTTTGAACGCCACCTAGTGGAAACTAACTGCTAGAAGTTTTAGAGAAATAGATGACTATTAGGTACGTTTAGTCTGAGATCACAAGAAAGACCGTTGGATGATGTTGCATTACAGTTTTTTTTTTTTTTTTTCAATTGCTAACAAGCGTTTACCAATATTTAAAGTACTTTTTCTAAACTCTTAACACAGCAACACACCAACATCACACAATTAGCTAAACAGTTAATTTTCTGGCCAAAACCACATTTTGTTAAATAAATACAAACTCTACATTTCAAAATGCTGAATGCTTTTTCTACATATACTAACTCTATCAAAACACAGCAGACCCGATTCAAAATCGAGTCATTCGGTCAAAACATTTGCACTAGTTTTCTATCCAACAGGAACATATAGTCAAGCACATAGACTGCCAAAATTCTAACAATTAATGGCACTAAAAAAACTGCATTACTTGTCATATTTCAGTTTGACTTGTAGGCTATAGAACAAACAATATGATATCCATTTAAACAGCAGTAGCAGCAGCAGCAACAACAACAACAACAACAACAACAACAACAACAACAACAACAACAACAACAACAACAACAATTCAGTCATCTGAACTCTTCATTTTTGTGTGTGTGTGTGTGTGTGTGTGAATGTGTGGATTCATTTTAGATAGTATGTGTACTGCATAGTGAATGAGTCATCAGTACTTTATGGAATGTAAAAGAAACGTGACAGAATTGCTGCAGTGAAGGCTTTATTGGCAAAATTAAATTTCTGGAATAAAAGAACGCAATGTTGGGCAATCCACTGCAAAATCTATCACTGTGACAGTAAAAATCTTGCCTTTCATCATTTATTCAAAGACCCTGACAGGTGAATATTCACAAAAGTGTAAAAAATATTGTGTGTTTTGAAGTGGGACGTAGCGCTGTCTGATGCACCTGCTAACTTTAACTGTTTTTAGTCTAGTAGTAAACTTAAATCCTTTTAGGAACTGCAGGTCCTAGCCATAGAAACCATAATAATGATTTATATGACACTAAGTTATAATGAGCTTATGCAACTTCACACATTTACAATTACTTACTATATTATTATTTACTATTACTCCACTAGGTCTGAAATATATATTGTACGTTTTAATCCCCTGAACACACTACAAACATGATGATCTAGAATATGATGCATTGCCGTGTCTGTCATAATTAAATAATTAAACAATTTTGGAGAAAGTGGCTGTACATGTGTTTTTGTTTTGTTTTTTACATAAAAACTTTTTTTTAAGTCTTCCTTTAACGGACATTAATATAAGACAATACTGCAAAAACAGTTTACTGTCAAGCTGTTATATTCCTGTTATATATTTATTGACTAACATTCCTAATTTTTCTGTCATTAATTTAATTAATTTCATATGTTGGTATTAATTCAGTGTTTATAATGCTAACACTTGAACTTGAAATATTTTCAGCCGAAACTTACATGTTTTCTTGAGAGCAAAAGGTATTGTGAATAAAAGGGAAGACTTTAAAATAAAGTCTGTAAAATAAACTGTTAAAAGTATTTGATGATCACTAGTGTAGTGATTAGGGTGACCACCTGGCAATAGATCTGTTGCGGGACAGTAGATGTGATTTTGCGGGACAATGCGGAACACGTGTGAGACAGATACATTTGCTACTGTTATGCCATTTAAATTTTGATTTACATTACATCCGTTGTCTTGTGCGCCGATTTATGTTTCTGCCGGTGGATGCACATTGCCCACACTCCAGGATGTGCTTCTGGCAACATTAAATCCATAAGAGAGTATACGTTTTGAGCGTGCACACATAGGCCTAATGTCTGATCGAGAGAGATAGCGCATCTGTTTTGTGTGAGAGAGTGAAGAGAATCCTGCGAACGGATGCATTTGTTGCGCTCTCGCATTACAATAATGCGCTCTGGACACTTGTCATTAAAATAACGGCATAGAAACCGCCTCAAACGAATTATTAAAATGAAAAGAAAGTCGTGTCTGAAAGCTGCAATCGTTTTGTTTTTGTTTTTTTAATGAAAGGAGAATATCTGTTTTTCCGTGTGCGCTCGACCATTTTCGTCGGTGTTGCTCGAGCACTTGATAAGGTCCGCACATTGCGCCGTCCACGCAGTTGTCATCAGTGGAAAAAACCCCTCTCTACGACTGCGTCGGTTGGTTATTTTCACAGCTAGAACATGACGGCTACTAGTGATGCGCGGATGAGCTAAAACGTCACCCGAATCCGCAGCTTCAAATAATTTATCCACCCGCCAACCGCCCGCACCTATATTTTTGTCTGATTTAGATAACCGCGCCCGACCCACACCCGATCGTCACATTCAGGGTTCATACGGTCGTGAAAAACCTGGAAAAGTCATGGAATTTTAAAACAGCAATTTCCAGGCCTGGAAAGTTTTGCAAAAGATAAATAAACCCAGAAAGTTTTGGAAAAGTCATGTTTCACAATTCTCTGTACATTAGAATTATGTTTAATCAGGTCCTGAATTTCAGTGCGGTATCGCGCATATATCGCATTACTTATTCCCGCGGCTTTCGACTTTAAAATGCGGGAAATTCCTGCAACACATTTATTCAATATAGCGTGTAGGTTAGATGAGTAAATAAATTCACACAAACCATCAGATCAAATCAGTCATTTGAAAACAGCGTGAGTGACCGCGTCTTCTCTCTGACTTTCTCTTCACATCGGCGCATCTAGAGCTGCACGCTGAGATACAAGACTTTAGCTCACGTTTCGGTATTGACAGAATTGTCAATTGCCTAATCGGTCATTGTTGCATCGTCACAATTTATCATTTTTTTTAAGCCTTTTGGTACTCGCGCGCTCCAGAGGCGCTTTTCTGCGCGCTCACAGTCACATCCAAAGCGCGCGCTTGTTGCGCTTAAGTGGCCAAATACACACACAATGACATCAAAATGGTCGTCCTGGAGAGTATTCTCATAAGCACTGTCGGTTTTGTCTTAAGTTAATGTAAACAGCTGCGAATGAAAACGCATGTGTATCAGTATTGGATCCGTGAAATAGGTCTTGTGACAGCAGCCTAATAAAGTTGTGCCGTTTTTCATTAATGTTAATCAAACAACAAAAGACAGAAAATCCCTGACTGCTCTTGACTAAATAATGTTTTGAAATGGAATAAACTGTAAATTAACATATTAAAGTTATTCAACTTTAATATGTTAATTTACAGTTTATTCCATTTCTGTAGCTTATTTAACAAGTTCATATTTGCATCATTAATGATTTATTTTATCCACCCGCGACCCACCCGCAAATGATCAGAATGTAAGTTTTTATTACCCGACCCACACGACCCGCGGATTTAACCGCCATCCGCGCATCACTAACGGCTACGCAAATGCATTTTTAAATGCCAGTCACAGTGTTTAATGTATTTTTTTATTATGGTATTTCAATTTCTGGGATGAAAAAAAAAATACAGAATACATAATTAAATTGCGGGACGCAGCTTACGTACTGCAGGACGCGGGACAAAGCTCTCAATTTCGGGACTGTCCCGCAAATTGCGGGACGGGTGGTCACCCTAGTCACATAACCGGCTTTTGGAAATACACCCCAGGGGAGCTCCAGCAAGCACACGTACGTCACCAGAGTGGATTTACAAACCATATACATCTTAAAGACGATTAATAAATGTCTATTTAATATGTGGCAGGAAAATTTTCTAAAAGAATTGCATATGAGTATATCTAATAGACATGAAATAGACATCTGAGTGAGTAATGTAACTAATTTGTGTTATTATGTAGAATTCACTTTTGTCAACACTGCTTTATGTGAATGTAAGTAATGTAAATAAACACATCTACATGAAGTTACTAAATGTGAGTTATCTCTTTTATTTGTCTATTAGTCTGTTGATAATTTGAGGAACATTTGTGTTGGATAAAAAGCAAGTTAACACAAGAAACTATCTCAACATGTAAATGCAGTATTGAGCAGATAAATCACAGAGGTGACTGAATCTTGTCTGGATGTTACAGGGACAGATGAGACACATGTGTTTATCCGGTGAACACCCAGCAGGCACCAGACGTCTATGTAACGTCAGGTTGACGTTGGACATGACGTCGGACAGACGTTGCATTTTGGTTGAAAATGAAAATCGTGTTGACGTCAATATTTGACGTCAATTTGACGTTGACTTAACTTTGGATTTTGGTTGCACAACCTAAAAACAACAAAATCTCAACGTCAGCTGACGTCGGTATTGGACATCAATTTAATATTGACATTAGACGTTGAATTTACGTTGAATTTTGGTCACCTGAACGTCGCAACCGAAATTTAACCAAATATCAACGTCTTATGACGTTGTGTGCCTGTTTTGTGCCTGCTGGGCAGTGACAGATGAAGAAATGCTGCCATCAAAGCCTCTCAGTGAGTATACTACTGACATCAATAAAACATCTTTTAAATCTTAAGTTGTAGTTTATTTTAATTATTGTAATTTCAGACAGAGCTATTACAGCACTTTTCTGATTCTTGATTCCTGTGCATTTACTGCAGATTTTCTGTGGTGGAGCAGGACTTGCAAGGGAAGGTGATGGCAGCGTTTGTGAGAAAAAAAAGGGGGGAAACCCGAAACAAAAATATAAAGTAAGATCATTTTGTTACTTCTAATACAGAAATCAAATGAGACTGTGTTGTTAAAATGACTGCTTTTGTATTGTGTTTGTGCATCTTTGTATGATCTGAAATGTCTGCAGACTGGTGAAGATGGAGAGTCCACAGCAGCATCCTGGAAATGGTCCAGTGCCATGGATGAGATGCTCCATCACTCCACCTGCCCTTACTGCCTCATCTGGGCCAGATGTTGCTGTGGTCTCTTCCTCCTCAGTGACCCCAGAGCCAGCGAGAGCATCTAGAGAAAGGCCAAAATACATTGAGGATGTGATTTTGGTCAAGTTTGTCCTGCACTGAAAAAAATGACTCATTGAATTTACTAAATTTATTTAAGGTAAGTGGTTGCAATCAATTTATTTTAGCTACATTTAAATAAACAAATTTAATTGACTAACTTTCAACTAAATTTGTTTATTTAAATACAGCTAAAATAAATAGATTGCAACCACTTACCTTAAAAAAAAAAAAAGTAAATTCAATGAGTCATTTTTTTCAGTGTGCTGGTTTCTGTTCATATAACATCAGTCATTGAAACCTGAGTTTCAGAAGCTTCAAAGTTTCAAGTTTTACTCTGTTTAAATGTTTTACAGGTAGTCGTGCTCATGGAGCAGACACAGCGATAGCCAGATTGTCCCGCACATGTTCTCCCACTCTTGCTTCAAGGTTGTGTGGTTCATGGTCTTCCTCATCCTCTCTGTGCACTCAGGCAAGGACAGCTTCGATGTCCCTTTCCCATCCATGATCAGATTCAGTTTGACCGCAGCAGTGAGGGACGTAATGGACAGCAGAGACAGGTGAATATGGGCATGGTGGTCAGCTGCAGAACTGGCACAGCTGTGCTGAGATGGCAGTAGTAGGATGTGGGTTCACCGCCTGTAAATACATCATTGTTAGAACAATAAGTTTGAATAAAGCTTTGTTTGTGTTGTTGACTTGTATATGTATGTGTTTTTTGTGATTGTTACTTTTATTCATTCTTTTACTAATTTATTCATGTTTCCTTTTGTTGTCAGTAAATAAAATATAATTATTTCATTAACTTATGCATCAATTCTTTGCTGGAATGAAAATTTAGATGTATTCAATTTGGCTGCATTTGTTTAGTGTATATTCATACATACCTATGGCATATGACAAAACAAATTACATTTTTCTTGTTTTACTAAACAATTTTCAGTAAAAAAAAAAAAAAAAAAGTATATATTGGTCAGCATTTATTATTATTGTAGTGTTGGTAAGAGCTAGTCTTCTCCAAAGGCGAGAACTTCGAGCAGCTGCACTACATCTCCTTTATGCAGACATTGCAAACACTGCAAAGGCTGAGGAAAACAGTACTTGGCAGGGTTGTCGAGTTACTGATGCTATGAGGTGTTAGTGCACCTCTCCCTTTTAAATATATATTCTATTGCACATCTTATAATTGCATATAAGTTGCAATTCGTGCTGGGTCTGTTCCTGTCTGTCGTGCTGCTGAGAGGTCTGCGATTGTAGCTCCGTGTAGCTTCGCTTTTCTACTCTCTTACTTTCACTCTCTGTTGTTTAAAGTGATAATATATAACTTAATTCCCACCATATTTCTGGTATTATCTATCAAACTAATCTAACTAATTTGATCATTCACTTTTTAAGACCGCGACTGCAGCGCGCGTGCAGCGCGTTAGCATTCGTTAGCCGGTTAGTTTATCACTCGGTTCCATTCGCGTTCCTATTTGCGCCTATAATTGTTTTCTTTTTTCTCGCTCCGTTTTTCACGAGTTCATCAAACAACAGTGGTAAGTGAATCATTCTTCAATCACGGTGAGTAATGGCTTCTTCTCCTGCTGTTGTTGTTCGCACTGTTTGCCACATGTACAGTTTATCTGTCTCTGTCATCAGCGAGGGATTCACATGTCATAAATGCAGGGAAATAGTTAGGCTGACAGAGAAGGTTTCAGAATTAGGGACACGCATCCAAAATTTAGTTGAGGACAGTAAGAATTTGAGGGCTGTAGATACTGCTTTGGATGCGACTAGCTCAAGGAGTCCTGTACATTGTTCGGTTCCGGGATTAGAGCCCATGCAGCAGGGCAACTGGGTGACTGTGAGGCGGCTTAGTCGCGGGTCAAAACACCGCTCTTCTGTTCCTATCAAAACATCAAACAGGTTCTCCCCACTCAGTGACGCACCCACTGAGAAACCTGATGAAAATGCTCTAGTTATTGGCGATTCTATTGTACGGAACGTGAAAATAGAGACACCAGCCACCATAGTCCAATGTTTACCGGGAGCCAGAGCGCCTGACATCTTGGCAAATTTAAAAGTGCTGGCTAATGCTAGACGTAAATTCAGTAAGATTGTTATTCACGTCGGCGCTAATGATGTTTGACTTCGCCAGTCGGAGATCACTAAAAATAATGTTAAAGAGGGGTGTGAACTTGCAAGTATGATGTCAGACACTGTAATATGCTCTGGTCCGCTCCCTGCTTACCGGGGAGATGAGATTCATAGCAGACTGTCGTCACTCAATGGCTGGATGTCTAAGTGGTGCCTGCAGAATAACATAGGCTTTATAGACAATTGGAAGAATTTTTGGGGCAGACCTGACCTGTTGAAAAGAGATGGTCTTCATCCCTCCTGGGGTGGTGCCGCTCTTCTCTCTAGAAATATGGCACATAGTCTTAGAGTTCATACTTGACTAACTGGGGCCCAGGTCAGGAAGCAGACAGACTGGCTAAACCGACCGTCTGCTAGCCGCCTCATGTCACAGAAGTCAGTTAATTCTCACCACATAGAGACTCCTTCACCTAGATATCACACTATAGAGATTGTGTCTGTTCCCCGAACTAAAAAATACAGAAAACATCCAAACCAAAGTAATAGTAACAATTTAATTGATGTTCAAGAAATAAAAAATGTTTACAATACAGAGAAACAATTGATAAAACTTGGCTTACTGAATATTAGATCCCTTTCTACAAAATCACTTTTTGTAAATGATATGATCACTGACCATAAACTAGATGTGCTTTGTTTACTTTAAACGAGTCTATCCCCCAAGATTACAGTTACAAACATGAACCGCGTCCAAAAGGTAAAGGGGGAGGTGTTGCTACAATTTATAGAAATATTTTCAGTATTTCTCAGAGGTCGGGTTTCAAGTATAATTTGTTCGAAGTAATGGCGCTTCATTTAATGTTATCCAAAGAAACAAGTGTTAATGATAAATCCCCTGTGATGGTTGTACTGGCTACTGTATACAGGCCACCAGGGCACCATACAGACTTTATTAAAGAATTTGCTGATTTTTTATCTGAGTTAGTGCTGGCTGAAGATAAAGTCCTAATTGCTGGGGATTTTAATGTCCATGTTGATAATGAAAAAGATGCATTAGGATCAGCATTCATAGACATTCTGAACTCTATTGGTGTTAAACAACACGTGTCAGGACCTACTCATTGTCGAAATCATACTCTAGATTTAATACTGTCATATGGAATTGATGTCAGTGGCGTTGAAATTTTGCAGCAGAGCGATATCTCAGATCATTATCTAGTTTCGTGTATATTCCATATAGCTAAAGCTGTAAAGCCAACTCCTTGTTACAAATATGGTAGAACCATCACTTCTACCACAAAAGACTGCTTTATAAATAATCTTCCTGACTTATCTCAGTTCCTCAGCATATCCAATAGCTCAGAACAACTTGATGATGTAACAGAAACTATGGACTCTCTTTTTTCTAGCACTTTAGATACGGTTGCTCCTTTATGCTTAAGGAAGATTAAGGATTAAGAAAAACTAAATTAGAGGTATTTCGTATTGCTTGGCGGGAAAAATACTCTCTCCAAAAGGAAAGCCTTAAAAACTGCTAGATCTGCTTACTTTATGTCTCTTTTAGAAGAAAACAAACACAACCCCAAGTATTTATTCAATACAGTGGTTAAATTGACAAAAAAATATAACATCAGCAGGTGCAGACATTACCCAGCAGCAGAGTAGTAATGACTTTATGAACTACTTTACTTCCAAGATTGAAACTATTAGAGATAAAATTGTAACCATGCAGCTGTCAGCCCCAGTATTGCATCAGATAGTGCACTATAGATCCCCTGAGGAACAAATCCACTCATTCTCTTCTATTGGAAATGAAGAATTGTATAAACTTGTTAAATCATCTAAACCAACAACCTGTATGTTAGACCTTGTTCCATCTGAGCTCCTAAAAGAGGTACTTCCAGAAGTAATGGATCCTCTTCTGAATATTATTAACTCATCATTGTCATTAGGATATGTCCCAAAAACCTTCAAACTAGCTGTTATTAAGCCTCTCATTAAAAAAACACAACTTGACCACAAAGAATTAATTAATTACAGACCGATCTCGAATCTCCCTTTTCTGTCAAAGATGTTAGAAAAGGTAGTATCATCACAACTATGTTCCTTCTTAGAGAAAAATGATATATGTGAGGATTTCCAGTCAGGTT
Source organism: Spinibarbus caldwelli (assembly GCA_039654775.1). Taxonomy (NCBI): domain Eukaryota; kingdom Metazoa; phylum Chordata; class Actinopteri; order Cypriniformes; family Cyprinidae; genus Spinibarbus; species Spinibarbus caldwelli. The sequence continues at coordinate 4,244,677 of CM077245.1, forward strand.
TTAAACCATATCATAGTACTGAGACTGCTCTCATTAGAGTTACAAACGACCTGCTTTTATCATCTGATCGTGGTTGTATCTCTCAATTAGTGCTACTGGATCTTAGCGCCGCATTTGACACTATCGACCACAACATTCTTTTAAATGGACTAGAAAATTATGTTAGCATTAGAGGAAGTGCACTGGCATGGTTCAAATCATACTTATCTGACCGCCATCAATTTGTGGCAGTAAATGAATAGGTATCATATCAATCACAAGTGCAGTATGGAGTACCTCATGGCTCAGTACTTGCCCCCTTACTTTTCACGCTTTACATGTTACCCTTGGGAGATATCATTAGGAAACATGGTGTTAGCTTTCACTGTTATGCTGATGATACCCAGCTTTATATTTCTTTGCGACCTGATGGAACTTACCAATTTGCAAAAATAATTGAATGAATAGTTGATATCAAAAACTGGATGACTAGCAATTTCTTACTGCTAAATTCTGAAAAAACAGAGGTGTTAATTATTGAACCAAAAACTTTTGCATGTAATAACGTAGATCACTGTCTAATACTTGATGGCTGCTCTTTAAATTCTTCGTCATCAGCTAGGAACCTAGGCGCACTTTTTGATGGCAATCTTTCCTTCGAAAAACATGTTTCTAGCATTTGTAAAACTGCATTTTTCCATCTTAAAAATGTATCTAAATTACGACTGTTATGCCCCGTCTAGGGAAGAAGCGCAACATGAAAAGACTAGCACGAACAAAAAGATTTAACAACAATGTTTATTGGGAGTTTAAGTTCAGGAGCCGACAAGGCCAAAATAACAAACAAAATGTTCTTGTTCTCAAATCTCTACCTTGCCTAACCAAAATAAAATAAAATAAAATACAATACAATTCACTACCCTAACTTCCTAACACCAAAACAGAGAACAAAAAGGATTCACAAACAAAAATGGCGTCAGACTCCCTACTATCCCAATTTAGTATTTACAATATTTACAAAAGTATTTACAGAGCCAAGCAAAACCAAGTTTAGAGGGCAATCCAAAAGTCAGTGTCAAACAGGCAAATGGGTCAAATTAACCAGTATATTTTTGATACAATACTTGCAACCAAACAAAACAAACAAAGCAAACAGTACTCAGAATCTCACAACTCTCTTAATACAAAACTCTGCACTATACAAAACAAACTGCTCATATCACAAAATGGCAAAAGATTGCTCCTGAGGAAGTGATGTCGTGACTTTTAAAGTTCTGTAGACCAATCAGGAGACAGCAACAATCAGCCTGCAGGAGCCAGTCAGATGGCTTTCCCTAGGGAGAGCAGCAACACAGACAGCCCCAACACAGCAGAGAAAACAGAACAACCACAGGGCTGTAACACCCCCACACACAAGAGTAAACATGGTTACAAGTTTACAGAGGACATCTGGACAAAGAATCTGCAATAACATTATCAACCCCTTTCTTGTACTTAATTTGCAAATTAAAGCTTTGGCAAATGAGTGCCCAATGCATCAGAAGAAAAATAAGTGGGTTATGATTAGTGTACACATCAACAGGTTGGGAACTAGAGCCAACATAAACTTCAAAATGTTGTAGAGCTAACAAAAGAGCTAGTGCTTCTTTTTCAATGGTACTATAGTTAACTTGATGACGATTTAATTTTTTAGAATAGAAACATACAGGATGGTCAATTCCTTGGTCATCTTCTTGTAGGAGGACAGCACCGGCACCCGTACCACTGGCATCCACTTCAAGTTTAAATGGCCTTGAGAAATCCGGAGCAGCGAGGACAGGAGCATTACACAACAAATTTTGTTTTGGAAAATTTTTTGCAGAAATTTCTGTAATACCCAGCCATTCCAAGGAAACGTCTGAGATCTCTCTTAGATTTGGGTACAGGAAACTCAACAATGGCCTGAACTTTAGCTTCTAAAGGACGAACGGTACCATGACCAACCTCTTTACCTAAGTACGTGACTGTGGCATGACAAAACTCACATTTTTCTAAATTAAGGGTAAGATTAACAGCTTGAAACCTCAAGAACACTTCCTCTAAGGTTTGCAGATGACTACTCCAAGTATCTGAGTAACACACCACATCATCTAGGTAAGCCTCACAATTTTTCACATTAGCCAAGACTTGGTTCATCAAGCGTTGGAAAGTAGCTGGAGCATTTTTGAGACCAAAAGCTAGGACCTTATATTGCAGAAAGGCATCTGGTATAGCAAAGGCTGAGATCTCTGAAGCACGCTCAGTGAGTGGCACCTGCCAATACCCTTTAAGAAAGTCCAACTTAGTCACAAACTTAGCATTTCCAATACGATCAATACAATCCTCCATTCAGGGAAGAGGGTAGGAATCTGATTTAGTTAACTGATTGACCTTTCGATAATCAGTGCAAAAGCGTGAAGTTCCATCAGGTTTTGGGACTAACAAACATGGGGAACACCATGGACTACAGCTTGGCACAGCTAAACCATTTTCAGCTAGATACTGGTTCTCTTTTTCCATTACTTCATGTTTTACAGGATTCACATGATAAGCATTCTGCTTAACAGGAGGATGGTCACCAACATCAATATCATGCATCAACACATTAGTCACTGTAGGTACATCTGAGAAAAGAGAAGAATACTTGTCAATTAACTGTACAAGTCCACTTTGAGATGAACTAGATAAATGGGAAAGTTTTGAATGGAGAGTTACTAGAGCCTCAGAATTTTGCAAACAAGCTCCAGAAAGACAAGCACTTCCTAAATGAAGGCCATCCACGCAAGGAGAATATTCTGAAGGAACCACATCCACAGAAGTTACAGCAGCAGGAGTTAATACTGAAGATCTGGCAGAGTTTTTAGAGTCAGAACGAGAGACATACAGTTTAAGCATATTTATGTGGCATATACGAGTCTTTCTCCTTTTTTCAGGGGTTTGAACTACATAGTCAGTATCACTTAACTTTTCTTCAATCACATACGGCCCTGTAAACTTTGCTTGTAGAGCAGAGCCTGGCAAAGGCAACAATACAAGAACTTGATCATCAACCTTGAATGAGCGTTGAACAGACTTTTTATCATGCCTGCCTTTCATTCTGGACTGGGAGTTTGCTAGAGAGTGCTGTGCCAGTTGCCACACTGAATGTAAATGTTCACGAAATGAACTTACATTATCCAACACATTCTTGGGAGGGGTATCTGACTGACTTACAGAAAGTAGCTGTTCTTGTAACACCTTTAATGGTCCACGGTGTTACTTTAGTTGAGGACAGTAAGGTGTTACTTTAATGGTAACACCTTTAATGCCCAAAGACTAACTCAGCTGAACTGAATCCAAGTGACTCTTGCACGGTATTGCGAACAGCAAACAACAGAAGAGGGATCTCTTCATCCCAGTCTTGCTTATGTTGAAGACAGTAAGTCCTAACCATAGACTTAAGAGTTTGATGGAACCTCTCTAACACCCCCTGCGACTGTGGATGGTAGGCACTAGATACACAATGTTTGATATTCAATTCTTTCATTACCTTGCGAAACACACGGGACATAAAATTAGATCCTTGATCTGACAGAATAATTTTTGGCAAACCAAAAGTTGTACAGAACTTAACGATGGCCTTCAGAATTGTAGGAGTTTTCAAGGTGCATAGCGGAATCGCTTCTGGAAACCTGGTAGCAGAACACATTAAAGTTAACAGATACGAGTGGCCGGACTTAGTTCTCGGCAAGGGCCCAACACAATCAATAACAAGTTTCTCAAACGGTTCATTCATCACCGGAATGGGCTTTAAGGGGGCAGGAGAAATAACCTGATTTGGTTTTCCAGCAACTTGACAAGAATGACAAGACAGACAATACTGGGACACAGTAGACTTCATCCCAGGCCAAAAGAAATGTTTCAGAAGGTTATGGTAGGTTTTCTTAATACCTAAATGTCCAGATAGCTCATGGTCATGAGCCACACTCAGTACATACTCCCTGTAGGATTTTGGAACAGCTACCTGAAATACAGAGCTCCAGTCATGCTTCAAGTTCTCAGGACTCCATTTACGCGTAAGCACTAAAGGTCTACCGATTTTACACTTGATTTTGAGCCAAGTGTAAAAAATGATTTTTGGCATTTTTTAATTAATCGGCATCAGCCGATTGTGCTGCAGATTATGCTGATTTATAGGCAGGCACATCTGCTGGCAGCTGTACCGGAGAATCTCTCTCTCCCTCTGGCGGTGTGAGACGGAGCAGCTCACACTCTGCAGCAGCACCTTGTTGACACACATCTTCAGCTATGGCTGGGCAAAACAAACAGTTTCGAAAGCGGAATTACGTTTTACCCTACTAGAATTGAGGCCGGAAAGTTATCATATTGCAACAAGTCATTTGCATGTGAAAGTAGAAACACATGCAATTCAGATGAGGATTCTGTGCCGATTATAACGTGCACGTTAACAGAGGCGTCATGCCCATTCAAAGTGATGGGGCACGTGCCCCCTCAGATTTTGAGCCAAGTGTACTTTGAATGTAGCTTCCAAAAGACAAAAAATAGCCGATTAATATTTTCTATATTTAATACAATCACACCAGTGTGATTAGAACATTCAGTGCTTCAGATCATCAGCTGCTTAATTTAAATCTGCGTTAGCTGGCTGGCGCTGAGCCAGAAACAGACGCGTTTGTACAGCGCTGCATTATAACCAATCACACATGATTCTGTTGAGCTTATGACTGCAAAGACCAATCAGAGGTGTTCAGATGAGTCATCGCTAAAATGCTGGTGTTTTCTTCACTCGCTCGTAGACTGAATGCCTCTCTCTGGCGAATTCTCTCGTTAGAAACAACAAAGTGCATATCTGTGTACGAATATGTAAGTAAGACATTCATTTCATAGTGTAAACAGCTTCAGTGATTTTAATGGGAGTTTTTGAGGGTGCTTGTACTCTAGAGCTGTCAGTAAAAATGTTATTTGATAATGTAGCTAAATGTTCTTTGCTCTACAATAAAAGTGTTATGATTAGTAAAATTAGCCTAACTTACAATGTTTTTATTCACACTAACTGTCAATAAAATCACATTAAATATAAAGTCAGTTGTATTAAAATATATTATGGCATGACACCCATATCTGTTAATTAAGTAAACAGACAGGTTTTTATGCATAGTTAATAGATTACATTTATTAGGTTACTTTGACCATCGCCCACTAGATCAACTAACATAATCTATAAAGGTGAGAATCAAGATATTTCATGATATAGGCTAGTTAATGCGTTTGGGAATGTTTCGAATAAAAAGGAAAAAATAATACATAAGTGCTGTTGTGTCACATGACAACCCCCAAACTCGTGCCCCCTCAAAAATAATGAGTGCATGACGCCCCTGCAAGTTAACTTTCCTCATGACGTGTGTGTGGGTTCGACAATAGCCTCCACGATGTCATCGCTCGTTGCCAGCAGTCATGAGCAGCAGGCTGTGTAATGTGTGTGAACTTTTTATTTTTGTTATCACTATGGCCGTTTGACTTATTGCAGTGTCCAGTGTTTCCCATACATTTAGTTATTTGTGGCGGCTCGTCACAATATCAAAACTGACCGCCACAAACAGATTTTCCAAAAGGCTTACACTTCGTTGAATAAACGGAGCACCGCACGTTTCAAAATTAAAATGCAGTGTTTTTATATGAATGTATCTTTGAAAAGAACCGACTGTCTTCAGAAAAGCTTCGATGTCATTTTGATTTCGTCTTTCCTGTAATGCCTGATACAGTAGCGTTTGTGAGCGCAGCGCTTATTTGATTACAGCCGTTATGGGGGAAACCTCCAAGCGCCTCCTGCTGGCAGAAAATCGATTTGCATTTGCAAGTCTCTGGGAAACACTGGTGTCTTTCAGCAAACATGAACAAAAAGCATGCTTCAAAACTGTTTTGAGAAGATGCTTAAATTTTGAGCCATGTATTATCACTGTGAATTAGGCTACTATAAATATCTTGTACCCTGCAAATATCATTTATATTGAGAGACAGGACCTCAAAGTATCATCAGCATGTTGAGCGTCTATCAACTGTTTTCTGTCAAACGGAAAGTCAAATCTAAGTTCAAGATTCAAATTCTGTGAACAAGCCTCTACAGTTGTATCCTCAACACCTGGTGAATCTGAACTCATGAAAGAATTAGACAGATCAATTTCATTTTCAAATTTGCGAGCTTGCGCTCGAGTCACAACACAGGAACGAAATACACTTGGAAATTCTTGAGTCAGCATCATTTTCTGACAAAAAAGGAACCGCAGTAACCTCGGGAAGACAAGAGACTTTACTTCCAGCCAAATCATTTCCTAAGATAAGAGAGATTCCCTTCAGTGGTAACTGAGTACAGACGGCCACTTTAACTAAACCAGTCACAATATCAGAACGTAAATATATAGTATTCAAAGGAACTCTTACCACACCAAGTTCAATTCCCTGAACTAAAACATCCGAATTACAGCTGGATTGTGATGAAAATGGGAGCACATCTGCCAAAATAAAGGACTATGCAGCACCAGTATCCCGGAGGATACGTACAGGCTTGGGCTCTGGGTCTAATTCAGAAAATGCCACTACACCCTCACACACAAATGGTTCAAAAGAGGGATCAGTAGAGAGCAGAGAATCAGAAGAGTGAGTATGCACTAAAGCCACACTTTTTGACGTGCTTTGAGTTTTTCTTTGATTTTTCCGCTGCAGCACAGGACAAGCAGTGATCAAATGTCCCTTCTCATGGCAATAAAAACATTCCCTTGACATCATTGAAGAATCAGAACCGAGATCATCTTTTGGCACAGCAACGGCTGTTTTAGAATTATAACTGCGTTCTACAGCAGTGCGACGTGAAGAACGTGGGGACGGGAAAGCAACTTTGTGCGTGAGCACAAACTCGTCAGTGAAGACAGCAGCCTCAGATAGTGATGAAGCTTTCTGTTCATTCAAATAAACTACTATCTTCTCCGAAATGCAATTCTTGAATTCTTCCACTAAAATTAGCTCTTTCAGCTGCTCAAGTGTTGTGATCTTGCTAGCAGCACACCACTTTTCAAACGGTAGTTTTCTCACATGCAAATTCAACAAATGTTTGACTGGGGTTTTTCACATGCTTTCTAAATATTTGTCGATAAGCCTCCAGAATAAGTTCATAAGCTCTTAACACGGCTGTTTTAACGGAATCGTAATCCAAACTTTGTTCAATTGTCAGCGCAGAAAACACTTCTTGTGCTTTGCCAAAGAGTTTGTATTGTAACAATAAAGGCCAAATATTTCTCGGCCACTTTAACATGGCTGTGATGCGCTCGAAAACAGTGAAATATGCGTCAACTTCACTCTCTCTAAATGTAGGAACCAATCTACTAATATCAAAATCAACGTCAGGATTTACCGGCAACACAGACAATGCTGCAGGGAGAGGAGAGAAGGCATTTACTGGAGTCTGCAATGGAGTATTTCTCCGTGACAAGGGAGAAGGTGAACGCCGAGCCCGCCCGGTCTTTAGTTAAAGCTCCTGCTCTTTCAGCCAGACGTCTCGTTGCGTCTCAAGCTCAACTGCTCGGACATGCAAGAGCTGATTCTTGTATTGTTGTCGGCATAATTCCACTTCCAGTTCTTTCAACCGGATTGCCAACAAAGGGTCTTTTGGCGAAGGATTAACGGGATCCATGCGAGCAGCATCTTCAAATTTGAATTCTGCCTCCGCAGCCTCCAAATCGTCAGATGAAGCTGTAGTTGCAACACCCGTAACCACAGTCTCACCAGGTAAGATCTTTTGCTTCACAAGCTCCGTGTGCAGTGCCTCTTTAATCTCCCTTTTTAGTGCACTTTGAGGTACGGCTATATCATAAAAATCAGCGATCCACAACAAATCATCTTTACAACATTGTTCAAATTGCTCCTTGGTTGGTGCAATCGTAAATTTATCAAGCTCAAATTTTGATGTCATGCCAATCTCTATATTTCCTCCCTTACCAAAAGAAAAACCCCAGGCAAACACTAACAAAAATAAATGGGCAAAATATTTAGCCAACTGACGAGCCCTCAATTTCATGTTATGCCCCGTCTAGGGAAGAAGCGCAACATGAAAAGGCTAGCACGAACAAAAAGATTTTCAACAACAATATGTTTATTGGGAGTTTAAGTTCAGGAGCCGACAAGGCCAAAATAACAAACAAAATGTTCTTGTTCTCAAACCTCTACCTTGCCTAACCAAAATAAGATACAACTCACTACCCTAACTTCCTAACACCAAAACAGAGAACTAAAAGGATTCACAAACAAAAATGGCATCAGATTCCCTACTATCCCAATTTAGTATTTACAATATTTACAAAAGTATTTACAGAGCCAAGCAAAACCAAGTTTAGAGGGCAATCCAAAAGTCAGTGTCAAACAGGCAAATGGGTCAAATTAACCAGTATATTTTTGATACAATACTTGCAACCAAACACAAAACAAACAAAGCAAACAGTACTCACAATCTCACAACTCTCTTAATACAAAACTCTGCACTATACAAAACAAACTGCTCAGATCACAAAATGGCAAAAGATTGCTCCTGAGGAAGTGATGTCGTGACTTTTAAAGTTCTGTAGACCAATCAGGAGACAGCAACAATCAGCCTGCAGGAGCCAGTCAGATGGCTTTCCCTAGGGAGAGCAGCAACACAGACAGCCCCAACACAGCAGAGAAAACAGAACAACCACAGGGCTGTAACAACGACCTATGCTCTCAATGTCAAATGCAGAAACATTAATTCATGCGTTCATGACCTCGAGGCTAGATTATTGTAATGCTTTATAGGGTGGTTGCTCTGCACATTTAATAAACAAACTCCAGCTGGTCCAAAATGCAGCAGCTAGAGTTCTTACTAGAACCAGGAAGTATGACCACATTATCCCGGTTCTGTCAACACTGCACTGGCTCCCTATCAAACATCATATACATTTTAAGATCTTGCTAATTACCTATAAGGCCCTGAAATGGTTTGGCACCTCAGTATTTGAGTGAGCTCTTATCGCATTATAGTCCTTCACGTCCGCTGCGATCTCAAAACTCTGGCCATTTGATAATACCTAGAATATCAAAATCAACTGCGGGCAGGAGATCGTTTTCCTATTTAGCGCCCAAACTCTGGAACAATCTACCTAACACTGTTCGGGAAGCAGACACACTCTGTCAGTTTAAATCTAGATTAAAGACCCATCTCTTTATCCTGGCTTACACATAATACACTATTGCATTTCTATAATTCAGATCCGTTAAAGGATTGTTAGGCTGCATTAATTAGGTCAACCGGAACCGGGAACACTTCCCAAAACACCCGATGTACTTGTTACATCGTTAGAAGAATGGCATCTACGCTAATATTAGTCTTTTTCTTTCTTATTCTGAGGTCACCGTAGCCACCCAGATCCAGACTGTATCCAGATCAGATGGTCACTGCAGCCACCCGGATCCAGTCTGTATCCAGATCAGATGGTGGATCAGCACCTAGAGATGACCTCTACAGCCCTGAACGTCAGCGGAGACCAGGACAACTAGATGAGCCTCAGAATGATCCCCAGTGAAGACCCTGTCTCCTAGACGGCCATCGGGACAAGACCACAGGAACCAGATGAGTCCTTTGCACAGTCTGACTCTGGTGCAGCCTAGATTTAAACTGCTGATTTTGTCTGCCCAGAGGAGTATGACACTGTTTCAGCACACTATTTTCCCGTCTAAATACTGTAAAGCTTATAAAGCCACCCAACTTTATATCAAGCTGATATAAAGCTGCTTTGACACAATTAGCATTATTAAAAGCACTGTACAAATAATAGTGATTTGACCTAACCTTTTAAGATAATATGTCTTTTCGATATAATTATTACCCAACTGAACACATAGACCTCAATACTTGGTACACCATACACAATGACGGTAACAATCAGTAAATAGTGTTTGAGTATGAATGGGTCATTTTGAGTAGAAAATGAACTCCAGATGTCACAAAACAGTAATTTACTAAACCTAACAACAAAAGCAACCATAAAACAGCATAAATGCAACTCGAAAACAGTGAAAAATGTAACCTTTTTAATTATTCATGCCCCAGTGCATGATGGGAAAACGGGATCATAACTTTGATATTTACTTAAAGAATCCTTGTAAACATAACAAACAATTCCAAATAAAATATACTTATAAGTTCAGACTTTAATTTCTACAAGCTTAAATTCAGTACTAATATAGAATTTACTTTAATTTTTGAACTAAAATTTTGTAATAATTTTCTGAACTAAATTATTTAATGTAGAAATTACATTTGTTTTTATGTAGTATTTACTTCACCACAAAATCTTTTTTTTTTCAGTGCAAAGACACTTTTTTAATACATTATATGTGAAATTTGAATTGTATTTTGTGTAACTAACTCAAACACAAAACAAAAACAATATGTATATATGGGGTTTAAATGTACTCATTTTGTAAGTTGAATATGGCCCATGTATTTGGGTTGCTTTGTTGTGCAATCTCTGTTACAACAATGTTGTCAATAGTTTTATAAAGCCTGTATTTAAGTATGAAGTCAGAAATATAAAAAAAAATATTATATTTCTGGGCTTAAACAAAGTGCAGGGATATGTCAATCAACAAAAAAACAATTGTCACAGAAAATACAAATAAAATATATCATTACATTACATATACATATTACAAATAATGCACCAAAAAGGGTATTTGGTTTGAGAACAGGTCAATTATTTTACTGTGTCAGTAATAATATGGTGAGTTTGGCATATACATATTCTATTTTAAATGTTGCCATAAACGCTAAACAGAGCTAAATCAAATAGCTATCTGTAATCTAATGTTCAGGTGAAATGAACTAGAAGTTTTCATTGAAATACCAAGAAATATGGCAATATTAAGTCCTACTAATCACTAATCACACATACAGATAAATTAATTGTTTAATATTCTATAACAGCAAACACCTGCAATGGCTTTTGTAATGTCAAAACATATTTGTTTATTTTCAGCCACATTTAGATACATTCTTATTTTAATAGATTTGCTGAAAGAAGCAACATTTAAAATGATATTAAACACTTTTACAACGTGGTTCATTGCTGAATAAAATATTCAAGTAACATGTCTTAATCAACCTCACAGAAATAATTCTTATGGATCAGATCAGATTACAGGACAAAGCCAGTTTCATTACCTCTAGATCTGTGTTTGCAAAGAAACACTAGGAACAGATAATGAAAATCAGAGATCACCACTTTCTTCTCCCTCTAGCTTTCTTTATTTGTGCAGAATCAAAGCAGCATTGCAAAATTTTTTGAAAAGCAAACAATATACAAAATTAAAGTAACTCTATATATGTACAGATATAATAAAAACATACAAAAATACACATTTTACAATTTGAGCTCTTGGAAAAATATTATTTTTAAGCAAATTTTCCAATATTTTAGAATAAATGGATTACTTACTAATGCTTATAGACCAGGACACTCCACAAGTACTGCTCTTATACACATGATAGACGAATGGTTAGCATGTCTAGATGATAAGAAATTGGTGGGTGCTATTCTATTAGACTATACAGCAGCTTTTGATGTTATTGACCATGATATTATTGTGGCTAAACTAAAATGTTATGGTTTTTCACTTACAGCCCTTGACTGGATCGGAAGTTATCTTTCTAATAGAAAACAGAGAGTGTTTTATAATGGATCTTTTTCAGAGGCTGAAAATATTGCTGTGTCCCACAAGGTAGCTGTTTAGGTCCACTATTGTTTTCTAATTTCATAAATGACTTACCATATGTTGTTGATAAGGCTAATATATTTATGTATGCAGATGATTCTACAATGTTTTCTGCATTAGCTGAGCTTTGGAAAAACTTAAGTGATGAGCTGCTAACTATTACTAAGTGGGTTCGAATTAATAAATACATTTTAAGTAAATGTATCATTTTTAGTATTAAAAGAATATTACTAAAGCTGCTGATTTGATTTTGTTATTGATGGGATGTTAGTGGAACAAGTAACAAATGTTAAGTTGCTGGGTGTAAAACCTGACAATATGCTGTCCTGGTCCAAACGTATAGATTATATAGTAAGCATTACGGGAAAAAGTATAGCGGTGGCCAGGAAATGTTCTGTATTTATTCCATCTTTAGTTTTTAAAGATGTGGTGCAGTCATTAGTTTTATTGCATCTTGAGTACTGCCCAATGGTATGGTCAAGTGCATCTGAGGAACACCTAAAAAAAACTTCAGATGGTTCAGAACAGAGCAGCAGATTAGTGCTTCATTATCCAGTTTGGGCTAATGTTAGTGATATGCATAGAAAATGATCATGGGTGTTGGTGAAGGTTAAATTACAATTACAACTGTTGGTATATTTTCATAAGGTAATCACATACCACACACCCTGATTTTACTTTAAAAAAGCTTGTATATATGGGATTTAGACATGATTAGACATGAACTTTTTACAATGTCCACATACAAATTTGATGTAAAAGACTGTGCTTTATCGAGGCTCTGATGCTTGGAATATTATCCCATAAATATATGAAAGAGTAATTGCACATATGTGTTTCAAAGAAAATGAGAAGATATGTTTATAGATGGAACCTAAAACTAAGTGCAAGTTGGCTAGTCCATTAGAATTACAAATGCACCTGATTTACAGCTGTCCAGTTCTACCTGCGTTTCTGTAAAAACAATTACAGAAATGTTTGTGATGATGTAGCTTGAGCCACTGCAATTCTGCACCATCATCATGGAAGACAGAAAGTTAATTTTGCTTGATAAGCATATGATACAACTGAAAAAGTGCTGCATTTATGCAGAATTATAAATACTGAACGTAAAGAACTCAAACTCTTTTTAAACAAGGCACAACATTTTGTTAAGAGACAACAAACTAACTCCAGTGTGTCACAGTGTGTCAAATGGCACTTTTTATAAAGTTTTGTACAAATTCATCAACTTGTTGTGATCAAGTTATTTAAACTACACAAATTTCACCACCAAAGAAAGAAAAACACTGGAAAATGATATAGCTAAAGATAAACATAAATAAAACTACACAGGTTATACAGGTTTGGCTATCTGTTGTTACCACACTACAGAAGAAAATAAGAGACAGTTTTTTCTCTGTCCTTAACTGCACTCTGTTATGAGAAATCACGTGATATCAAACTCTTATCAACAGTATAATACTGCACGTTTGGAAAACTATTGTTAGCTTAGAGCGCCACCTAATGGAGACTAATAGCTAGAAGAACGGCTAAAAATCTCGTGTTTTAGAGAAATATATTATTTTTAGTTCGTTTAGAGTTTAATCGGAGAGCTCACAAGACCATTCGATGATTGTCGCATTAAGACACTTTAATAGTTCACTTTAATAGTCTGGCTCGCTTAACGTTACATACTGGCGCAAAATAAACAGCAGCCAATGCGCATGCGCTGTAAACACTCAGTGAAACCGAAAGTAAAGTGAAGCTGCACCAATGTTTTGGGGAAAACCCGACAGATCTTTAACACCAGAACAGAAGGTCTACACGCAGTCATCGGTTTATAATCAGAGCAACGATGTCTGAGATTTCGACCATATACAAGATATCTATCATCGCATTTACATTGTTTTGTAGTGGTAAGTTTTGGTAATCGAGACCACTTGGTCTTTAAAATATTAAGGTATGAACATTCTCATGTCTCTTATTTACAGCTTCCGGTTCTGGATGTCCGGTTCTGGAGTGCTGGTTTGTTCAGGAGAAACCGGGTCATAGAGGAGGGTTCTCAGTACCGATGAGTCAAGAGAAATCTCTCATGTTCATCAGAACTGAAGCCTTCAGTGAACAGAGTTTATCTGAACTGTATCCTCCTGCAGACATCAGTTCATCCAGGATTTACTATGTGACTGGTCAGTGACTGCAGCATGTGATTATAAAAAAATCGTGTTGATTTGTGAACTGTATAATCTGTAACTATATGTCCGACAAAGTCCGACTCCAACCTTAAGTCAATGAGGATTTGCATAATTTGTGCTTGCAATAAATACTGTAATAATGTTTTCTGTAATGTTTATGGTAGTTTTATAATATAGGCATAGTCTATATTGTATAAATCAATATAAAACCAATATAAAATATACCAATATAAAAATACTGTATTTAAATACTTTTACTGCACCACAGAGATGCAAAACTACATCCACAGATGACAGCATAATGACAAGTATTAGGTGATATCTAATCTGTAATGCACTGTCCTCCTCCAGATCCAGCTGGCACATTCTGCAGTGCTGCTCTGAATCCACCCAAAGGCTCTGTGAACAAACCCAAGTGTGAGATTAACCCTTTCATGCCTCACGCCTCTATGGTCAGATGGGCGTCTGCTCTCACTGACTCCGCCCAAAGTCCAGTCTACCTGCAAGCTGATTGGTTCTCAGTGGCAGCACAAGGGCTTGATGAGCAGCTGACGCTGTCCAATATAATGAGAGCACCTTCAGCTTCTAAAGAGCCAAAAGGTAAAGAGCCCAAATTATTCATATACTGCAGGAATAATAATAAATTGCCTACATATTACTGCATATATATAGTGTAATATTTGCATAATATATAATAAATTATAATTATTTGTAAAGAGCCAAAAGGTAGAGCCCAGGTTTCTCATGTATTGCATAAAAATTGTGCTAATATATTGTATAACTTCATGTAACATTACATATTTTATATCAGCACAATAGATTATATAAAAATGATAATAAATGCATATAATATAATTTATAATAATTATTAGTGGTAGTAGTATTGTTAGTTGTTAAACATACTATGTATTTGTATTTTTTAAATTGATTTGCATTCCAATTAAACTTTGCAATCTTTTAATTTTTAAAAATTCCAATACGATTTTGCAATCCATGTATTTTATGAGTTTTGAGTCATTAAAGTAAGGCCTAAAGTCTGTTTAACCCTTCTGAGCTAAAGAGGATTAAACACTGTCTTACTTTGCTCAATTAATCTCTCTTTCTTCCCTCTCTTTCCTAAAGTCATCCTCAGTATCTCCAGTAAGACTCCTGTGGTCCGCTCTAGACTGGGAGAAGAGGTTCTGTTAGACTGTGGGTTCTGGGTTGATCCGTCTTCTCCAGTTCACGGCTCTGGATTCTCTATCGAGTGGCGCTATCAGTTTCGAGGTGAAGGACGGCTGGTCCTCGCTTACGACGGCAAGAACGATCGGTTTGCAGAGACATCAGAGACCGGAGCCGATATTGACATCACAGGCCTCTATGAGACAGGAAACGCATCACTGATTCTGGAAGAATCTCAAGTGAGACACTCAGGAACTTACATCTGCACGGTCTATCTGCCTCACCTGCTGGCTCAGGTAGCTGTGGACCTGGAGATAGTTGGTGAGATGATTGTATAAGTAAATTATCATGCATATGATGCTTTAGCCAACTAGTTTATCAGCTATTACATTTATAAATACAGTGGTGGCCAAAATGATTAGAACACTAGTATTTTAACCAGCTAAAAATGGTTTTAAGTCAGTTATTTCTATCTTTTGCTGTAGTGTGTCAGTAGGAAATATCAGTTTACATTTCCAAACGTTCATTTTGCCATTAATTGTAATAATCCAGTGAGATTTTAGTTTGCTCCACACAGAGATCTTATCTGATCATCATCAGTCTGTCTGAATGACATGAAGAAACAGAACAAACTGAGACAGACTAAATCCAGAAGAACTGTGACAACATCTCCAAGATGCTTCAAGAAACCTACCTGCAAAGCTACAGTACTGTTAAAAGTTTTAGGCACTTGTGGAAAAATGCTGCAAAATGAGGATGCTGTCAAAAATTATGTCATAAATAGATTTTCTTTATCAATGAATTTCTATTAACCAAATTAAACCAACATTTGGTGTGACCATCCTTTGCGTTTAAAGCAGCTTTTGTCTGAGGTACACTTGCGCGTATTTTTTCATGTAGTTTTGCAGGTAGGTTTCTTGAAGCATCTTGGAGACGTTGTCACAGTTCTTCTGGATTTAGTCTGTCTCAGTTTGTTCTGTTTCTTCATGTCATTCAGACAGACTGATGATGATCAGATCAGATCTCTGTGTGGAGCAAACAAAAATCTCACTGGATTATTACAATTAATGGTAAAATTAATGTTTGGAAATGTTAACTGATATTTCATACTTACAAACTACAGCAAAAGATAGAAATAACTGACTTAAAACCATTTCTTAGCTGCTGAATATACTAGTGTTCTAATCATTTTGGCCAGCACTGTAGAATAGTAACCACCACTGCTTCTTTTCTTTCAGAGCCTCCGTCTCTGTCCATCTACCCGTCTCCTCTTCCTCTGCTGGTTCCTGGGCAGGTGCTGGTGGTTCAGTGTGAGGCGTCTGGTTTTGCTCCTCACACTCTGGATCTGAGCTGGGAGTTCAGCGGTGCAGACGGGACGTCCCGCTCTCTGGGTCAGGGCAGTGTAACGGGTCACAGACAGGCGTCTGATGGCACCTTCAGTCAGAGCAGCCGTCTGGAGCTGGACTCGGGGAAGCTGGGACTCGGTCGCGGTGGAGACGTCACCTGTGTGGCCAAACATGAGGGAGGAACACGACGAGCTGCTGCGACACTCAATGTGATCGGTGAGTTACGCTGTCATAGATAGACACGTGATAGGTGCCAACAAATGTCTTTGTGAGTGAGTCAACCAAAACCTTTTTTTTTTTTTAGATTTCATTTAATGCTCTATTTGCATTTCCAAAAGAGTATTTATGTCGGTTAGAATGTATTGCATGTCTTGATTTGATGTGTTGTTGATATCAGGTGTCAGTGCTCCTTCTATTGAGGACTCGATGGCGATGGTTGCTGTTGCACTTGTTCTTTATGGCATGATAAAGTTTCTTTCCTGGACATTCAGCTCTTCTGGTAAGTCAGTTCATTCTGATCACTACAATAGTTTTTTTTTTATTTATTTTTTTAAGTATCACTGTATTAGAATGATTTGTTTTGTAGTAAAAAAAAAAAAAAAAAAAAAAATATATATATATATATATATATATATATATTTGTATTGCAGTACATATAAACTAGAAATGTGTGTGTGACATGGTATGCCCTGTAATGTATTAAACATCCAAGGATGTTAATGTGAATGGAGTTTAATTTATCAATATTTTTTTGTTTTCATATAGATTCCAGTGACACAGATTTAAAAGATAAGGTAAATAACATCATCTTTTTTTCTAGACTAGAAAAAAACACTCAAAACTTTTACATTTCATATATCTTTAGTTTTCATGTATAACTGTCTGTTTGCTTATTGTATATCTCTGTCTCTTCTGTAGAAAGAGAAGTAAATCTGGACCTGGAGGTGATTTTAAAGGCTGAATAGAATGCAGTGAAACTGCATGTGTTGTTGTATGTATTGTGTTTCAGTCTTTGCTTAAGATTTTTAGACTGCTGTACATGTGTTTGGATTGGTTTTGCTGTGCATTTTTTTTTTAATTTAAAGATTTTAATGTTGGCTGTAGAAAATCATGGAAAAAACTGTAATTTTGTAATGTACAATGTAAATTGATTGTATTTTAAATACCACAAGACTGATGACTCTGAGCTTTGATAAAACAGAACTTGATTGATGTAAACTCAGTTGTTTACAGATATACTAGTTAGTGTGGAGCTTCAAAGAAGTAATGATCTGTTTAAGAATCCTTAGGAAGTTACCTCCCTTTCTGTCTCTTAACTCTTGAAGTCCCTGGAGGGGGATCGGGCAGCAGATGTATTCATTTTTTACTTTGTGTTATAAACAGATAAAATGCAGAGGATATATGTGTCACACATCTGATCTCCCATTCAAACTTACTGTTTTATTACTTCATCTTCTCAAACTAAAGATTATGTTTCTGAATTCTTTGTAATATTTGAATTGTATTTTCTGTAACAAGCTCAAACAAAACAAATAAAAAAGAACTTTATGGGTTCTAATGTCCTTATTTTATAGGTCTCTATAAAATATGGCCCCTGTATTTGAGTTGCTTTATTGTGCAATCATCTAAACATGATGAAAACAATATAAACGTATGATGTCAGAAAGGAAATTGAAGAAATGTCCCAGGTTTGAACAGAAAATGCAGAGTACAAAGAAAATGCATAAAGTTATATTTCACAAACAGCAAAATATATGTATTTTATTAAAAAGGTTGCTATTTGACACATTTAGCTCTGTTTGGTGTGTGTGGCAAAGTGCATTTTTTAATCTACTTTAGCAAACATCTAATAGCATTTGGAAAGTAAAAAAAAAAAAAAAAAATATTTACTTTCAAAATACCAAATACATCTTGTAATTTAGTGAAATGGATTTGCCATATCAAGCAACATGACAATGAAATGAAATAAGCACCATGCTGTGAACATTTTTTGTTGTCTTGTGGTAATATCTACACTAACTGGTTTTAAGTCAAAAGTGTGATTTAGTATGTATAGTCAAATTGTCTAGTACAGTTAAATTTTTAAGGATTTTGGCGCCAGGGTCAGCATTGATATCAAAAGAGAATAAAACTTAAACAAATCCTTCAAATCAGTCATTGGCATTCTTGTTTTCTTCTTTGTCACAGAAGAGAAATATACAAATTAAATATAATTTCCAGCTTTGTACATCTCAAAATGAGCAAATGTCCATGACTGTATGAACCAAAAAGATGAACATAAAGTGTGAAGAAACAAAAACTTCTAAAAACCTTGTTTATTCACACCTTCTGTTCCCATCCCAGAAATCTCAAGTCCTGTGTTTTACGTGCAGTTGTGTAAGGAAGAAGGACAGCAGAATAAGCTGTCATAGTTGTCCGTCCTCACCTCTTTTCCTCAGATACACCATATATCCAGCGACACCAATGACAATCAACAGAACCACAGCAAAAACAATGACGCCAATAGGAACAGAATCTCCTGTTTGATCAGAGGAAAATATCAGATTACTCACAGACTGTGACTGGGTTATCAGCAGTACATTTGTATATTTTACTAACATTTAAAAATGTGCAACCATATAATAACAATATAGATCTAAATATACAGTATACAGTTTATGTGAAATAATGTAACAGCCAGGTGATAATTATTATGTGTTTGTTTATTATTTGTTTTTGGATTGTTGGTTTACAGAATCCTGCCTTAAAATATAGATCTTCTGACAAACTCAGGCTGTGTGGGACACCCATACATGACCACATACATGCTTTAGTTTCTTTGTTTGAAAAATAATCCAATTTGACCCTTTTAATTCCTAATTTTCCAATAAACGTCCATGTTAATGAATCATGCATTTTCAATGAAAAATCTGTATTTTTTGCTCAGTCAAAACCACCAAAAACTACAAACTTTTTTGAGCCATTAAAGCACTGTATACATAGTTCTATAATTAAATTTCTCTCACCCCTGTTTCTTCTAATCTCTTTCTCTGTCAGAATCTTTCTGATGGTTTTGCCCTGGTGTTTCACCACACAGCTGAACCAGTTCTTCTTCAGCTCATCAGGTGTAACTGTGATGGTGCTCGTCTTCTGGAAGGTTCCGTCTTCATTGGGAAGATGTTCTCCTAGATCCACATCCTCATGATGCTCTTGTCCATTTCTCATCCATGTGATTGTTACTCCACTGGGGTAAAAAGCAGTAGCATGACACATAACTGGAGAGGAGGGATCCTTCTGCAACAGAGACACCTGAGGAGAGACTGAGAGAGAGAGAATACAATAATGCCAGGCCTCCATCTGCTACAAATCATACATAAAACAGACATGCTTGGTCTTCAAGAAACATAAGTAGACTACAGTAGCTGATACTTTCATCCAAAATGATAACATGGGGTTAAATAACTTGCTCATGCAAGATTGTGATAATTAATGGTTTGGCATTACCAGCTCTGAGCTTTAACCACTACAGCACACCACTTCACATCTACAGACAGTATCTGCATGAACTGCCACTTTTATAGATAAAAGTTGGTATTGTAGCACCTTTTTTATGTTAGAGTCTCCTTAGGATGAATCATTCTGTTGTTGAATTCCTCATTTTTAAGTCACTTTGGGTAAAAGCTTCTGCTGAAATAATCCATTTAAATTAGAGCTTAGTCACCAAACAAGAATTTATGAGTTCTGTCTTCCTTTAAAGTTTATGTAAGATTTAATAAATAATATAAAAAAATAAAGCTGGGGTTGGGATGCTGGAAGAATGGTGCTCAATTAAGAAACATCCATTATTATTTTATACAAAGACCTTATGAATGGCAATTGCTTCAAATAATGAAGGTCTAAAGTAACAGAATGTGTCAATTTAAAAATAATAATAATAATAATAATTAACACATCCTCTACAGTAAAGATTGTTTAGAAAAACATGCATATGATCACTCCTGAATAAAAAATGGATGTACCTGTTTTCTCCAGGCTGCTCTTTCTGTACTCCACATATTTCTTAAGCCACTCAATGCACACAGTGCTGAAGTAATGTTTTCTTCCCTCAAGATACGCTCTGTTATTATTCCACTTGTTCTGGGTGCTGAATCCTTGCTGCACTGGAGAAATCCATCTCATCTCCTTCAAGTCCAGAGCCATAAAGTCCTCTCCATCATAACTTTCCTGACGAAACCCATTTGTTACTCCAGTCTGATCATCCCACTCACAGCCATACATCAGCTGGAAAGTGTGCACACCTGAGGAACAGAGACAGTGTATGTATACTGTATGAAAATAATTCATAGTCAGAGTCATTTTTCTCTCATTTGACTAGAAAAAAAGAGGCCTCTCTTTGTTCACAGAAAGAAGAAGAAAATAATGAGAATGTGAGCATCAGGTTGGTCTGTTGGCTGCTGTTAGAAGGGCTTTGGGCACTTTTGTGACCAGATGGCTGTCAGCTAAACACCAACCATTTGCTTAAAAGTGAAGTTTGTTCTGAAAAACAAAATCTCTAGCATCATTTGATTAATTGCAGATGCTACTTGACATCTTGTTATCTCACATAATTAAGTTTTCTTCTGAATCTAAAGTACCCATATGAGTGTGTGTTCATGATGAACATACCTGCTGAATGGTTGAACCGATCTTTTGCAACTTGGATGTTGTTTCTGAATGTGTGATGAGTTCCAGCTGCGAGCTGTGTTTGTGTGTCCCAGTAATCTGCTCCTTCATTCTGTCTCATCCACTCTGTTTTTGGAATACATTTCTTTGTGTTGCTGTCAAAGTACATAAACTGCTCTTCATTGACCAGACCAATGATAGTGAACTTTGGGAAGTCAATGTCTCCAGACACAGCAGTAAAGAAGTATGTTAGAGAGTGTGCACCTGTGGACAAAAACCTTTTTTCTTCAAATATATTTTATTTGAACAAATTTTTAGTTATTATAAATATTTTAAAACTGATTTTGTTCATACAATGAAAATAATATAGGCTCCAAAACAAAACTGGACCCCACTGACTTCTGTTATATGGAGAAAACAACAACAACAGAAAGTCATAGAGTTTTGGAATGACATGAGGGTGAGTAAATTTTCATTCTGAAGTGAATTTTCCCTCTTTAGAACAAAATATATGCAACAATTTCTGGATACATTAGAGATTTAAATATTGAATAAATAATGATACACAATGATATCCACCAAATATTCAAAACCAAATAAATATCACAATACAAGGACACCACTGCTTTCAGGTTACAAATGAAACTGACCTGTTATAAAAACTCCTAATTGTCATACTTTTAAAGTCAATTCCAAAACATTTAATTTTTAACATAACAAATTTATCTTTGCCTATTAAGTATAATAATTAGCCTATTGGACTCTGCAGCTACTATACATGGTTTTAGTGCATAACCTTAAAACATCAAATCATACAGTTCACTTAAACACGGTCGACTTTAAACCATTTACTCACTAGCACAGGTGAGAGTAACTTCAAGGAGCAGAAGAACTATAGTCCCCATGTTTGGACTTTGACTGAAAAACATTTAGCATATAAAAATGTACCTTGTCTCAAGGTTGAACATTCTAGCCAATAGATTTTTAAGACAAGTGGAACATCACCAATCACTATGAGGTTTTCTTGGACTGGATTGATGAACGTGAACACAAAATGAAGTCATTACACCTTTGACATATAAGCATGAAAGTAAAATGTTTAAAAAAATGCAATAAATAAATATTCACATATTGCAATGAATAAACATATGAAGAATTAAATTTGCAAAGGATGAAATAAAATTAATTAATCAAACAGGAAATTACAAAAATGGGATTAAAATGCAAAATGGAAAGTTGGGATTTAATTATAATTTTCTTAAATCATTAAACTATTTGTATATGAAGTTCCATGTTTATTTTTTCCTTCACGCAACCTGCTAAAGAGAGGATTTCATCAATCATCAGTAGGCAGAATTTATGAAACCATTAGGTGGTCATGTCAAAGAATTCATTCCAACCTGTATGAGCATCTCTTTTATTTAAAAAAGAAAATCACCACCCATTTCTCTGCCACAATTATTTACCAAACTCTCCGGCTTCTCTTTATTGGTGGCATGCTAACAACTGTCTATTTAAAATAAAATAAAATAAATTCTTAAGTAAGAAAACTTATTTAAAAACATATATCAAGAGAGCAGCTTAATAACATTGGATCACTGATGACTGACGTGTATCATGAAGTTGCTTAAGTGAAAAAGTTCCTGAAGTCAAACATCATAGAGGTCTGAAGCCAAAATGAGGCCTTTAGACTCCTGATTTCATTCATACTGTTTCCAGGCTATTCTACATAACAAAAATGAACTATATTAAAAATATACCCTAGTCACTGGTCACTGAAGTGAGATATCAATCTTAGATGCTCCAGAAAGGCCTGTTTTTTTGGAAAATAATAAGCCTGTTTTCTTGCCCTTAACTAATATTAACTAATATCAGACTGCAGATAAACATTTAGTTGAATTTGTGCAACTAACTTAACCTGAAACAAATGAACACATACTGGGAACCTGATGAGTATCGGTTTGTTTCTGGAGAAACAAAACACAAGATGCACATCTGACGACATTAAGTAGACTTTAGTTTGATGTCACATCAGTTTACAGTAAACTGAAGAAGTGTACGGAGTTTCTGTTGGGGTCGGGTCTCCTGTTCACTGCGCGGCGCTGATAAACATCCAAACTCACCGCGTCTATATCAGATCACAGAAGAAACACGCACTAGCGCTCAGCCAATGAGCGATCAGATTACTGGCCGCCAGCGAATCAGCGCGTCTCATGTTGAGCTGTGCACGGATGCAGCGCTGAGTTTCAGGATACGAGCGCGTAAGTTGTTTGTGATTGTCTTCTTATTGATTGATTAGTAACAGGGTTTTATGGAAATTATTTTATGATGGGTTTGTAAAGATTGTGAGGAATATGACATGTTATGAAGTTACAATTCATGATCGATGTTTTAAGGCTTTTAACAAAAAACGGAAGGAAGCTGAACTGCTTGACCGAATTAAAAAGCAACAGTCTCCAGATCAGCAAGCAATCTAAACTAAAATATTAGAATTATGTCATATAATATGAAATTATTACTATAATGTTAAGATGTCTTTGGCTTTAGCCATTAGCTAAATCTGCTTGCTAGGGAAGTAAACCAAAAAGATACCATGGTAAACATAGTTACCGCCAAAATACCACAGTCATTACAGTTATTATTGTAAAAATCATTACTCGTTATATGTATCTTCTGTCTTATGTTTCCTTTTTATTACAGTGGTGACTAATACCATCCAAAACTACTTTAAAGAGCATTTTGTTTTTAAGTTTCTATGACATACCAACGTATTTACTTTACTTTACTTTTAGTCATTTAGCAGACGCTTTTATCCAAAGCGACTTACAAAAGAGGACAACAGAAACAATCAACTGTAGTATTAAAACAACTAAAACTGATCCAATACTAAAAGCTAAAACTTTATAAATAGTATATATATATACACATACATAAAAGAATAAAAAAATAAATAAAAATGAGAAATGCATATGGCAAAATTTCTAAACTTAACATTTAAATGAAAACAAAATAAAGCTACAAACAATTCAAAATATTAAGAGAACAAAAGGTATAACAGTGTAATAGTGATTCAAACATAAAACTAAGCCAAACACCAAAAACAACTACGTAAACTAACCTAGTAAACTAATATTTACGAATACTGAAATTATTTGGCCATATTATTACATTTATTAACACTATTGTCTCTTGCATGCAGAAGTATTACACTGATTAATATATTTTTCTCTAGGTGCATACAGATTTTGGCATCTCAATTTGGACTTTGATTGTGTCTTGACCAATTTGATGCTCAGTGCTCAAGTATGTACAGAAAGCTGAACAAATAAATATTAGATACATTAATGTGTACTGTGTTGAGATATCAAAGTGCAATTGGATATGCATTGTGATTTTAAATATATCTACTCTATTGGCTGGGTTATGATGACATTAATATTGCACAAAGAGTGAAATCATAAGGAGTAACTGGTATGTTTTCAGGTACTGGTGTAATTGAAATGCAGGCCTGACACCTCCACATTCATTACTCCTCAGCAAATTCTCTCTCCTCCCTTCCGGATGGCCGGAGCAGTGATGGACAGCATTGTGATCCTTGATGATGACGATGAAGAAGCTTCCACATCTGCATCCACGTCCTATTCTCATGCTGGGAACTGCCAGTCAAAAACACCTGTGAAGAATCAGCTGCCACCTCCAACACACATCACACAGTCTCCATTCGCCTCTGCGAAGAAGGATGCTCATGTCCTGCAGGTGGAGAATGAAAAACTGTTTGCAGAGGTGTGTTTGTTAATGATATTTATGTTGCAGAGTATACTGGCTACATACTACAAAAATAGCTAACAGGACAACAGTTTAGAAATATTTTGTTGTCTGACAAGGTTTCTTAGGATTTCTGCATGTCTTAAAATGTCTTAATTCACACTTTCACAAATAAAGGCCTGACAAAGTCTTTAATTGGAGCAGAAAGTCTTAAGTTCATAAAGTCATGGCAATAAATGTTGCATGCAGTACAAAAAATGAATATCTGTTTTCCAATACAAATATCTAAACATCCTTAGATTAAGATGCATATATTTGAGATGCAAGAGGAAGTTATGTAGTCTTGTTTTCTGAGTAATTTAACAAAATTAAATGTTTATGCTTGAAACAAGAACAAATATGTCAATGAGTTACAAAACCTTGTTTTGCCTTTGAATGAAGCTGATTTTTCTAAGCCCATTGGAAGATATTTGTTCTTATTTTAATCATAAACACTTCATTTTGATTACTTTTTCAGAAAACAAGACTTCTTTTGTTATGTAGTTTTGCTTCTCAAGTAAATGTATCTTGATTTAAGAATTTTTAGACGTTTGCCCTGGAAATACTGATGAAGAACATTACGTTTTTAGAGTGCGGTCATAAGAAACAGTAAAAGTGATTTCCATATTCTAGTGGTTTGGAGCAGAGCTATTCAAGCTTTAAGCTGTATATATACAGTTTGTTTTGTAAAATGAATTAAAAAGTAATGGAAATCTAAAGGAAAGTTATATTTTCAAAGTTTGAAGCGTTGTAGTACAAGATATATACATTTACAGACCATATTAATGCATTGTGTTCCAATCAATTTATTCCCTGAATTTTCTTTACTTGGTCTTGATCTTAAATTTACCATAAAACCAGCAGAAACCATGTTTTTTTTCTGTTATCATATGAAAAGTATGTTGTATTTTTCCTCCTTTGTTTCCCCACTTGAATCTAACCCAATGCTGCCCCTTTATTCTGCTTGTCCAGTTTGTGGAACATTGCTCCAAATACTCTAAAGACCATCCCGAGGTTGTGACCTACCTCCAGAACAGACACTCTAAGGCCCTGCCGACCTTCCTGTCGTCGGTGGAGTTTCGTAACACTCTGGGCCGCTGCCTCACACGAGCCCAGGCCAACACTGGCAAAACCTTCGTCTACATTAATGAACTCTGCACAGTTCTTAAACAACACACAGCTCGGAAGAGAAGCTCCATACAGTCTGTCCCCTCCCAGACTAAACCTGAGCAAAAGAGCAATGGGACAAATATAAAGGAGGAGGTACAGGTTAAAGAAGAAGAGAAAAAACAAGAGGGCGATGAGGAAACTAAGAAAACGAGAAGGGCTTCAAGGAGACAGGTATTAGAGCAATCCATTATAACTTAGAGATGCACTGAATTTATATGTTGAGAAGGTTGATTTGACAGTGGTCTTGGATTTTTATATTAACACTGTTGAATTTCAAAAGCTTTTGTTCCAGTAATTTTCCATAAGAATGGAAGTTATTAATAGGGTATCCATTGGTATTTAAAAAAAATTCAGTAAAGAGTTTGGATGCTATGTTTCTTTTAAAGTGGGGTGTGGGATATTCCTATTTGAAAGCAATTACTTATGGCCATAAAAGTGCTTTATTGTAAAAACTGCCAGTATACATTGTATACATTTAAAAATAAATAAGTAAACCACAGAAAATTAACTGGTA
Organism: Spinibarbus caldwelli; assembly: GCA_039654775.1. Classification (NCBI taxonomy): domain Eukaryota; kingdom Metazoa; phylum Chordata; class Actinopteri; order Cypriniformes; family Cyprinidae; genus Spinibarbus; species Spinibarbus caldwelli. Next base: position 4,271,262 of record CM077245.1, read on the forward strand.
ATGTTCTGCCAGGATATTATCCAGTTATTTTTCCATTCATCATAAAACAATGCAAAGAAGTGCAAAATACACTGGTTAAACACCTGCAGAAAATTAATACATATATATTTTTTACAGTGTATAAGAAGGCTTCTACAGAATATATCAAGACTTACAAATATCTGTTTGTGCTAGATCTGTACCAAAAGGTTTATTTGTTCATGTTAAAGATATTTTTATGTATAAAATGATTGGAATTTGAATGAATTTTCTCTTGAATGAATGAATGAATTTTTCTTTAAAATGCTACAGTTGTGATTTATACTTGTGGACATTGAAATGAGCTGAGAGATTTTGACTGACTATATATTCATGTAATTTGTGTGCGTCTCATGTTCTGTTTCAGATAGCATACCTGGAAAATCTTTTGAAGGTGTATAATGAGGAGATCCGACGGCTTCAGGAGCGGGAGTTGAGTATAGATGATCTGGAGAAGGAGGACTCCAGTTATATTCAGGAGCACAAGCTCAAACGCAAGGTAAGTCTGTTCATTCCTGCTTTATCATTCTTGATTTGGAATTCTGGAAGTTCTGGAAAAGTATTTGTACCTTGTTTTCAATAAATTGTCCTTTGTGGATAAAGTTCTGGACGTTACGGTATGTTGTCATATTAAATCAATCCATTTTGATACAATTAACTGACTTTGAAGTAATGAGATTTTATAGGCTGTTATAAGGTCTGTGTGGATCTTTAATGTTCTTTTTGTGGTCTCAGATGATGAAGATCTATGACAAACTGTGTGAGCTGAAGGGCTGCAACACACTGACGGGTCGAGTGATCGAGCAGAAGATTCCCTACAGCGGAACACGCTACCCAGAGATCAACAAAAAGGTTATTTTTTTGCTTGTGAAATCACTTTCCTCAAGATTAGTTCTCTGGATTCTCATTACTCAAAATAATACTTCCTAATTCCCAACTCCTCTGTCCTCAAGCCTATGATATTAATAAAAGTTAGCCATCTTGAAGGACATCTTAATTCTCTAATTGCACTGTGAGTAATGAGGAGTTAGGATGCTTTCAGAGGTGCTATAAGCAGGGTGTTTCTTATAGAAAAACTTGACACGTATAAATTTTCCTCCCCCTTTATATCTCTCACAGTCTGTCATCAGCCTTGGCATCTTGCATTATTAATGTTTCTTATGAATTTCTGAAATAACTGAGCTCCAACAGCATAAGAGCACATCCCTTGAGCTCAGCTTGAGTGATCAAGAATATTCCAATATACAAAAGTTTTTCTTGGATTCCTCATCCTTGGACCAGAGATTGTGTGATTTGATTAATCAGTTTGTTTGATTTGTTCAGCAGTCAGTGATCACATGATTGAAATCAAGTATTTGGTTGAAGAACCATTCTGTAAAGGTTTGATCGGCAATTAATTGTAAACTTAAAGTTTCACCCAAAAATAAAAATTCTGTCATTAATTACTCACCCTCATGTTGTTCCAAACCCGTAAGACCTTCGTTCATCTTCAGAACACAAATTAAGATATTTTTGATGAAATCCGAGAGCTTTCTGACCCTCCATAGACAGCAACACAACTGACACGTTCAAGGTCCAGAAAGATAATAAGGACATCGTTAAAATAGTCCATGTGACATCAGTGGTTCATCTGTAATTTTATGAAGCTACGAGAAAACATTTTGTGCGCAAAGAAAACAAAAAATGACTTTATTCAACAATTTCTTCTCTTCCGTGTCAGTCTTCAACACGTGTTTACGATAGTACCATGCATGCGTGTGTCTATGCAGGGTCATAAAGCTCTTGGATTTCATCAAAAAAATCTTAGTTTGTGTTCTGATGATGAACAAAGGTTTTACGGGTTTGGAACGACACAAAGGTGAGTAATTAATGACAAAACTTTCAATTTAGGGTGAAAATATCCTTTTAAAATTAAATAGCATCAGAACTTACCAGGGCTTATTTTTGACATATGATATTTTTCTTAAATTCCTTAGAGGTAAAAATTGCTCATAGAATGAAATCCAGGGGGCAAAAAATAATGAATATAATTTTTCTTTTCATTTTTTCATCTTTAATGTTGTCTTTTCTCTTTGGTTTGTAGATTGAACGCTACATTAACAGTCAAGAAGCTCTTCATAATCCGCCGGACTACACAGATATCCTGAAGGTGGTTCAGCGCGCCATTGAACGCTACAAACTCCTGCTCACCCGCAAACAGATAACACAAATCGCTCAAGAAGCCTTCAGAGAGACGGGCAACAAACTGCAGGAGAGACGCCATCTTGACATGGTCTACAACTTCGGCTCCCACCTCACCGATTCCTTCAAACCTAGTAATTCAATTCAGTTACTCTCTAATTCAGCTAGAGATCATAATCAAGTCTTATTGTATTAGTCTTATGTTTTACACTCACCAATGATTTCTGCACGTTTCTGGATTGATGTAAACATGGATGGACTCCAGTAATGTTTAGTGATCGTAGTTCAGCATGCGAGGTGAATTTCCTGTGTTTCCTTCAGCGTTAGACCCTGCACTCATTGATCCAGCACTAAATCGCAAACTCCGCTCAAACAGAGACTTGGCTCTCAGCAGCCTGGAGGAGGTGATCACCAAATACGCTAATAAACAGGAAGACATAGAGGTCGAGGAAACGAGGAAGAAACAAGAGAGAGACAGACAGAAAAAAGAGGTGAAAGAACAAAATATATTCTTATATATTGTTTGTTTTGTTCAGTAATTCATTTCAGTATTTGGTTTTTCTCCAGTAGAGTCTGAAATGTCAATCTAAAATGTAAAATGTGTGTGTCATTTATATATACATAATAAACATACACAGTACACACATATATAAACAAAAACTTTTGTTTTGGATGCGATTAATCACGATTAATCATTGCCCAGCACAACAAAAAATTTTTTTAATTAATACATTAAATAATGTTTTAAAATATTTAAAAGAATTATAATTAATTAAAATACAAATAATAACTAATAAAATTTACTTGTTTCTTGATGTAAATAATGCTGTTGTAATATTACATAATGAAAATCTATTCCTATTTCTGCATTGTCCAAAATGAAGCCAGAATCTCCTTGAAACCATGAGCAGTCTTGAATCTGTTTGTCCTTCCGCCACATTTACAGGCACTTAATGAGCAGCAGAGTGACAGCAAAGAAAAAGAAAGGGAGGAACAGGAAGTAAAAGAGGAGGAGGAAGAAGTGGAGGAAGATGAAGAAGAGGATGATTCCTCTGATCCTGACATTGAAAAGGAGATCCAAGCCAGCCAAGAACAAGCTGGTCCAGGTAAGAAGTGCATAAATCATCTTCATCTCCTTCCTTCATGTTGCTTTTCCCTTTCCCGGCAGGAAAACCCATTTCTCATTTGCTGATGTGTTTCAGATGATGATGAAGAGGACGTCGAAGAGGAGCAGGTGAACAACAGTGACAATGATCAGCCGATGGATGAGAACTCTCCTCTGTCAATCAAATCATCCGTCCAGGACACAGAGGAGGATCAGGGCGATGAAGACCAGCGGTCTCCAGCCAGCAGCACACATGAGACGGCACCTGTGGAAACAAACACAAATGGCAGACCCGTGAAACAAAGCCCTCCGTTCATAGAGACTTTGGATCCTATGCCTACTGACGAGACAGAACTTATTTTCAACAATCACATTAAAAGCACCACTAACTGTACTGAGACTGTCTCCACCAATCAGGACACACCGTCAACCCCTATGAGATCAGCCAACTGCAGTCCACTACCTCAAACAAGCCCTTTGCTGATCGACAAGATGGGCAACTACAAGAAGAGGAAACGATCCTCGACTGAAAACCAAACCACTGCCTACAATGGGCATTGCACACAGGACAGGTAAAACTGAATGAATCGTGCAGACTCTCTTTGAGAAGCTGTGTAATTAATAAATAACTATTAAATTATAGGGATGTAACGGGATGCACACTGAGACGGTTGAAAATCGATAAAAATATGTGACGATTCAAGTCAGTTGAGATGTTAAACGAATCACAGTACATTTAGGAGGTTTATATGAATGTATCTCTGAGGGGAAATAACTCTCTTTAGAAAAGTTTACATGGTATTTTCTTTTCATCTTGCGCCCTTATAACGCATATTAAAGTCATGTTTATAAGCAACCAAGGAAACACTGTCGCTGCTGTTCCTTAAGCGCCACCTGCTGTCAGAGAGTAAATTTGCATTCTCATTCAGCCAGTGTAGATATAGTTTAACAAAAAATATCTTTTTCACCATTCATATTTTTTTATCATGATTGTGGTTGTTAATCTATGAATATTTATCTATTTTATTTGATGTTAGAAAATTAACTTCAACGAATACATTTTTTCATGAATAACCCATTGTCAAGATTTCAATCTCGTGAACGTGTCAAGAAGATCTATGGCTGCTGATCTGTGCTAGGACGGATGTCCAGATTTTCAGTGAATACTGATTTTCTCCTTTTGTGCTCTTCTGGAGGAAGAAATCCATACAGGTTTAGAACGACATAAGTATGAGCGCTTGCTTCATGCAGTTGTCTTTTTCTCTTTCTGTTTTCTCAGTGATATTCCTCTGGATATGGGTGTGATCCTCTGTCCTGAGGAAGATGATTTAACCAGGACGAGGAGTTCGACTCGGGTCACGGTCAGAAGCTCACGAGCCACACCACCGCCTAAGAAAAATAAGGTGACTGTGTGTCTGTTTGCTTTTAGCTTGCATTCAAACTGCATTAAAACTGCAGTAAATGCATTGGAATCTCTGCTGAATTGCTTTTTCATGTTATTATTACACCATTCCTGTAGCAAAAAGGCTGATTTTAACCACTCAAATAATTTACCATGACCGTATTCCATTGCAACTTTCTCAGTAAATTCACTGCATTGTTTTCATTTTCATTAATATGGTAATTATATTATTTATTAAAATTTTGAATGGTTTTTTTTTTTTGTTTTATTTTAGTTCATTTTAGTAATTTTGTTGTTTTTATTTATTTATATTTAAATACGTATATTTCTCAGTCGCCACAGTAAATTCACTGCATGGGAAGCAGAGAATGTTTTTACTTTAGTTTTAGTAATTTTTTATTTTTTTATTCATTTTTAAATATGTATATTTTATTTTTATAGTTATTTTCAGTTAAAGTTTTAGAACTTTAGCTTTACACAAAAATGAGAAATGTTGGCTTGGCAACTTACTGAAATATTTACTGAAATTATGGCGGTAGATGAAACAAGCAAAAAAACAAGAAACAGACATAGAGGAAAGTATGCTCTTATTGTTTGTTTCGTCCTAAAATCTTTTTTTTTTTTTTTTTTTTTTAAACCCAACAACTAGAGGAATATTGCAGTGATTCACTTTAGGGATCAAGTTTCATTGGTTTGCATCAGCTGTATGAATCAGAAACACAACAAGGCTTGAAAATTTGCACTGAAAAATGTAATAAATAATAAATGATTTTCAATATTGAAAATAATTATAATAATTGTTTATTAATAATAAAAATATTTTAGCATGACTGTATTCCATTACTACTTTCTCAGCCACCTTAATAAAATTTAGTATCATTAATACAGTATTGTAGTATTTATTAATAATAGAATTTAGTTATAGTATTTTTGTATTTTTCATTTAAATTTTAGTTTAAATTTTAGTAATTTTGTTGGTTTTATTAGTTGTTTTTTTATGTCAGTCTCATTTTAATAGTTATTTTCAGGTTTAGTAATTTTAGTACTTCAACTTTAAACAAAAATGAGAAATGTTGGCTTGGTGACTTGCTGAAATATTTACTCAAAGTTGTTTTTTTAAATTTGGTGTCATTTAATGTGTTTTTAAAATAGTTTTAGTTACAGTAACACTGTGACAGCATTGCATTCAGCATTATTGACCCATTAAACAAAGTGCTAACTCCTGTCATTCATGTGTTCACAGGTGAATGTGGCGACTCAGTGTGACCCAGAGGAAGTGATCGTTCTGTCTGATTCAGATTGAGTTCTGCCGTCACAGGGTACTGAGCTGGCATCTCAGTCAGCGTCCTGCTCCGTTAGTGCCTGCCAGTGTGAACAGAGAACAAAAAATCTTTATTTTGGACTGGTTCAGTCAGGTTCTGAACCACTTGTACGCAATGCCACGGTTTACTTTTTATACAAGGGAAAATGGCATGCCGTTATTCATTCAGGCTTTTTAGAGGTATTTTGGTATATTGTAAATGGGTCTTGCCTCTAAACATTCTTACTCCAAGGGTTTATCTTGTCATGTATTTATGGTTTTAGTTTGAAGGTTTGGATGCAAACCTCATTTGTGCCAAGAGTCAAGAGGGGAATCGAACTTTCCCTCCTCAATCAATAAACGCTCTCATTTTGTGTAGTGTTTGACATATGTGTTGATAACTTTGTACAGTGCACTCTGGATTTTTTAAGTAGCCCTAGAAATAATTTTCCACGTGAGTTATGAGCTACTTGACATGCTCCAATTTATAAACGTTGGAAGCTTTGTTTTCAGATTACATCTTAACGGAATAGCTCACCCAAAAATAAAAATTCTGACATTAATTTCACCTCCTTTTTTGTGTGTGCAATACAGAAAAATATCAGTATATGGATTTAGAAGTACTGTATAATTTTTGGGTGAACTGTCCCTTTAACTGTCCTCAGGTGACAAAGCACAAGAGTTAAGTGTCCTCCTACATTTGAAGTTGTCCTCCTACACTTGACGTTTGGTATTGAAATTATTTCTGTAAACTGCTGATGATTGATCTATTAAATTGATAAGTATTGTCATATTAAAAATTGTTTTTAATTATGCTGTTTAACTAACTGAGGATATAATTGCCATGAAAACGGATAAGGTACATCAAAAGAATAACCATATTAAATCTGATGTAGAAAGTTCTACTTACATTATATTAATAACCAAATTTGTATTATATATATATATATATATATATATGCGAAACTTGCTTTGAATGTAAAATTTTATTGTTTTAAGGCCATAATTATTTATTCCACCAGAGTGGTGGATAAATAATGCCCTTTTTAATAATAATATTTTTATTTCTACTTAAAGGGATATTTCAGCCAAATATGAAACTTCTGTGATCATTAATGTCATTCATGTTGTTCTAAACCTGTATGAATTACTTTCTTCTGCAGAACACAAACAATAATTTGAAGATTTGTTTTGGTCTATCCAATAAAAGTCAATGGAGTACAATGTTTTGGTCTCCAACGTTCTCCAAAACATCTCGTCTAGAAGTCGTGCAGGTTGGGAACAGTGTGAAAAATTGGCAAATAATGGAAGAATTTTCATTTTTGAGTGAATCGTCACTTTAAAACAATTAGGGTAAATGGACATAAACAAAAAGCTATCACAGTAAACAATAATAAGACAAGACTGAGTCATAATTTGTGCACAAGGTACTTTATTTCTCTTTCATTTGTAGATCTTGAATCTTGTAAAACCACTGACATATTCTGTCCACATCAGGAAAATTTTTAGTGTGTTACCGCCCATCACATATTTAGTTCAGATTCACCACAACAGTTGTAGATGGAACAAATATTTTTATTCATCAGTACAAAATACAGATTTCTAACCAGATTACTCACGTGAGCACTGAATCATGCTTTACCCACTGGCTATTTTTAAATTAGGTTTCAAATGTTCTCTACTTCATTGTTCACACTTCAGCTTTGCTCACTAATCTGAAACACACACAGGTTTGATATAAAAGTAATAAGAATGTGTGGATAAGCAACAGATATGTGATTCCTTCCAGCTCACAATCTTCAAATCCCGGTTTATTTATTGTAATATATTGAATAGTTGCACAAATGTTTGAGGTATATGGGTTTTGTGGTGCATCTGTGGTACAAGGCAACTACTGATCACTGCATTGACATATCCAAACATCCACTCGGGCAATTAAAACAAGTCTTGATCGATCTCAATCAGGATCCACTGAATCATCTTCATATGTCTTAAACATTCTTGGCAGTTGCAGACGTTCACACTAATTTGGCATGTCATTTGCATACTTCATTCAAGCTTTTCATCTACTCTTAAATCACATCTTGGCCTTCATAGAAGGCAAACGTAAACTATCGCTACTGGTTCACTATAGGCTACATCTAAAATACTGCAGGAGTTCAGTAGTTGGATGCCAGGTGCTTGTGACTTTTGACCAATATTGAGGAGGGTGTGTCCCCTCAATGTTTATGGTGGTTTTAAGGGTAAAAGGACATACTGTAAAGCCAAAATGCACTGCGAGTTGATTCATTTAGTGATCCAACTACCTACAAACCCTGCCATTCAAGCAGTAAAGGCATGTTCACACCAAGAATAATAACTATATTAGCATTCACACCAAAGCACAATAATGTTCTGTTTATTTAAACACGCTCTGTGGTTTTGTGCTTGAGCTCTTTAAAGTGTAACAGATTCTGATCGGCTGTCAATGTTTTTAATCATTTATCAGCTGAAAAAAAGGCATCCTCTATGCCATCATTGTTATAATTGTGGTGTGGATGTCACTATTTTCGTAGAATTTGAACGATTATTAAAGTTTTGAGGCCCGTTCACACCAAGAACTATAACATTATCTATATTAGTATCCACACCAAAGTATGATAATGCTCTGTTTATTACAAGTGTGCACTGCAGTTATGTTGTTTACCGCTTTAAATGCTTGGGATTCTGATTGGCTGTCAATGTTTTTATCATTCATCAGCTGAAAAAAAAGTTATGAAAGTGATTTGAATTATATTGTTCATCAAGTCGCTATCATTATAGTTTGATGTGGACTTTGTCATTCACTTAGAATTAGAATGATTATTAAAAATTTATAGTCATTGTTACGACATTTTTGTGAACGGACATTTATCATTAGTTATGTCCTTTTTGCTAACAAGCTTTTATCGGTTTAGTTATGTCCTCTGTTTGAACCTTTATAGTTACCGTTATAATTATTGTCCTTTTTGTGAACAAGCCTTTATTGTTATTGTTATAGTAATTAATTTTTTGTGTGAACAGACATTCATAGTTATCGTTCTTTATGTGAACAAACCTGTATAGTTAACTTTATTGTTATCATCCTTTTCTTATAAATGAGCCTTAAGTTATATTTGTCGTCCTTTTTTGTGATTGAACCTTTATAGTTTTTCTAATAGTGATTGTTGTTTTTGTGAATGTACCTTTATAGTTATCGTTATAGTTATCCTTTTTGCGATTATTCTTTATAGTTAACGTTATAGTTGTCATCCTTGCGAGCAAGCCTTTAATGTTATTGTTTTTGGTGTAAACAGACCTTTATAGTTATCATGATTAACGTCTTTTTTCGAACAAACCTTTATTATCGTTATAGTTATCGTCCTGTTTTGCAAATGAGCCTTGATAGTTATTGTTATTACCCTTTGAGTGAACGAGCCTTTATTGTTATCATTATAGTTATTGTTTTTGGTGTGAACAGACCTTTATAGTTATCGTTATAATTATCATCCTTTTTGCGAACAACCTTTATAGTGATCATTATAGTTATCGTCCTTTTTTTCAAACGAGCCTTCATAGTTATTGTTATAGTTATTATCCTTTGTGTGAACGTAACCTTTATAGTTAACTTTATAGTCATCAACTTTTTTTGTGAATGAGTCTTTATAGTTATCATTATAGTTATCATCCTATTTGCGAACGAGCCTTTATTGTTATCATTATAGTTATTGTTTTTGGTGTGAACAGACCTTTATAGTTATCATTATAATTATCATCCTTTTTGCGAACAAAATTTATAGTGATCGTTAAAGTTATCGTCCTTTTTTGCAAACGAGCCTTCACAGTTATTGTTATAGTTATTATCCTTTGTGTGAACGTAACCTTTATAGTTAACTTTATAGTCATCAACTTTTTTTGTGAATGAGTCTTTATAGTTATTGTTATAGTTATCATCCTTTTTGCAAATGAGCCTTTATAGTTCTCATTATAGTTACCATCCTTGGTGTTTACGGGCCTTAAGACACCAAAGTGCAGAGGAAGCTATATTCTTATCTCTTATTTAAGAAATCAAGACATTTAAAACCTTTGAGAGTGAATATACTGTATATAGTTGAGTGACAGTACAATAAAACTTCACATCAAGAACAGACCAAGTGAGTTACAGTAATGTACAACTCTGTACAACATAATATCGTACACCATAATAACAGAATGGCACTTTAGAGCAACAGTGAACGAATGTTCTGTGCTAGTGAGGCAGCTTAAACGTGACGCCGACCATCCCGTATTCCTGGCCGGGATACAGTTTCGACAGTCACCATAGCAGCCTGGTCTTTAAAGTAGATACATACGTGAGCTAGCAATGGGCACTTGGTCATTGGTATTATTTTCGAACACACATGGGACATCTTGTATGGCGCACTCACTGACATGAGGTAAAGAATCAGACAATTGTGCACATAGGGCCAGATTTACTATCAGCTTGCGAGAGCACAAACCCTCATTTGGCATTAAAAACTACTGTCAGGATTTACTTAAGACATGCAGTGGAAAATTAGCACTGAAAAAGCGTGGACAGTTATTTTGGTGACTCATCTTATTGAATATGCAATTGTAGGAGTTTCCCTTTCAAACAGTAACTTTATGGGAGGAGAGTATTTAAATGAATCACGCAACGTGATTTACTGAGATTTGCATTTGTCAATTCTCTGGTGTTTGCAGCATTATTTAATGCCCCCAAAAAAGCATACTTTAAAGCAGGCGGCAATTTGCGCTGCCCAGGTTAAAAAAAAAGTACACTTCCCTAATGTACTTAAAATGCTCTATTTTCGCGCACTAATTTTGTACTTACTATACTAAAAATGATTATTTAGTACTTATTAAGATAAACTTAAGGTCAACTAAGTGTACTCAACTGTGCTATTTTGGGACACCATGAATATGACCTAAAATTTTTAACATACTATCACTGTATTTAAAAAATGTATTTAGTTACCACTTGTAGTACACTTGAGTGTACTAGTGTAAAGATGGGTTCAAGTGTACTACAAGAGATAATATGTTAAAAGCACATTTTATTTTGTATTCATGGTGTCCCAAAATAGCACAGTTGAGTACACTTAGCTGATCTTAATTTTCTCTTAAGAAGTACTAAAGAATAATTTTTGTATATTAAGTACAAAATTCATGCGTGAAAATAGAGCACTTTAAGTACATTATGGAAGTGTAATTTTTTTAACCTGGGTGCTCTTGGTAGATTGTGCTGGTCATTATGGAAAAGCGATGTTGCATCTGTGGTCTTTAATGTGCACTTTGTCAGTAAATCACCCTCAGATTTTTCCCCTCCCATCAGTGCTTTTATGGAATTGTGCTCTAATGCTAATTTGCCCTGTTTAGTAAATCTGGCCCATAGTCCCTTGAAACCGAAGACAAGTGTTCTGGTTTTATGGGACGGGTATTTCTGAGGGAAACCCCTTATGTGATGCTGCTTTCGTCAACGTTACCCTCACAGACTTCTTCCACACACCCGCTACGATTTCCACTGATGCCCAGAACGCCAGAACCATGGCCATGCGGCCCACTTTGAGAACTGATTCCAAGAAGAGGCCCAGAAGCGGCCATGTTGAGACAAGAGACACCGTTGCTGCTCATCGAATGTTGCGGAGACAAAACCGGGATCCCACTTCTGGCACCAACGCTACCTTGATTGGTTTCATTGGCTGGAGGAAGCTTCATGTGATGCGGTGGAGAAATGACCGACCTTTCAGACCCCGCTCTTGCTTCGGCTCTGCTGCGCCTCTCACAATGCGAGCGATGCCTCATGAAGCTGTCACGCCACATGAACTTCTTCCCACAGCCATGGCAATCATAGGGTTTCAGACCGGTGTGGGTCTTCATGTGCTCAGTGAGATGATGCTTCATCTTGAACTTCTTAGCGCAGACGGGGCAGTGGAAAGGCCGCAGGTCCAGATGCATATTAATGTGCCTATCCCGCATGCTCTTATGCGTGAACGTCTTCCCACAATGACACATGAAGACCTTGCCTGAATTTCCAGCCGCACCGCCGTCTAATCCTTCCATCCCGCTCCCCAAAGCGCCTTGACTGGGTAAGTGGACCGCTCCGTGTTCGAGGCTCCCTTTTAGAGGCATGCCTCCTGCGAGCCCTAATGGAGATGTAGACTCCAGGGTGGCTTGATTGTACAGAAGAATCTGGTTTCCCTGCATATCCAGAGGGAAGAGCTGAGCTCTGGCGGCTGTCGACTGAACCGAACCGAGCAGGGAGGACACGGTCCTACTGGAGCATTGGCTGGGATTCTCAGGAGGGTGTTGAGAGGACGTTTGGTCGATCAAACCCCTCTCAAACTTGAGGTAGTCTTCCGAGGACTGGCAATAGTCAGCCTAGAGAAAAAGACATTTGAGTAATTGAGGATGGTTGGAAGTTGCTGTTGGTGCACCTCACAATTATGCATGTTTTTTTAAAATGTTGTATTTTATTGTTCACCTTGTCATATTGTCTTTGCATCTCTTATTCTAATCCAGTTTTAATTTTGGGTATACTATAGTCTCAATCATTGATTTGCTGAAATGATCTGTCAGTTGTCTGTTATTTATTTATTTTTTAAATTATTTTTGAATATATTTGATATACAAAAATATACAGACACTTATGCCACAATTAAAAAGGCATTTAAAAATTACAAATAATCCATGTGATTGGATTATATATCAAAATATCAATGCAATAAGTGCCATTTATTAAAATAAAAAAAAAAATAAAAAATTACACACATACACACACACACGTGTGTGTGTATATATATATATATATATATATATATATATAGCACAAGCACATTTTTGATCAGAACACTTCAAAAATGAGGTTTTGAAATTATATGTTTTTGAAATATTTGGTTTCAAAAATATGAAGTTTAAAAGTCCTGGAGACTTTCTGGTTGTCAAACCTTGTGGAGCATGTTTTTGTTAATGTGATGAACTACACCGGTGGTTATTCTGCTTGGACGCCGGAGTGAACGTATGATGAACTGACTTCATACATTCATTAAAAATTGACCAATTGTACCAATTGGTTAAAAATGAATGTAAAAAGTGGCTCACAAATATCAAGCTGGTTCTGAGAAAAGCTCTAGAAACTCTTGTTTGCAGATTCTACTTGGTCTGATATTTTTTTATCTAATGCAATGAAATTTGTAGACATTTTTAATGTGTGACAAGTGTCCAAAAGTGTTTTACTGCTGGCGATAAAGCCAAAAAAAAAAAAAGGAAAAAAAAATCAATATATTACTGTATATATATTCAAATGAGAGTGATTTTTCTGTTAGTAAACCCAAGACAAGGATTTCATTTACTCAAAAAATCCTATTCTTCACAAGTAATTTTCCAGTTAAAGTATCTAAAAATCCTTTACACAAAATAAATATACTTGAGAAACAACACTGCATAAGATATTAAGACTTCTTTAAAGAATATACCAGCTCTCTATATTCAATGCAAGTGTATTTGGCCTTACTGCACTGGCAGTCTTTTTCACTTGTTCACTCAAAATGAGAAGAAATAAACCAATGCGGTTATATTTTAACTAGTCATTTTTGCTGTGTTCAAACTTAATTGGACAAATAAAAAGCATATTAAAATAATTCACATTTAAAATAATTCTTTATTTTATATCACAGACAAAATGGTACCCAATATATAATCCAGCCCTAAAAAAAGAAAGTTGAGCTGATGCAAATCTACTGACCTGTGCCTCCATTTCAGCATCTTCTCTGTGTCCAGAGAGGGTCCTAACGTTCGATATGTTAAATGTCCTGTCCCTCTCTCTGACCATCTCCATCTCTCGTTCCTCTTCATCATCTCCTCCCTCCTCTCCTCCTGACACCACGATCAGGTCGTCGTCTCTCGAGTGCTCTGTCTTCACCACCACCCACTGTTTTCTGGGCATGATGCTCGGCTGACTGTACGACGGCCGCTTCTGGGGTGGAGAAGAGTCTCCATCTTGATACGAAGAAACTCCAAAACTGTCACTCACCCCAACCTTTTGATCGGAGAGAGAGGTCGCGACCTTTCGCTTGCCTCCCTGATCTCTTTTCCTGGGAAACAAGAGCTCGTCATCATCGTCTTCATCTTCTTCGATCATGAAGCCTTCCTCTCCTCCAGAGGGCATGCAGTAGTTTGGGGTGGAGTGTACAGCACCCTCTCCCACTGCACCAGTGGTCACCATCGCCCCGCCAAAGTTTGCTTCTCTAGGACTGAAGTAATTGGTGCTGCTTGGGGACTGGCTCTCGGTGAAGGACGGTCGGCTGGGGGGTTGAGGAGTTGAAGGTGCGTCTCCTCCGTCCGCTGGGGCGACCTTATTGGCGCCGCTGCCGCTCTGCCCTGCGTTGTCTTTGTCTCCGGATCCCTGAGGTCCACTGGATCCTCCCCTGCCCTCTTTGAGAAGCTCAGTGCATTTGTCCACAATGTGCCACATTTGAAGCACACTGCCAACGGTGAGGTAGTTAACGATGTCTTCGCGAAGCATTCGCAGCTGGCCAGTGTATGCGCAACTGAGGACGCTCTCAAAGGCCAGGGGGTCCATGACGGCCGGGATGGAGACAGTGGACATGTTCTTCAGCAGCACCTGGAATCAGAATCAGAATCTGAATTATCTTTATTCACCAAGTGTGCGCAAACACACAAGGAATTTGTTGTGTTTTTTTTAAGGAGCTCTTGGTACATAAGTTGCATGCATACATACATACATATCAGACATGAGAACAGAAAACATTCAAATAAGCAAGACTTCACAATAAATAATAATAATGTGTATGAATTTGGAACAGAAGTATGTATGTACAGATTTGTGCATTATTTACTCTATATACAAAGCTGTATAAATAAAAAATATGCATATGAATGCAGAAACAAAGACTCCGATGTGGCTAATAAACACTGCACAGATGAATCTGATAGAAATTTTATGCTTTTTTTAAATTACTTAATTGTGATTGTGAAAGAAAATTGGTCTGTGAAATACAGTCCTTGGCACCTGACAAGATTTTGCACTTGTCTAATATAACTATTGCAGTTCCTGTGTGTTGTATGGCTTTACATTATTTATATAAATGAAATTTTATATAAATTATTCATATAAATTATTTATATAGCTTTAAATTTATTGATATATCTTTAAATACATTTTACAGTATTTAACACTCATAACAGTCATACTGACACAATATAGATTTATATTAGACTGATTGATAGATAATAAAATAAAATAAACATTTACTGCAATAAAATAAAATATTAAAAACCATATTTTTTTCAGCTAGTTGCCAAGGCAACATTTCTCATTTTTTTATAGTTGAAGTAAAATAACTAAAACTGAAGTAAGAATTACTAAAAACGGTTACTAAATAACTAAAATAATGATTACTGATTATTAAAGAGTTCAAATTAAAAGCAAAATATTAAAGTTATTCAAAACATTAATAAAAAATATTGAATAGTATATCAGATATACTAAAACACTTATTTTTCATATAATATTTTATTATTATATATTTTACTACACATATTTATTGTTTTATTTCTTCCATATGTAGTCTATGCAATGTGTTCAAAGATAATTTGAATTATTTGGATTTTTAGGCTTTTCTCAGTAAATACATGCAATTAGTTTTAATAATTTATCAGAATATCATGTAATTAATTTGTTAAGTTATTATACATTTCATTACACATATTAATTTTTTTTATTTATTTATTCCATATATAGTCCATGCAACACACCTTCTTGTGTTCAAAGATCATTTGAAGTATCTTGATTTTTAGGATTTTCTCAGTAAATACTCACATATGCAATTAACTTTATTAATTAATCAGAATATCATGTAATTCATTTGATTCAAATGCTAGCTCTAACATAAACATGAATGTATGGTTAATACAGATATTATTTAAATTAAAAAAAAAAAAATCCTAATACGAAATCACTTGTTTTCAACAGCAAACAAGGGGATGAGGCCATGTAGAATCGGAGTGATCTTCAATACATGTTTCAAGAGATCTTTTACACCATCTAGGCCTCAAGGTAAATATGTACCTGGTCGTGGAAGTAAGGTGACGATGCAGCCAGCACACATCGATGAGCCTTGAACACCTGGCCCTGAACGTGGATGGAGAGGTCGCAGAGATGGCCTTCTTCACGCTGACGATTCAGGCTGTCCAGCACTGAGGCCTGCACACTGGGGAAGCACACCTGCACCACTGAACCAGTGGCTGAACCTGCGGAGTCGCCATAGCCTTGGTCCGCCGTGGCCGACTGCATTCCTGCAAGGGAAGAGCATCATAAAATAACCAATTTCAATGCAAACTTAATGTTTGTTCCAATTTGCATGCTTATGCACTATTCTATGCTGTAAATAATGTGTGTTCACACTGAAAATTCCAAAAAGAAAAAGTGCACTTCAAATGCCTGAATGATGAACTTAATTAACAAACAAAAAAAACATTATTTAAAAAAAAAACAAAGTGTAAAATGTTGGACACTTCATACAATCGTCGCAGATTTAATTACGTACTGGAAGAGGAGGAGTTATCAGACTCAGATGATGGATGACAAAATAACCTTACATAATTCATACACTAGACAGTTGAGTACATAGTGTACATAATAAATATGTACGCTGCATGCAAAATCAAATGCTTCCCTACAATATAGTATGCAAAAAACAGTACGCAAAGAGTAGCATGTCCGAATTCATAATATTCGAAAAACTGTAGGTGAAAAGTACCCGAATAACCTACTACTTCCGTCAGGACTCTTAAGTGTCCATTCGATGGGCACTTCACAATCCCATGAGGCCACAGGAGAGGATTTACGAATGGCAGTGAAGCGACACAACTAACGCTGGTAGGTCACATGATAGTAACAACAACATGGTGGATATATCACGCTGTGGATATAGCATGTCCAAATTTATTCATACTACCCATTCATACTAAATAGAAGATATTTTTTTTAAATGGTCACAAAGTTCAAATTCAAATGTAGTACCTACTCAGACCAAGTACACAGTTAGTATCCCGATAGTGTATAGCGCATCATTTGGGACACAACTTCACATTACACAGTCTACTTTCACACAGCAGCAGAATATGGTTGTCAGTCCTGTTTTAAACTGCTGAATAAAGTTACATTCACACACAGTTCAGTTATAAACCAGAGTGACATCAGAATTAAATAATCAAACTGACTCCACACCTAATTTTGAGAGTAAGAGCTCACATGTATAAAAAAAAATAAATTTACTTTGAAAATGAATGACTTTCAGTCACTTTCACATGAAAAAAAATGCTGATTATATAATAACCATATGCTATATATTCAATAAAGATTACATAAACATATATAACATAAGTACATAAACAAACAGCTGCTGAAAATAGGTGTTTTGATTTTCCTCATAACATAATAGAACATTAATTTCGATCAAATATTCTTTATTTCTCTTTGAACCCAGAAAATGCTATTGCAGGTCCAAAGAACAAGGGGCACTGACCAAACACTGCATGAACACTTTATTTATTCACTTTATTAGCGTGTTAGGTAGTCTTTCCAGTGTCTACTAATGACATTTATCATGCATATAGTTTCCTCGGACTCTGTTGTAAAGCCTCAGCGTGAATATATCGCTATCCATTAAAGTTGCATTGGTGTTTGCTCAACAAACAGCCTGTGGCTTTCGCAAGCTCGCTGTCAGCGTGTATTAAAATCTAATTCTCCACATATAAACTCTCAGAGCCTCGTTTAACTGAGTTCACGACAGAAATCTGGGGTTTTATTTACATTAGCCAGCCGCTGCGAAACCAGTCCGTGTGGCCTTAAGAAGAAGCGCGGAAGCGAATCTTCTCATAAATCAGACTCTTTTTATAGAGCAAGAGATCTTACCGATTTAAATATCTCCGTCAGGCACTCACAAGAGGGGTTTTCATCATGATAGATCGAGCGATCGGGAATACCGAGCGTAATGGTGGACTGACATCGGGTTTGGAGTCTGGTTTTGCCTTTAAGAAATCCCAGACAGCTGCTCTAGACTCGGCCGACTGAAAAGAGAAGCAAACACTGGATCCTGTTCTCTATTGTCATGCAACAAGTGCTGTTTTACAGTATTAGAGACTATTAGAGAAATTATAACCATCTTACTAAAATTCAACAGCAGTCGAGCAGCTGATAAGGCAGTATGCTTCATCTTAATCAATATTATAGAGGAGTGTCTTAAGTTTCCTTCGTTATTTATTTTATTTTGATGGGTTTAAAAAAAAAAGAAAAAAAAAAAAGAAAGAAAGAAAGAAAAAGAAAAACCAAACGAAAAATAAAATCAATCCTTAAAATTATAGACCAAGAAGGGGACATTTGTGACCCTGGACCACAAAACTAGTCATAAGGGCCAATTTTTTGAAAACTGAGATTTATACATCATCTGAAAGCTGAATAAATAGGCTTTCCATTGATGTAGTTTGTTAGGAAAGGACAATATTTGGTCGAGATATAACTATTTGAAAATCTTATTTTATTTATTTATTGGTTTATTTAATAGGGACCATATATATTCATGAACATTGTTGTATAAAAAATACACCATGTAAATATGCCAGAATTAGTAACAATAACTACTTTTCATCTGCAGTCCCTAGGCAGGTAACATAAAACTAACGTGAAGACAACCAACAATAATACAATTCATTCTCTATAAATGAAAAGGTAAACATAATGGTGACATATACATTGACAACAAACAACAAAACAAAACAAAAATACATGATGGGAGAAACATTGTTCATCCACCTGTATACTGCATTCAGTTTAACAGTGAAAATGTATGGGTGATAAATGTGAGACAGTTAAAAATGAATACATCTCTGGTTTTATAGAAGCCACTGTTTTAAGTGAGTTTTAAAGGTGTTGAATGTAGGACACACTCTCTTATTGGAAGGGGCAAATCTGGAATCTGAGGGTGCAAAAAAATCTAAATACTGAGAAAATCGCCTTTAAAGCTGTCCAAATTAAGTCTTAGCAATGCATATTACTATTCAAAAAATATGTTTTGATATATTTATGATGGAAAATTTACAAAATCTCTTCATGGAACATGATTTTTGGCATAAAAGAAAAATCGATCATTTTTACCCATACAATGTATTTTTGGCTATTGCTACAAACATACCTGTGCTACTTAAGACTGGTTTTGTGGTCCAGGGTCACATCTGTGCACTGATTTGGCCCCTCATAAGACTTACATGATTAATGCCAATATTTACAACATTTGGCCAGTAACTAATTATTATTACTTTAATTATATTATTTTAATTACATAATTAATTATATTGTATAATGACCATGGGATATCTTTTAAACATTGAAAGAAGCTTTCAGAGTTTGTGAAATTTTATTTCTTATGAGAACAGTAGCAAAGTTCAAGTTACCACAGTTTTATTAAAGTACTTTGACAAACTGATAACCATAACTTGTTTGTAAGAGAAACAATTCTCATTTGCATCCTATGTCCACAAGAACAAAATTGTCCAAACTTTGTCCACTTGGCATCATAATGAGGCTCATCACTGCATTACATGCCAAAATAGAAATTTTATTGATCCCCTTCCAAGATGCAGTAAAATATGCATTTGGTGGTTGTTAAAATATTAATAAAAATGGTCTGCTAGTAAGATAGAACATTAAAATTGCATCACAGAAATATAAAAATGTACCAAAGACAGGAGAGGTGAGGATAAAAGATGAAATAAGAGAAATTCAGATAAAAGTTCAAGCTTTTTTTTTTAAAAAAAATGGCCATAGCGGAAATGACAGCTGAACTACTTCCGATTAGCTGAGGCTGTTCCGATGACACAGTCGTTCACCTGCAACACAGTAAATGTGTGTAATAGACAGTGTTGAAGATTAGGAGACTTTCATGAAATAAAAACAATGATGTGATCATATGAGATCACTCACCTTGCTGGCGAAGCGCAGAGAATTCAGCGACTCACTGAAGCTCTCTTCCTCAGGTGCTATATTCACAAACATCAAACTGTAACGTACAGAGGAAAAGAAATGAGTCACATTCATTAAAAATGCAAAAACTATATTCTGCAAACCCCTAAAAGAAAATACCATCTCAGGCTATATAACAAACATGTACTTGAGCATTATACTTACGTTTTGCTGTTGCCTCCGAGGCAGTTCTGGAGGAGGTACGTGAGCTTTGAGTTACGGTAGGGAATAAAGTTCTCCTGTAGATGTTCAGAAGGAAAATGAATGTGAAATCATAGCACAGCAAGTAATATAACTTAAGACAACATTTATAGCTTACTACTTAGAATGCATAATGTACCAAGAAGTCTAGAAGATTATCATTTTGGTTTTGAAAAAGTATGATATTGAGAAACCAACAACTCAGAACTGGTTTCATAGTTAGTTAAAAACATACCTTGTTGGCCAAAGCGGCAATCACAATTCCCAGGTTGGTGAGGGAAGAGTTGATGGCGGTCATCTCCTTGAATCGCTCTCCTTGAGACTGACTCTTCTGCACTCTCTCACTACCGGCTAAATCCACCAGACACAGCACGGCTGAAAAGCAGTCAATAGACAATTCAAGTCAGGCATCAATGTCAAATATAACTATGGACAAACTCAATATGAAGACTACTCTAAATTGGACCTTCACTCCCCTTTATGAAGTGCAGTTAATCTATTAAAGGGGTCATGAACTGAGAAACCAAAATTTCCTTGATCTTTTGACATAAGAGGTCAATGTACTATAAAACATCCTGTAAGTTTCAGAACTCAAAACCTTGTTGTTAGTCTAAAAACAGCTTATATTGAAGGCAGTCTGCCAAAATGACAGCTTTTGGAATGTTCTACTCTATGATGTAATCGTATGGATAAGCACCGCCTCCACAGAAGATCGACATCACTGGCGCCCACCATTCAGCCCCGCCCACCAATTCACGCATGTATTGTTTACAAGGCGAACGCGCAGGTGTATGAAGAAACCAAACAATAAAGATGGCTCTGAAGACAAGAAGATGCTGTGCAGTGCCAAGTTGTGGAAAAACAGTGTTTGCACTGCCTTCCTTCTGATCCCAGCATTAGGAAAGAGTGGATGAACTTTATTTTTAATGGAGATCCAGAACGCATCAGTAAGAACTTGGTCCTTTGTTCACATCATTTCACCGTGTATTTGTTTACAAACAAGGCACAATTCGACTTGGGATTTTCAAAAAGATTGAAACTAAAAGATGATGCTGTGTCAGCTATATTGGATCCAACAGTAATGTCGCACCACACAAGTGTGAGTAACTGTTTTTTTACGTGGTCACTATTGCTTTGTCTCTTCTTACAGATCGCTTGATATGTATTAAGTTATTTATGCGTTTTTGACCTAAAATCACAGCAGTGTCCACCTATGAGGAATGTACGCTGTCAAACACACAACTATTAGCCAATCATAGCAGTGGGCGTTTACTTCAGTCTACAACCCACCACGCCTATTCAAACAGAGCGTTCTGATGAGGGGGGTTAAAAACAGGACAAAAAAAAAACACTTATTACCTCTAAAATATGTTTTTTGATGTTAAACCTTGATAACATTATAAGTGGACCTCAGAGAACAGTACAAAAAAGAAAAAAAAAAAAAAGAGCCATTTCATGACCCTTTTAAATCAAGGTATTCTGTAATTCTTACACTTGCACTTCATGTCCCGATCAGAGTTCTGCCCCTCTATGTCTAGTTGGAACACAGAGTGAGAACGTGAAGAGTGATCGTTCATGCCTGTGCGGGCTGTGGACCGGTTCTGGTTTGCCAGCATTATCAAATTGTGCACCTGAGACATGAGGAAAGAAAGAGGCACATTAATAAACTGCACACTTGTATGAACAAATCAAACACAACATGGATTACTGTGAATTTGAAAGTAGTGTTATCACTGTCTGATATGTGATATAATATATAAATGAGCAGTACCTCATCTTCATTGTTGACCTTTTGGTAGGTCAGGTTGGTAACTGTGATCTCATTGTTGGAGACCTTCCTGATCTCATGCTCAGGTCTCTTGTTTGGTTTTCCCGTGTAGAGAAGATCTCGAAGAGTCTCATTGTAGATCTCCACAAAGCTGGCAGTGAAGGTGTACTAAAAATACCAACACAGAAACAGTCTATTAATAAAAAAACAAGGAGGCCAAAAGCAATACCACTCAGTGGATGCTATGGAGCTACTAATAAACTACTATCAAATCATTTAACCTCATCTGGAAAAACAAATATTTCATATGAAACTATGTCGCCCTTACCTGCCACCCTTGCTCGCGGAGCGCTTTGGCAGACTTGAAGATCTGCTGGACAGCACGTGGAATGACTCCCCACAATTCCTCCAGATCACTCCCCTCCATAGTAAAGGTCTTCCCGCTGCCAGTTTGGCCATAAGCAAAGCAACAAACGTTGTACCCATCCAGAGCAGACTGCACCAGCAGGGAGATCTCTTCGAAAACCTCACGCTGAGTGGCACGCGGCCCAAACACACGATCAAAGCTGAAGTTATAGCTCTTCTGAGTGTCAGCCGTGCGACCTGTGTGCGACTGAGGAAGAGAAGAGGGAATTTGAAAGGCTGTTGGTCACATTCTTTAGTCTCAGCCTCAGATTTATTGGCTGAATGTTGGTATGTTATTGTAGAGACATCAACTTCACAGTTTCATGCTCTAAACATCAACTGTGATTGGCTGCTTTACATGTCAGTCAGACAGTCTGGGCCGCTTCTTGGCTAGTGAAAGCTGCGATTGAGTCCAGGTCTTCTGTCCTCAGCCTGAAGTTCTGGTTACTTGAGAATATACCAAACTAAACATCCATAAGACCAGAAGCAAGATGGGAAGCATTTACCTCTTCTGTTTTGGCAAGCGTAAGAGCTTTGTTGTCATGGGCCGGCAGCTGAATGTGCAGAATATCAGACTGATTGCCAGTCAGCAGTGGGCGGACCCTACAAAACACTCGGATGTTGCCCTAAAAAGGGGGTGTGGATTAATTAATGCACATTTGAACATAAATGACTGAATACATAAGTGGGATTTTGGTTAGTCTCATTTTAAGAAAAAGTTACCAAACACAATGTGACATATAGATACCAAGCAACCAACAGAATGTATTATTGCTTGTTTCAGTCATAAATGGTTATGATTTATCACTTCATGGTGTCACACACCAAATAAACAATATAGCTTTACATTACTTCTAAAAAATAAAAAAATAAATAATTCCATGAAAGCTCACTTTGAGCTCTTGAATGGTGTTATGGAGCTTCCTTCGCTCCATCTCTCCAAGGTGGAGCTCTTCCCTTTGACGGGCCACCGTTTCCTCAAAGTTCCTGACCAGATCTTGGCTCTCCTTCAAACTGTCCTGACACTGCCTCAGTGCAGAGGTCTGAATGGCGAGCTGAGTCTGAGAAAGACACAGGAAGAGTTTGACAGAATCAGATTACACAAAGCGGATGTTAATTCAAGGTGTAAATGTGGCCGTATAAATGTTTACCTGTATACTGCGGAGCTCAGACTCCAAATGATCCCTGAGTCCTTCCAAAACCTTATGCTCCTCGGTTAGCTTGCTGAGGTCTTTCTTAAGGCCATCTCTCTCTGTAGAGGTTTGCGCCAGGTCATCTTTTACAGTAGCCAGCTTTTCCAGCTCCTCTTCACAATTCCTACAACAGAATCAGCAATATTATCAGACAAATAAATAAAAGACCACCAGGTTCTGATTTATTATGGAGTTATTTTTAACATGTTTACCTGAGACGCTTTTTGAGACCATTGTTCTCTTCTGCGATTTCAGCCTTATGCTTTTGGGCTTTGGTTATGGAGTCTTTCAGGTATTCGTTTTCCTGATTTACAGATTTTATTTTGCCCTGGTAGTTCTGGACTTTGGCCTCCATGTCACTCACTTTGCCCCTCAGGTCCCATCCTGGCCTCCGTGACATACCTGAACCTGCAGCTGCTGAAAGTGGACACATCATCCATTAGTGATCCATTTTATTATACTGTATCATCATATTTACAGACCAAGGAAGGGGGAAAATGTTTGACCCACATACGCATGTATGTTTTACCTTTAGACACTGCTGCAACAGGTTTTCTCTGGTCACCTTGATGCAAAGACAACGTTGATGTTAAGTTGACATTCACTGTGGCTATAATATTGATGGAGCTCATTGATTTTTTGCAGATTCGATATTTACAGATAAATAAGTAAAATATTTTAACCCACAGTTTGTGCTAATGACCTGGTTTTAGTAGTGAGGTTTTTGGTGTTTCTGATCAGTTAAAGCATGTGTTGTGCAATACCTCTTGCAGGAGCAACGGCCACTGTTGCAGCTCCAGTCGGACGAAGAGGTTTGGCTGAAAAACAAAAGAGACAACATGAAGACCCCATCTACTATTTTAGTCAAATGGCCCCCAAAAAACTAAAACGAGATACTAAATTTCAGTATAACTTACCAGGAGCTTTGACCGCCACCGGGCGTCTTGGGGGTGCAACACTAGCGGCAGGTCTGAACCTCTGAGGTGGTTCTGTTTCTACCTTACGCATTTTCTTCTGGAGAAAAGTAGGGATGTTTTTCCATTAAATATATTCAAAATAATCGAAAGGTGAAAATGTGTGATTAAAGCACAGAGAAATCTGAAAACACACCTGTGCAGGCTGCGGTTGCTCCCCATCTGTACTGTTGGTGTGAGCCCGTTTCCCAGCCATAACAGGGAGACGGGATGATGTATTCTGCAGAGGAACCAAGAGAAAAACATCAACAGACTTTCAGAAGGTACACATGACCATAGAGCTAATGAGAGATGTGCAATCCAAAACAAAACAGTTGTAGTTTAAGAATATTCAAACCAAATTGCTGATGAGGTGCATAATATTTTGTACTGTACAGCAATAACAAGTAGCTTAGGCTGCATATGCATGCTTACAAGTGGATATTAACTTGAGTCTGTGGCCTTGTCTATACTAATACGTTTTCGTTTGAAAAACACATCTTTTTCTCGCCGTTTTGAGAAAAACGGAGCCTTTTGAAAACTCTCCAAAGTGGATAAATTTGAAATTTCTTGTTGTAGTGTAGACTGTTTAAACTGAAGGGTTTGAAAACGATAGCACATGTATCTCTAATGCATTTCCAACTCTTTATAATCTTACCTCTTTGTTCATGGATCCTGTTTAATTCTTCTTTAAGTCAGGCCCCAAAAACACAATTTAAAAAAACGTTAGTTAACGGCATTTAGCCAAATAACTTTGCCCATCAAGCGCATATTTAAATTAATAAACTCCAAATTACTAATAAACACGTGTAATGAGTATTAACAAAAACAGTTGCTGAAATATATCGCGGCTTAGCCGACGTCAATCACGTAACTTTACTAAACAAACATACAAATTCATACAATAAGGTTAACATCAAGACATAAATTATAACTTATCATGCTTACAGTTGATGTACATACATAAACACATAACAACAAACATTTTATACAAGGATCTGAGAATTACACTTACAGAAAACACACACTCCAGCGCAAAAACCTCTCTAGCCGTTTGGATTTCAAATTGAAATTCTGCTTGTAGCCGCTTTACCCGCTGATCTCTCATTGGTCGGATCAGAACCAATCAATACAAAGCATCCAATAACCCCGCCCCAAATGGGCGGAGAAACAGGTCAGCGAGACAGTTTTCAGACTTTTCATGGTCAGGTCAAAAATGATTTTGTAAATGTGCTGAGAGCTTTATAGACATATAAATATATCGAATAGATATATAACACAGAAAAGCGTAAACAGACACGTTTTGTTTTCCATAACGGCCTTTATTAAAGTGGGTTTTTAATTTATTTGTCTAAACTGCAAAAAGACTGCTGTACAATTAAATGAATCAGAATCAGAATGAGCTTTATTGCAGGTATGTTTACACGTACGAGGAATTTGTTTTAGTGACAGAAGCTCCACGGTGCGACAGAAAGACAGTGACAAGACAAGACACAGATAATAAAAAGAATAATAAACAAATATACAAAATAGACAATGTACAAAATAGCAAAGACCATGAATAGGAAATGTAATAGGACACATTTGAAAAAGGAATGATTAAAAAATACATTATGTAAAGAATACGTACTTGCATAAGTAAAATAACAGGTTGTAATATAAATATCAAGCCATAAAATGGAAAAAAAGCTATTAAAAACCTATTAAATGTACAGTATTAACGCACCACGCAGGCACTCATATTTCATATAAATTTCCATACATACTCATAAAATTGATGAGGATTCACATTTCTTATTTCACAGTTGAACTTATTAAGACTCATAATATGCACATACATCGTGACTTTCATAAAAGATAAATTACAAGTATGCAAATCCATAACTTAAAAAAACATTATTTTTGGCGAAAAATACTTGACCTCACATGGCGGAAGTGATTTTGGCAGTAGGCTTGCGATCATTTTGACCTCATTCACAGGAAGTGTGGTCGAGCGGAGTCGGACAGCCCTTCGCGAGAGAAAAAAATAGAAAAAAATTGAGGGAAAAAAATCGGTGAATCCAAGGGGTTCGGGCGGATTTGGACGAAGTTTCCGAACTGTCCCGGCCCGGAGGAGCCCTGGGGGTTGAAAGGGAATCGCCAACACCGGTAATTAACACAGAGTTATAAGTCAATCGTGCATTCTTTCTCCAAATTTGAGCAACTCACGCGGGCGCTTCTCCCCCTGTCTCGCCAGCCGGAAGTCTGCATGAAGCTGCGTCTCTCTCGCATTGGCGTCGACGGTTTTTTTTTCTCTTCGTTTTTTTTTTTATCCTCGAGTTTTTTTTCTCTTTTATTTTGTCAGCGAGACTAACCGAGAGAGGGATGGAGGCATAGGGGCATTATTGTTTGCAAGCGGAAGTTTACATGTTGCATAGCTTTTAGATAGTGTTTCTTTCTTTGCGTGCATAACAAAAGCTGACATTTTAATGGAGGCTGGTTGAGGAAGCCCTGATATCATTAATGGATGTTTTGTGCCTTTCCAGCTACCTTTCCTGATGCATATGCTATTAACATTGTCCCATTAAATAGAAACATGCAATAGGAGCTGTCATTGCAGCAAAACACGCATGCAACCCTTAAAAAGAAATAAAACCGCGACGTTTTCGCTTCTATTGATTTTTATTTAGGCGTGCATATGAAATGAAAGACTATGTCAGATGTGCACAGAAGTTGACTAAGAGGTCTGCACATTTGCTTTGGTTTTCTTATGATCGGCAGATTTGGCAGGATAGCGAGGCGATGCTTTTGATGCCTATTTATAGCGCGCGCGAATCTCCATGCAATTTCTGCATCTCTCGTGCATTAAACAATGTGCGGTGCAGTTGCAACAGAACAAATTGTGTGTGTGTGTAAAGAAAATGAAATATAAAAAAAAATCATAGTGTTATGTTTTATTTTACCCCTTTTATAACTTTTTTTTTCTTTCAAATTTGTGCTAATTTAACACTGCTGAAAAACAAAAGCTCTGCTGGTTCCTCAGTGTGGTCAGGATGGTCTGTTGGCTGGTTTAAAGTTGGCATGAAATTAAAATTCACCCTATCTGTTTTCTAAATGCATATTACAGATTCTATTGTGAACAGTTCATCTGTGTATGTATTTTTATTGTGTAATCAAAATGTCAAATAACTAGACCCTCAGGTGAAAATTACAGACTTTTCTCTGGTGACATATGCAGGACTTCTCCAATCATTTAGTCCACTTAAACCCCGCCCCTGCAAGCTCACATTCATGTTTTCTATTTTGAGTGGAACGCCCACATCTCAAAATCCAATCAACAACCCATGCATAGAACTAAATACCACCCTACATTTTTTTTTTCTTTTGTAATCTGTTACAGTCGGACCAGGGCAGGGTTGCCAGGTTTTCACAACAAAACCCGCCCAATCGCTACTTAAAACTAACCCAGTGGCGTTTCGAGGAGGGTCCCCCTGTAAAAATCACGTTCCGGGGGGTAAAATACACATTTTTGGTGAGGTTCCCCTGGTAAAATTCGCATTTCAGGGGCTAAATATCACGTTATTGGGGTTTCTTCAACCAGCGGACATGAAAAACAACCTGCGGCAACAGTGTTAAAGTAACCCAATTCTGCGGGAAGACAGCAGACTTGGCAACACTGGACCAGGGTTATTATTGCTAACTTAACCTAATGGGAAATTTAAACAGCAAAGGTGGCACAGAAGTGCTTCTGAAGTGGCATTAGGTGTCTTTACAAACTGTTTAATGCTGCTCAGACGATGAATAAATGCATTTACACAGCAATCACAACTTTTCTACTTTGAAAATTCTGGATGCACTTGGCCGAAAACAGAAAATGCTTTGTAATAATTATTTATTATTTAATTAAGTAATAAAATGTAATTTTGTAAAACATTTTAATTTAACTCCGTAATTTTAATGATAATGAATAAAAATAAAGCCAATAAAATAACCACACTTTTATTGAAAGTAACATGATAAAATTGGACAGAAAATATAGGCCCTATTAATATTAAATATCAATATATTATTTTTATTCAGTTCTATGCAACAGTATCAGATATAACTTTTTTAAAACTAATTATCTAAATAATGTATAGTCCTACAAAGCTATTATTATCAGAGCGTGCGAGCAGTGCATAGCGTCACGAGAGGGTAGGGTCATTTTACCAGCGCTGCCAGGTACAGCTGTACTACAGCATGTTACAGCACAGTAATGCTATTGCAAACAGGAACATGTATACTACATTTAAAATTCCTGTTGGCGCATTATTTGAGCGGACTTTGCTTTTTCAGTGAGCATGAGTGGAACCAGGGTTGCCAAGTCTGTGTTTTTTTCCACGGAATTGGGCTACTTTTAAACTGTTGCCGCAGATTGATTTCTCCCCCGTGGGTTAATGGTTTGACATACTGCATAAAGTATATTTGACTAAAATGCTTGCACTGAAATATTTTATATTCTACCAATAAAACTGGTAGATGTGAAGTTTTGTGAAGGAGGACCACTGGTAAGAAGCCCTTGAGATGTGTTTATGATCACTACAATATCTTGGTTTTCAACAGTGACTGTGAAATATGCAAATTAGGTATGAGAGTTGCGTATTTTGAGTTTTTTGGGATACGGTCATTGGGCTACTTTTGGGCTATTTTTGATTGGCCATTTGGCTAGTTTTGTTACGCAGACCTGGCAACCCTGGTGAAATCGCCAGAGCAGAATATTGAGCAGAGCGTCACAACACGCAGTGACAATGGCTAGAGGGAGAGTGAAACTTGCATGCTAAACACATATATTTTTGTCTGTCTCTTTCAGCTGATAATTTTTGGCGGCTGAAATTTCGGTGCATCCTTCACAAAAATTATAAAAGTGTATCAATAATGTTAAAATAACACTAATTTCAGTGTGCTTTACAAAACAAAAAAATATCGGTCACTTCTAGCATTTCATCTTGACTTTAAAAGGTTTTAGTTGTTCAGTCTGTTGGACTAGTTGGCAGACAATTTAAACCAGCTGAGTAACAGATGGCTAGACTGAGAGACCAGCGAACAATCTTAGGCTGGTTTAAGTTGTTTTCCCTGTATTGTGCAGGCAGAGTTGGCATGCATGCATTTTTATTTTATGCATGTCAGTTATGTTTTACACATTGGGTCATGCATGCAAAAAGATTTCTAACCCAACACGCCTCTTTGCCAAACATCCACCTGAAAGATGCTCCTAAGTCCTTTGCCTAAAGAGAAATAAAGTCATAACTGTCAAAAGGGTGAAGGTGCATGATATTTGGCAGGTGTTTCAAAGAAAATATTAGGGGAAAAAAAAGCCTTTTTATGTTATGCAAGGCACTTGGGTGCCAAAATGAATACAGCACAGTCCAAGTGCGTGAATAAACCTTCAGGCCACAGGAGAGACATAAGGGCGAGGTGTCATTTCACAAGTGTTGCCAAAGGCAGAGTGGGTGTTTTACAAGTTATGTTGCTTTTCAATTGCAGAAATAATGGAAGATTCCCATTTCAACTCATCATACTTTTGGTCTCCCGTTCCAACAGTGCAAGGACAGGTAGACACCTTATTATTGGACTCTCTTGTACAGTACATCCTTGTGTCGTTAACGGACACGCCATGCTTATAGAGCACAATCTAGTAAATCAAAAAAAGCAAAACAAGCATACCAGTCCGGGATGGCTAACACCAGCCTCGCACTGATCCATGTGAAAGTTACACACTGGAAGCCTATGCACCAGCATTCATAAAAAAGTAACCCTTCCCTCGCTGCTCTCTCCTTCTTCCCCTTCATCCTTCATCTGCGTTTATCTCTCAATCCATCCTCCTTTTCTCTTTCCGCCTTCCCTTCTTTCCCTTGTTTTTTTCCATTCATTCCCCCCTGCGAGTTTAGATTGAGAACGCCATGTTTCTGAATAAGATGAAAGAGCAGCTGGGGCCGGACAAGGGCGCTGCTTTTCCGCACTCGTCCGCGGCGCACTACTCCACAGCGGTTCTGACGGTGCCGGGCTCGGTCGCGATGGACGCGGGATCCGTCGGCAGGGTGCCGAAGCAGGAGGGTGGAGGAGGAGGAGCCAGCGGGACACCAGGGGCGCAAATAGCTGGCGTGGGAGCGCACCTGCACCCACCTCACACGTCCCAGAACATCACGGTGGTGCCCGTCCCGTCTACTGGCATCATGACAGCAGGTGAGTATTCCACATTTAGAAAAATCAATGGCATATATATATATATATATATATATATATATATATATATATATATACATACTACCAGTCAAAAGTTTTTGAACAGTAAGATTTTTAATGTTTTTTTAAAGAAGTCTCTTTTGCAAAAACAGTAAAATTTGTAAATATTTTTACTGTTTAAAATAACTATTTTCTATTTGAATATATTTTAAAATGTAATTTATTCCTGTGATTTCAAAGCTGAATTTTTAGCATCATTACTCCAGTCACATGATCCTTCAGAAATCATTCTAATATTCTGATTTGCTGCTCAAAAAACATTTATTATTATTATTATGTTGAAAACAGCTGAGTAGAATTTTTCAGGTTTCTTTGATGAATAGAAAGTTCAGAAGAACAGCGTTTATCTGAAATAGAAATAGAACCCCCTCCACCCGAAATAAAAGCTTTTTATTTCAGATCAGTGCTGATCTTTAGATCTTTCTATTCATCAAAGAATCCTGAAAAAAATGAACTCAACTGTTTTAAATATTGATGATGATAATAAAAAAAATGTTTCTTGAACCGCAAATCAGCATATTAGAATGATTTCTGAGGGATCATGTGACACTGAATACTGGAGTAATGATTCTGAAAATTTAGCTTTGATAGCTTTGATCACAGGAATAAATTACATTTTGAAATATATTAAAATAGAAAGAAGTTATTTTAAATAGTAAAAATATTTCAAAATTGTACTGTTTGGTGTACATGCAGGCTTGGTGAGCAAAAGAGACTTCAAGAAACATTAAAAATCTTACTGTTCAAAAACTTTTGACTGGTAGGGTATATTATTAGGGTTGTCACTAACGATTATTTTGGTAATCGAGTAATCTGTCGATTTTATATACATATATATATATATGGGTAGTTGACAAAAATTGGACTGTGTCCTATGGTGTGACAGCAAAAATGTAGAAAAAAGCATACAAATAACATGAGAAAAATGTATCTTCATTCTTAGAGTTACAAATAGCTTGAGAAAGGTTTATCTTCAATGTTAGAGGCTATTTGTTTTACATTTTTGCTGTCACACCATAGGACACATTTATACGTCAACTAGCCATATATATATATATATATATATATATATAAAAATTCAGAAATCAGATGTTAATGTAATGAGGTTATCAGAATTGGTCAAATTGATGTGTTTATCCTCTGTCTCTCAGCGGGGTTGGTGATCACAACTCCTCAAGGGGCACTAGTCACTCCTCCTGCTTCCTCTCAGTCTTTTGTTTCTGGACCGCCCACAACAACCATGATTGTGTCTGCTTTACACCCAACAAACACAGGTAAACAGTTTTACTCACCTTTCTGACCCTTCCATCATATCCACATTTTTAGCATGCTGCAGTTTATACCTTCAGTACTTATGGTAAAAATAATGATGGTAAAACTAAAAAGAACATGCTTTTAAAAAAAATCACTTTTCTTGCACACAATTACTTCAAAACAATGTTCCTGTTATTATGCACAATTCATAGCTCTGCATTTTTCC
Source organism: Spinibarbus caldwelli (assembly GCA_039654775.1). Lineage (NCBI taxonomy): Eukaryota > Metazoa > Chordata > Actinopteri > Cypriniformes > Cyprinidae > Spinibarbus > Spinibarbus caldwelli. The sequence continues at coordinate 4,303,585 of CM077245.1, forward strand.
GCAGTAAATAGTTACAGTTATATAGGCCTTTCTTAGTCACAAATGATTCATGATGGTCTTAGTCATAATATTAGGAGCATGTATTTGATTGAGCATTTCCTCCTTATATAACCACAGATAATACGCCACACAATGCAGAATATTGATTATTCTCATAATTGTTTTTCATGTCTCTTACACTGTCTAAAGCAGCAGACTCACACACATATGCTTGCTTACTCAGCCAGTCTGAGAGCCAAAGAAGCTGTAAGAAGTGAAAGTGAGAGTGACTGTGGGAGGTAGTGAGAAGGGATGGATGATGGATGAATAGAGAGAGGGACAGCGAGCTCTATATGTTGAGTATGTTCTGCTCTTTTCTGTCAGAGGCTGTCCGGCCCCCTTCACTCTATCTCCACAGCCACTGTAAGTATTATAGCACATGTACATCTCTATCAGAAACCTGCAGTCAATCACGCTCGTATCGTGCACTTATGCAGTGAAAAAACACTTTATTAAATTTGGTTGCTGTTGACTTGAAATAGCAGTAACACGACCTGTCAGCCACCAGTTCTTGCTTTGATTATATTTTGGTTATTTTTAAAAATTCAAATAAGAATGGCATTATTTCATGTACTACAGTCATTTGGCTTTAAAATTGGGTCAGACGTATACGATTAGTAATTTGGAAACCACAATGATTTCCAAGGTAGACCTTTAAACGTGCTGTATTTAATTTGTTTGACTCTACTAAAGCATCAAAATGCCATAATATGTTTGCAGATATTTAGGAAACGTCAAGTTCACATACTTGTTTCTTTGAAAAACAATGCTACAGCCAGGTATTTGACTTTGAAATGTGGGTTCTGTGTCGAAATGTCTGTTTTTGTTTTGGTCTGTCTGGCGCAGCTCGTCTGTAAGGGCAAAATATTCACCCAAAACATAGACCTTTATATAAACCAAATAAATAATAAACTGTAAATGTGTTCAGCATTCTGCAAAATATATATATATATTTTTTTTTTTTAGATTTTCTTGACAAGTTTAAGTCATAAAGTGCGCAGGATATTTTAAAATTCATCGCAAGCTTTGGCAGGCACATAAAGTGATACTAAGTGGGGCTGTAGTGCCGGTGTCCTCCCGAACTCAACAGCGCCCCACACATTTTACAATGTAAATCTGTGGTGAAAAGTGGAACTACAGCACGCTCTAATTGAGAGCCATTTGGGCAGTTTTGAGACTGCCCCGCTTGTTTTCATGTTACCTTATCTCGCTCCAGACCAAGACGATTTCAGTCAGCTTCAGCTATATGAGTCTGCATCAGGTCAGTAACTAGCTAGCATGTCTGTTTTTCCTATGTGGAGTAGTGTTTTAAATGAATAAAAGTGTTAATCCTTTAGTTTAAATGTGCTCACGTGAAAAGCCTTGATTTGTTGTGTTTGTTTTATGTTTGTTTTGAGATGAGACATGATATTCGTTTCCTCACTTAAATTCCTCTACAACTTGGAACATTCCAAATCAACATTTGGAGACAATATTAAGGAAATAATTCCATTGCATACTACGAGCCTGTCAATCAACATTAGTGTGCCGCCCACAGGCTGAATAACGCAAGGACATTAGATCCCTGCCAAAAGTGTATGTGCATGTGCTCAGCGAAAATGTGCTGAGACTATAAAAACTAAGCTTTCTTGAGTTTATTATAAACTAGCGCTACGACCCAGAATCTGCCCCACCTAAACTTACGGTCAGGAGCCGCTACTGGTCTGTATGATTCTATCTATTGCCAGTTTACCCAATAGTATTTCAACACCCCAGGTTGCCCGTTGGTGGAAAACACAGCCTACTGTAGCTATGGAGGCCAGCAAATGAACTGGGTCAAGATTGCAGTTTCTACCCAACCTAAAAAGCCTCTGGATCCATCTAAACAGATCTATGAAGAGAGGAATATTAAAACACAGATAAATCAACTCAACAACGTACAGTTCGTCATTTGCGCTCGTTCCTGTTGCGTGTCCTCAATCTGGCAACCCACGTGAGCGCTGAGTCTGAGAAGGAGGGGTTGGGAGAAACAAATCTTTCCAATATGTTGAATTTGGCCTGCAGTACCCATTTCAACCGTTAGCTCTCAATATTACATAGTGCACCTTTAAAATTGAGTAATTACACATTTATGTCTGTTTTACTGAAATTCATTTGAAATGTTTACAAAATAATTGAGTTAATCAATGTCAGTGTGAAGGATGTGGTGTCAGACATTTCTTTGAAGATAACCGTAATGACTTTCATTGTCTCAAGTTTAAAACTCATTGCCTTTAACCTTTGAATGCAGAGTTGCAGGAAGAAATGATGCAGATTATGTTTAATAATCAATATTATATCACTCTGTTTTTTTCCCCCGCTGACACGAACAGACAAGAGAGAGGACGGCAGTATTCCACCCGCTGTAGTCATGCCACTTCCCTCAAAGCGGGGCAGAAAGAAGAAGTCCATGATGCCAAGGGCAGGTCCCGTTTCAGCCCATGCACTCGCCACAGGAAGTGATGCGCTGATTCTTGCACACCTGGCCGCTGGGGGACAGGTGAGAGGTCATAATTTTACCTTCATGTAAATAAATTATTGTTTATATTACACTGCCCTGCATCAACAATTACTCATGAAATCCAGTAATTGTTTTTTTTAATTTTTTTATTTTTTGTACTAATTTTGTGGTGCTGTTTCCAAATTTAGTGCCTGTTTTGCTCAAGCATGTCACACTTTCTCACAAATATTTGATGCATTTTGTAGCATCTTAGCTTTTGGCAACCATTTGTAAGTCTTTTTTAACAAAAAATGCAAATACGACTTAGATGTTTTCTGTGGGGGGGGGGGTTTATTTATAAACTTGTGTTTATGTACTGTTCATTGAAATGAAATGGAGTATTTGTGCATATTTTTCCACTCCATTGCAGATTGTAAGTTAAATGCTACATTTTCAAAACTTCTATTTTTCATTAAATGACAAAACCTTTGACATTTGCATACTTGTTATTTTGATAAGTGCATTAGAGCTGGTACATATAAGTAATTTGAAAATATTCATTATTATTTTGTGGAAAAAAATGTACACGATGGAAAGTTTTTATTGATATATTTGAACAGCATCATCAGCAGATGTTTCTTTCAAGATATGCAGGTCTTGTGTTATTGTCCAAACAAGCCTTCACTAAGTTAATTTAGAAAAGGGGTAAAGTCCTTAAATATCTTAAAATAGAGAGAAGTAACCCATATTGAGATACTTTATTAATTTAATTTTATTGTTTGGTAAAAAGACTCTCAAAACATGCTTCCCTAAATTGTCTATTTTACTAAAGGTGTTGACTGATGCAAAAGTAAAAGTTTACTTCTGTTAGGATGCTCACTTTATGTTTTTTGCTTTTACAGCACAACACGAGTGACCCATATGACCTTTCCAATGATGAGGATGATCATCCAGGCAAAGATGGGAACAAGTCATACAGGTGCATATTATTGCTTAAGGATTCTTCATTTAAAATGTATTATTGAAATAAATAGCCATTTTCTTAAATATTTGCGGAATTGATTTTTTTTAAGAGTGCATTAAACACTGCGACACATTGCAACACACTGACAGTATTTGAATGTGTATTAGTGCTTTTATTTAAACTTTTAAGTCTAATTGCATGACATTTCTGCCAGTTTACAAAAATATCGCTTTATTTTCCATCGGCAAATGGAATTCACGAGATACATCGTGATACATTTTTCAGTACAAGTTTTCAAAAGTGTCAGTGCTGTTTTAGCTTTTTTAAAATGATAATTTTGTGAGTATTTCGAATGCAAACGCACATGCTGATTTTTCTCTGTAGGTGCCGAATGTGTGCGGTGACGTTCTTCAACAAATCAGACATGCAGATTCATGCCAAGTCGCACACGGAGGCAAAGCCGCACAAGTGTCCTCACTGCTCCAAATCCTTCGCCAACTCAAGCTATCTGGCGCAGCACATCCGCATCCACAGCGGCGCCAAACCCTACACCTGCTCCTACTGCCAGAAAACCTTCAGACAGCTCAGTCACCTACAGCAGCATACACGGTACGCATGTGTGTGTGACTGACTAAAGGATGCACTGCTACACCTGCTACAGGATGGAGCCAGGGCTTTGAGTAGTTGGCTTAGTCGTGTTTTCGATTAGGATAAGCATGTTTATCTTTCACGTTCTCCATTCTCTCTTTCTCTTGATACCTTCCTGTCCTTTCCCACTGATGCGGTGACATTTGAGCTTGCACACACTTCCAGTGAAAAACTCATGCTAATCACATCACGCATCTGCTTGTCTTATTTTACACCACAATGTCTAACTTTCTTTTGTTACATTTACTTCTTTTGGAGCCCTTCATGTCCTTTTGACATTTTTGTGACACTGTATATTCTTGCAAAGCTTTTTATTTAATGTTTTAAATCTGCTTTCTTGTGTGGACTGGGTAAAATATTGTTTTTCCAATTAATCAATCTTCATTTTATTCAAGATCAATCTTTTACTCTATGCATATGTGCTCAGTGTTGGCAGCTCTGTTGATTTTAAATAGATAAAAAATTATTTTAAAATATTGTATTGCTCAGTATTTTGATAGAAAGTTTGTACATGAAATCTTTTGATTTATTCATATAAATATGGTTATATGATATGTATATGTGTTTATAGACACATTCAAAGCTTTTCTATACTCTTTTATGGGAGTTTTCAGGAGTATACAATTTTACAATAATTTTGCATAGGGCTGGGCGTTATGGCCAAAAAATATTGTCAGGGTAAAATTGTTCATATCAGTCGATATCGATTATCACAATAACTGCCAAATCTTTATTTCTTTCAAGTTTAAAGACACATTTTTGCTCCTAAGTGAAAGTTTTAAAAACCAGACTGTTAATTTTGGATTTAAACTACTCTTTATGATCAGAACATGACAAACACTGCACATTTTTGAATTCTTTACACTTTTCCTGTCATTTTTCTTAAAATAAATATCTTAATAGAAAAATTCATTTCTTAAGTTCTTGATGTTCTAATAAGTAATATATTGTTTCAAATCATGAAACAGGTTTGCACAGTTTGCAGTGCAGGCTGCAATATTAATATTACATTTTTTTGTCCCTTAGAAATGCACATTTGACAGTATGGATGCGTGGTTTTTATTTAGTACTGTCCTGATATTTAAATATGTATAATCCACAAGACAAAATAATAGCTGAATTTAAAAAAAAGGAAAATCAGTGTGTCAATAAGCACCCCTATTGTTTAGCTATTTGACGCAATGTCATGTAATATTCTGGGTTATTTTTAACTACAGTTTCTGAACTACTTCTGTGATGATATTAATTATCACTGACAATAATTTTAAATCATCTCTTAGTTTGTAAAATCTAATAGCAACTATATTTACCATAAAAACACATTAATTGAAGCCTAGCAGGCTGGAAGGCTTAAAAGCATGTCATTTTGTCTCCATTTGCTTCTGTATTATCTGTGTTTCTTCTCTACGTTATCTGGCTTGTGTCATGTCTTCTTTCTCTCCTTTCCATGTCATTTTTATGCTGTTGGACAAGAATGAGTCTTTAATTGAATTCCATCTTACTCTGCTTATCTTCATCATCTCTCTTTCGTCTGCTCTGGTTTAAAGGCTCTGGGTAGTTTCATATAACCCGATAGTTAGGGAGGGGAAAGGAAGCTGGTGAGAGAGAGAATGAGAGAGAGAGAGGATAAGATGAAGTGCCTTGTGTTTTTGTGTGCTGCGTTTTATAACTCAGACACCACAATGAGCACCGTCACATTGCTAAAAGCATGTAATCTACGATATGTTTTATGATATGATCACGATTTGATCCAAATAGGGCTCGTTTATTGATTCACTGGTAAATCTCTCTCTGTTTTTTTCTCTCTTTTCATCCCCTTCCCTTCATCCCTTGTTAGAAACCACACAGAGGGCAAACCGCACAAGTGTCCTCACTGCTCCAAATCGTTCGCCAACTCCAGCTACCTGTCCCAGCACATCCGCATCCACAGCGGCGCCAAACCCTACACCTGCTCCTACTGCCAGAAAACCTTCAGGCAGCTCAGTCACTTACAGCAGCATAACAGGTAACAGACAGGGACAGACAGAATCAGTAACCAACCATGTACAGCAACCGTCCTGCTCTTCTCCTGGCGTCCTTTTCCCTTACTCCTTCCTCCTCTGTTGTCTGGAGAGGATTGTGTAGGCTTCCTGGAAACATATTTTAGACGCTGCAGAATGTATTCATGTGATTTTGACATTTAGATCGAATATTCTAATGAAGCGCTTCTGTTTTGTTTTGAAGGATTCATACTGGCGATCGGCCATACAAGTGTTCCCATCCTGGATGTGAGAAAGCTTTTACCCAACTATCCAACCTCCAGGTAACCATCTTCAGCTGATTTATGGATGCTTCCACACATTTCAGCTTTCTACATAAGTGATTGAAACCCTATGGTTCAAAAAAACTTGGATTTGAGTTTGGTTTTAGTAAAATATTTTGGTTTCATTTCAGGTAGACTGAACATTGTACTAAAATACACAAAATTTATTTAATTACTATTTAAGAATGCCATATGAAAATGGAAGTCCAGTCCACTTTAGTTAGTAAATTAATGACTCTTTGGTTCTTTTTAGTGAATCAAAAAAAAACGCATGAAGTGGTCACTCCATTTATTGGACTAATTTACTGAACTGTAAATTAAACATTTTGTGACTTGTGAGACTTTAAAATAATGTAGTAACTGGTTGCTCATATGATATTTAAAAAACATTTTTTGTTAAGTTGTATTTTATTAAAATGAATTAATAAAAACTTACTGGTTATTATATTTAGTATTTTTATTTCATATATACATTACTCTTTGGGGTCGGTAAGATTTGTTTTTGAAAGAAGTCTCTTATCATCATTAAGGCTGTGTTTATTTGATCAGAATTTAAAATAACTTTATTTTTTGAATATATTTTAAAACGTATTTTATTTCTGTGATGCAAAGCTGAATTTTCAGCAGCATTACTCCAGTCTTCAGTGTCACATGATCCTTCAGAAATCATTCTAATATGCTGATTTGCTGCGCAAGAAACATTTCTGATTATTATCAATGTTAAAAACAGTTGTGGCGCTTCATATTTTTGTAGAAACTGATATATTTGTTCAGGATTATTTTATAAATAGAAAGTTCAATTCTATGAAACAAAGCAATAGCCTAATTAGAAATGGAGAAACATTTGAAACATTTTAAATGTATTTACTGTCACTTTTGATCAATTCAATGCATCCTTGCTTAATTTCTTTTAAAGAAAAAACTATAAAATGACTATAAACTTTTTAATGGTAGTAGTGATCAAATATTTGTGTGCATTTATGTCATTAAAAGGTCTGTTAATACATTGTGCAAAAACTGGATTTGTCAAATGTCTGTTAAAATCTGAAATTATCTTAAACACTAAATGAATTTGCATTACATTGCCTCTGATTCCCATCCATAACTGACACTTAGTTGTAATTGCATAAATCATTGCTAAATATACTTTTGTAAGTGTTGTTTCTTAACTCAAACCATTATAAATATTTTATCTTGATAGCTATTTAGCAACATGTAGTTGTAACTGTTTCCATAAATCTGCTAAAAATCTGCTTGCCAATTTCATGTTAACATTACCATCAAGGCGAGTGTCATGACATTTACTTGTTTTTTTTTTCAGTCTCATCGAAGACAGCACAACAAGGACAAGCCATACAAATGTCACAATTGCAACCGCGGCTACACAGATGCGACCAGCTTAGAGGTTCACTTGTCTACACATACGGTGAAACACGCCAAGCTCTTCTCCTGTGGCCTCTGCAACCGCGCATACACATCTGTAAGATCCCACCCATGATACTTCAATCCTTGATCCTCCGTCTTGTCAATCTTCTGTTTTATTAAAGGTGCAGTAGGAGATCTTGGAAAATGCTAACTTTAGCCCAATAGCACTGAAAGTGAACGTCCCACCCTCCCTGCAATCGCCGTCCAAAGCCACACCCCCTGAAAGCTTATACGCTCACAGACCAGAATACCAGAGACAACATTACTACGGCTACATCAGCGGTTCCCAATTCCAGTCCTCACGCCTCCCCGCTCTGCACATTTCATATGTTTCTCTTATCACGTGCAACGTTTGTTCTATTCGACCGTAAGTGCCCTGCGAAGTGGACATCACTGGATATTCCGCCATGTTTCCAGTTCCAAGCGAGCGTATGTGTTCCACACCAGTGGTTCCCAAACGTGTCCTGGAGGACCCCCTGCCCTGCACATTTTGTATGTCTCCCTAATCAGACACACCCAGTTTAGTTCTTGCAGTCTCTAGTAATGAGCTGATGAGTGGAAACAGGTATGTTAGATAAGGGAGACATACAAAATATGCAGAGGGGGAGGGGGCGAGGACTGGAATTGGGAACCGCTGGGCTACATCATGTGTCATTCACCGGTGAGAAAACTTTATAGTACATTTAGTAAAAGTATTGCAATACCAGGAAGGAGGATCGGGTTCTTGATGTTTGTCTGCTATTCTCGCTCTGTCTGCACAGCGTGCGTGAACGCACTGATGACGTATCCTGTCTGCGCGAACGGTGCGCAGAGGTATGCTAATACATACCTTGACAGGCAGGTAGGAAAGCCAGTTAAAACGCTCGGATCAAGCATTTTGATTGGACGAACATTTCTTGGTCCTACGCCTTCCACAGAATATATAAATACAGATAAATACATTTAGACCACTTAACATAATGATTGCTGTCGGGATGTAAAGAGACTTCCAACCAGCATAACAAAAAATGTTTCTGAAGACAATCACCTATTGCACCTTTAACCTAAAATTGTAGATATTTTATAGAGTATGTTAGAGATGTCAGAAGTTTTAGATATTACTTTAAGGCTATTTGATAATTACGATACTTAATCACAATTATTTTGCAAAATTCTGAATCATAATTATTTTAGTCATTTTTTTGTCACAACGTAAAGTTTTTTCTTTATGGTTTTCTATAGAAGGAAAAAGTTTAATGTGCAATTTAGTGCATTGCATTCATATTATAGGTTCATCTGCTTGCTTGTACATAGCATTTATTTTTACTGTATACCAAACTGTAAACCAAATTTGGCTTTTTTGTATCACTGTTTTTGTTCATTAAGCCACATTAAGTGTTTTCTTTATAATGGTTTTCTATGAGAAGAAAACCAACATGCAGTTTAGTGCACTACACTCATATTCTGACCATAGTTTACAACTAGGGCTAGGCAATTTTTCTGATTTTATCAATTAATTCGAATTTATATTTTATAAATCAAGGAATCACGATTTTGAATAGAAATATTACCAAACGTTAGAATTAGACACTTTGAAATGCCAGTATGCCAATGATAACAGTAAAGAGAAAAGAATGATCCAACTGCATGTCGGCACACGTGATTAACTGCTCACGTGTGATGCCCTCTGTGAAGGACCATAAGTAGAATATATCACTATGTGCCATTCACACAGAAAGTGCTTTTATGTAGACAAAGATGCAACGCGGGGAGTGGAATAAGACAAAATAGAAAAAAAATGCAAGAACAGAAACTGTGTGTTATGTTCCCTTTTTTTGGAAATTGTCTTTCCACTTGGATTATGATGCCATTGTTTTAGCATTAGATAGTGTTTACGACCAGAGAAATGTGAGAAAATTTTGTTTTTTGCTGGTTGTTTTTTAGGACATTCAGCTATGTTATGCATTTCAGAATGTTGCAAGAAAGCAGCTCTGATTGGGGGATTTAAACTACTGAAATCTGGCAACCGCAACCAGCTTGTGGTGGCTTGTTACCAGTGCAAGATAACGCAAATGCCAAATTAAAATGAAGTGCCTTCAGGATAAATAACCAGTAGGCAAATATTTCAGGCGATTTTACCTAATAAATCGAGAGAAATTATGATTAAAATATGATTCACCATGCAGCCCTACTTTATATTGACACATTTTTCCCTTTGTGTTACTTTTCTAGGAGACGTACCTGATGAAACACATGCGAAAACACAACCCAGACCCTCTGACGGTAGCAGCCGCAGTAGCTGCCCAGCAAGCCCAGCAGGGCCAGAATCCAGCTCAGCCCTCAGGCGGAGGAAGCGGCAGGGGTCGCGGGCGAGGCAGAGGGGCTGGAGCCGCAGCAGCCGGAGCGGGAACGGCAGCACAAGCGCAGAACCAGTCCAACCCCACCCCTCCAACCAGTTACTCTGTTACAGAGGGATTACCCTGCCCTTTCGACCTGCATCAGTACAAGACCGTATCAGCTGGAGAGATCCAGTACAAACCGGTCACTGTGGCCGACCTGACGGCCCACAAAGACCTCTGCCTCACCGTCTCCACCTCTGCCATCCAGGTGGAGCACATGAACTCGTAGAGGAACTTGAGGAGAATGAGAGCGAGGAGGTGGGGTGAGGAGAAACGGACCATGAACTGGGTAGGAAATAAAACACTGCCTTGGGGACAGAAGAGGATTTCCAAAAACAGACTGGCAACAGAGGAGGGCAGGTTTGCAAATTGAGGAGAAAAGGAGAGATGAAGGAGGAGCACATGAACTCTTATGAGTTGTCTTTCTTTAGACTTGCTCTGCAGTGTCACAATAAAGGCCTTAAGGCTTGTGCACACTGGGACGATTATCGCGTGCGATTATTGCCGACGTTTAACGCCTTGTGACTAAACAAAGGGTGCCAATGTGAGTGTGCACACCAGCTTGCAAAACGCCAGGTGTAAAAGCGTCATTTAAAAAAAAAACACCTCGGGTTGTTTTTTTTGGTTTGACGCGCCGCGGTAAAAACTGGCCGACCAATGAGCTTGGCGCTTTTGTTCACGTGCCTGGAGCTGCTGAAGTTACAGTAAAAAATGACTTGGTGGCGCTCAAGCACAGAACGGTCTTGCCGAGCACATATTGATACCTAACGACAAAGAGGAAGTTAATAGACGAAGAAGATGCATCGAGGCAAGATGAATGTAGAGCTGCTGGTCTCATTGGTGTCTGAACACAAAGAGCTTTATGACAAACACGACAGCGACTACAAAAATCTCAATCAGAGGGAGTTGTTATAGAGAGGAATTGCAGATCAAATAGGATTCGATGTGTCCTGGGGTATTTCTGTTTTTCATTAAGCGCCATCTAATGTCAGAGAGTGAATTTACACGGTCACTCAGCTAATTGCCAGTGAAAATCGCTTGGGTATGAACACAAAGACATGTCGAAAAACGTCTTGGAAAAACGCTGGCGATAAGCGTGCGCGATAATCGTCCCGGTGTGCATGAGGCTTTAAACTGTCATGGCGGCTATTTTCAGTTAGCAGCTATTGAAATATACAATACCCAGCCCCAATTCTGTACCTTTTGCCACTATAGACTGCAGTCGGGTTATGGAAGTAAAAAAAAAAAACATTCATTTTCTCCATAGAGGAATAGATTTTTGCTGAATACAAACCATTGAAAACAGACCAACTGTAAGCCACAAGGTTGTTAAAGAGACAGTTCACCCAAAAATGAAACTTTTCTCATCATTTATTCTCCCTCAAGTTGTTCCAAACTTGTATGTTCAACACCAAAGAAGATATTTTGAAGAATGTTATTATAATTAACATGCATTATTCCGTGTGAAAAACTACATTACCCATGATTCTGCAAAGAAAGCTCCGCCAGTCTGCCAATCACCATGCGGCATAAGCTCTTAAGTACGCAATTTGGTACTTTTGTCCCATTTTTAAATACTTATTTGCTTCAAATCAAAGTTTGTAATGATGTGATTAACCATGTAGCTGGTTGGTTTGGTTCATGGCTTATAACTCTTCAACAAAGACTCCATGGAAAAAATAAATGGGAAAAATCCTTTCAGCCAAGACCATTGGAAAAAGTGGGAAAAAAATATGGTTTAAAAAACTGTAAATTGTAAATTTGTCAGTCTGAAATGGCAATATGTGAACTTCCCTCAGAATTTCCAATTACTTGAGAGACAATGTCATAACAGACTACTTAACATAATGTATTTATATGTAACATAAATACATCACTCCCAGTTTTGAGAACATATTTTAACATGCAAGTAAGTTTATTAAGCATCTTTATGCCATCTTGAGCTGTTTTTGATGTAGAAGTCAAAATTAATAAAATTGATAGTAATCAATTTGCACATGATATTTTTAAATGATTCCATTTCAGACTGACAGAGAAGATAAATCACTGTCAGTGGAGACAGGATGATTGAGCAAATTTATTTTTTCTTTACATGGCACATTTCTCTATCACTACTAAGAGGAACGGATGAAACTAAAACAAAGGTTAATTTTGTTGCAGGAATTGTGCAAGATTGACTGAAAAGGACACTAGCTTTATAAATGGGTGATTAACGCTACCAATGCCAGCTAACAAAGACTAACACATGCTTAGAAAACCAGCAAGTTGACTTTTTTTTCTAAGTCATAAATGTTACAAATGCTGGTAAATAAGAAAATTTGGACAAATACCACCAAAATATCTCATAAATGAATTGTACGGAACTGCAACTAGTTTACATTACAAAGTATTTCACAGAAAGCTACACACATCTGCAGCATTTTAGCAGGTTTACAGTAAAGGTCCTTGCACACGGAGTCAGAAATTTTCGTATGTGTTTTTTAGTTTTTTTTTTTCATATTCGTCATCCTTTCCTACCAAATGCTTACTATGGATGCGAAAACATAAAATCGAACCTGATCCAAATTTTTTTATGATGGATGAACGTTTCGGAGCCAGTGTGTAAATTGATTGACACAATGTGAAGTCGTATTTATTCTTTAACGTGCAAAAATTTCGGACTCTGTGTGCAAGGACCTTAATAGTTCTCCCAAATGAAGTTAAATTACTGATGTTCTTCCAAATCCATATGACTTTGTAAGTGCTTATGAAGTTTTAATGCCTTTTATGACACTGCTTTGCAGGCCTGCTGATTGACATTTCAAGCAAACGTGCAACTGGTTTGTCACTACCAGCCGAGACCTGTTGGAAAGAGGTGGCTAAGACTGCACTAAAGGGGAGAAGGATAAACAGAAGCTAATGGTTTATGGGAGATGGCACTTAAATGAACTTTTTTATTCATTGTTTGTTTTCGTCATTACATTTTAGCCATTTATCATATGTATTTTTCTATTGTCCTTGTGTATGTATGTTTGTATGTGTTTGGGTGTGTGAAGGGTTGGTAGAAAAAGCATGTAAGAGAACATTTAAAGATGAATGTGTGAAAACATTATAAAGTTGTTCAGATTTTTTTTTTAACCTGAAGAGTTTAGTCATTTTATATTTTCTTCACCCTGCCCACAAAGAGTCTTTTTTTTTTTTCCAGAAAGGAAGGGAGGGAAAAAACGTGCAGACAACAGTTTGATTACCAGGTACTATTTAGTAGTGTTTTTTTTAAAACCTTTAATACCAGTTATTATATTAACTTTGTTTTTTATGCAATTATTATTATCATCATCATTATCCATTGGGAGTTACTCTGTGTGTGTGTAAATATAGAGATGACATGTTCATTCAAAAAGGGAAAGATTGTCTTTCTGGTCCAGCTGAAATGATTTTTAAAAAATGTATTAAAGGCAACATTAGAGATCAGAGTGTGGGATGTTAACATATTGCAAAACCATCCAATCACTGACCTACATGATGCCATCTGTGTCCAGTAAGCAGCCAAGTGATTGGCTGATCTTCCATGTATAATCCTCGTTGTATCCATATATGTCTTTGGAAAATAACATGGTTCTCAATATTATTATTAATGTTATTCTGTCACTCCTAATACTTATTAACTACTCTTTAAGATGACTTTGCTGTATAGATCAACACTCATTCATCTTGACGTAACTGTTTCTCCTAATATGAACAATAAAAAATGATAAACACATTTTATCTGGAATAGTGATGATATTGTCCAGTGCAATATTGTTCAATCACAATTTGCTGTTTGATTTTTATTTTGGGCATTTTAAGAGAACCTTTGAGGTTAAAAATATGTTTTTGAATGCTTATTTCTTAATAGTATATTTTCCCTCTGAAAAAGTCCTGATTTGATGTAACTGCACAGTTCTTTGAGTTAAAACTTTAATTTTCATACAGCTTCTTCAAACCAGTATTTAGGGTAAGAACTTGTGTGGGGAGTTTGAAAGTGCAAAATTAAAAATTTTTGCCTTTTTTCTTTTGCTAATTTATTGCAAATTCAGGGATTTAGGCCAAGAAAAAATAGTGTTGACTATATTGAAATAGTCTTAATAGAAACATTTTCTCATTGAGGTTTGACTCTTTTTTTTAAAATAAATGTGGCCAATCAAAATAAGCTTGCGTCACGGTATTCAGCCAATCAGAAGCTCGTTACCAGGCAGATTACAAATAAATCGGCGTTGAAAATTTGGAACTGTAACCGTTTTTTCGAGGACCATGATCGTTGTGGGGAACGTCTACACTAACAACAAACCAGGTCTAAAAAGAGACAAATCACTATCATGGAAATTACCATATATAATTGGATAAATTAGATCTTGAATAATAAGAATTTTAGGCGTATATCTAATCTCTGATTCAGCAGAATTAATGGTTAGTCTTCTCAGGGCGCTGCTTTCAGAACGTGCAGCACTCATTTAAAAGGAAAGTGCTTGTCTTTATCAATACTTACTGGATAACTATCTTTGTAATATATTCATGAAAAGCTTAAACTTCCATTTAAATTATCGTAAAGTGTTTTTAAAGTCATTTTATCATGTCTTTGTGTTCTTGTCAGGCTAGTTGTGGGGATCTGATTCATTCATTGATTCATTCGTGAACGAAATAATATGAGTGAGTGATTGAATCATTCACTCAACTAATTCGTTCAAAACAATGATTCATTCAGGAATGAATGAACAACTGTGTGTTTCTCTGGGATGCCTTAAGTTAGTTGATTGTATTTTTTGAGTTTGTTTGGAACAATTTCCACTGACGGGACCGAAAAAGGGTTGTGGCTAGAAGGGATACGTCTCCGACCAGAAACTAACAATGAAATTTAATTTTCTACCTATTAGATTGTGTTTTATTAACGTCTACACCTACCTCAACCCTAAACCTACTCCTTACAATAATGTAAAAATAGTAATTATTGTACAGTGTGACAAATTACGCCGTATTGATGTGCGCATGCCCAGTAGCACCATACGTATCCCTTCTAGCCTTGACCTTGGCATTCTCCTGTAGGGAATTTGTTGAAATTATTTTAATTAATTTAGACTGAACAAATAGCAATTTAGTTAAATGTTTATTTTAGTAGGGAGGTTACTTTAAGGCATCATAAGCACAGATAGACAATACAGTGATTTGGTTTGTTAGTCTTTGCATGCATGCTGAAATAGATGAAATTGCAACAGTTAAAATAGGTGGTTTCATAATAGATACTTTGTGTAGAGTAGAAAAAGCATCTATTGACAAATACAGTTTTTCTTTCAGCACACTAACATAGCAGCCATAGCCTACACAGCATAACAGCAGGTCTACCTAATGCCCTGGCATACTAAATCTATCCAAACATAACTGTACAGGCTTAACTAATACCTGCCCACCAATAATAAATGAACAGGCCTTCATATTTAGCTTTCAAGGGATGCATCCCACTTCAAAAGTATTAGTCAACCATTAAACATGAAGATTGTATAAACAAATACAAAATTGACTTAAATTTGTGGTTAGTTCAGATGCATTACACACAACATCTATAAAGTAGCCTACCATAACAGTGTTTACACATCATTAATGTCATGTTAGTAATGATTAAATCTAAATAAATCTAAATCTAAATGAAGTCATTAGTGCTTATGAAATTATACATGCTCATAAATCTAATGAAGTCAAAACACTGTACTGAAAATGAAACATTTGAAGAAAGAACATTCATCACAATTTTTATGATGTAATCAAAGAAAAATATAGTGTATTAAATACTGTATAATTATGAACAAAACATATTTTAGAACTCCCTAAAATCCAACTTATGAAACAACTTTGAAACTATTTTGATAAGAATTTAGCCTCTGACTTAATTAACAGAACTGTATAAAAATGTAATAAGTTTCTATGTTTGTCTAGTGAAGTCCTAGAGTACACTACATCGTCATGATAATTTTCAACATGGCCTGTTTAAGGACAAATATATGTGTATATGTATGTATAAAATCGCACCCTTCAGTCATGCATGACAACACTTTCATCTATACAAAAAAAACCCTTCAAATAATAATTGTGAAATAACTAATCAAATAATTACTGACATATAACTCTGCATAAAACATAAAGACATCTAATTGTTCATTTGAATAAACACTTAAACACACATATGGAGATCTGACATTATTTGCAGTATCTTCAGCTTTCAGAGCACAGTACCATTTGAAACAAATAATTGCTATAACTCGTACATGATTATATCCAACTAATATAGCTTAAACACACTGTTGAGGTAAAGTGAAAGCATATTCTATTCAACTCGCAGAAACAAATGACACGAAATATGTTTCCCTTCATGCTACTTTGGCTTCCTAAAGGCTACCTAATGGAAAGCTCAATTATAACGAAATGCTCTTAGTGCACTAACAACATTAAAAAGTGCTCTATAAGAAAAACTACAGGTGAAAGTAACATTTCAAAATGTCAAACGTTGCAGTGTCTAATGGCGTTCAACAGATCCATGGATTTCACTGTATTCCTATGATTGCATTAAAAATATAAAGAACAGCATTCTTCCCTGGAGTTTTAGATTCAAATGCACTTTGGGTTTTGGCAGCATGGCAAGACAGACAAGAAGTGTAAGTCGAGAGAGAAACATGGGAAAGGGAAAACCAAAGAGATGCAGTTTGGTAGACAAGAAAAATAAAATGAGAGGAAATAAATTGTCAAAGATGGAGAAGAGAGTCATTTAAATGATAAAGAACCTTAGGAAAAAGTGAGAGTAAGAGAAAAATATACAAGGAAAGATTAATGAAGCATGCATACAGAAACGTCATGTTGGAGAATTTCTTCAACCAGTTTGGGCCACCTAAAGAGAAAGAGAAATTCTGCGTCAGTTGCACGTCAGAATATCCCCACACTACATGATGAACAAAATAAATTCATGATCATGTGAATGAAAACATTTTCTGTATTTACTGGAAATACAAAAATAATACTTTTTGAAATACTGATTTACCTGGGAAATATTGACGCCAGTTAGTTTCTCAATGGTTTCAGGCAGTCTGGTCATGATTTCAAGCACTTCACCTGTCAGTTTGGCTGCGCCAATCTCTGAACCTCCACTGGAAACCATGGTGACCTTATTGGTAGCTGACAGGGGCTTACTTATCTCCTCTGCCATCTAATGGACAGAAAGAACACAGTTTACAGTACCATCAATGTAAGACATCAACTCAAACTGCATTAAACTGCTTTTTGCTGAAAGCAGGATCTTCTCTTGCAAGATTCCTATTTTTGCAGTGCAATGCAATATGTTTCTGTATTGCTAAAAATAAAAAAACATTACAAATACACCATCTCACCAGTGGCAGTTTCTCCAGCAGCATGTCCACCATAGCTCCTTCCTTGTAGTGCTGGAAGGCCTCAGCCTTCTTAGCCATCTGCTCGGCCTCAGCACGGCCTTTAGTCTCCACAGCGTATGCTTCAGCCTCTCCTCTCATCTGCAGAGACACAGTTTATGTGTAACACAAACGGTTTTGTTTTGAATATAGCCAAAAAGATGGCTGATCACTTACTTTAATAGATTCAGCCTCAGCTTCTGCCTCCATGATCAGCTGAAGACTGTTGGAGTGCACAAAAAGGCCAGATGCATATATCTTTTTAAAGGTGAGTGGTTAAAATGGTTTAATTTTAAAATACTTTCTCTTATCCAAATTTAATCCGAGCCGAGACATTTTTTGCAATTCCGTATGATGACATTAATGCAGAAATTACACGCTTTACTTTTAAGACAAAGACAATTGGTGAATGTTTGAGGAACATAACCTTCATGTTATATGGCATTTTAAAACAAAAAGGTAGCTGAACCGAAAACACGTCCATCTCACCGTTCTGCTTCCGCCAGTTTCTCCAGCCGGTATCGTTCAGCCTCGGCTGGTTTCTTGACTTTGGCCTCCAGCTCTTTCTCCTTGCGTGTGATCTCCTGTTCTTGCAGCATGATTTGCTGCGAACGCTCCACCACTAACACCTGCATCTTCTCCTCCTCGATGCGCTGTTTTGTCTTCGCCACCTAATGCAGCAGTTACACAGGAGGATGAAGATTCAATGAATAAATTTAAGTAAATTGAAATTCTGTTTTTACTCACAAAATCATGTCACACAGTTATGTTTCTAAAATAGGTGTAACTATTAAAGGAATAGTTCATCCAAGTATGCATTTCTTGCTTTTGCTGAACACAAAGTTATTTTAGTTTGTTGATAACCAGTTTCGATTCCTGTTGACTTCCATTATACTTTTTTCCATACAGTTGTAGCCAATGGGAACTTAAACTGTAAGTTGCAAATATCATTCAAAATGTCTTTTTTTGTGTTCCACAGAATAAAGAAAGTCATACAGGTTTGGAATGACATGGGTGGGGAGTAAATAATGACAATTAAAATTTTCAAGTGGACTTTTCGTTTATCAAGAACCCCAAGGATTTATTAAAGAAAGTCAAGAAAATCTTTCACAATGCTGAAGGTCAACAAAATGGTTTAGTTGTCGTTTTACCTGGAGCTGATAGGCCATTTCAGACTCAGCTTTTTTGGTGAAGACCTCAATGTCATAGACAGCCTTCTTCAGCTCGTAGTCTCTCTGAGCCTTAGCCATCTCGATCTCATTCATGTACTGAGCAGATATCTTCTCCTGTATAGCATTGGCCTCCTACAGAGAGAAGAAAGAGAGAAATGAGAGAGACATTAACAAAAATACTCAGTGATATTTCAAAAAAAAATAAATAAATAAATAAAATAAAAAAAAGGCTGTATTTGGAACAGAGTACAGGAATGGCTCACCCTGATCACTGCATCTCTTTTGTTCATGGCTTCTCCAATACGCGCATCCTTCTGCACTTGTGCCGTACGGGCCTTCCCCAAAGAGTGCAGGTAATCCTGAAAGAAAAGACTTGATTCACCACTCACATAGATCCATTTTTTTATACATTTAAAGCATTTGAAACATTAGTGATGAAAAAGACACTTTATTTTTCCAGCTAACCTATTTTTTATTTTCCTTTTCAAAATTTATAAGAGGATAGTATTTAAATGAATCATGCAATGTGACTTACTAAGGTTTGCGGTAGTCAGTTTACTGGTATTTGTGCCATTATTTAACGCCCAGAAAAAAGCATGTCTTAAGCCATTTTGCGACTGTGTTTTTAGTAGATTAGCCTCACATGATTATCATTGGCTCTTCTTGTGACCTCTACGCTAATTTGCGCTGCTGTTGGTGGACTGCAGTGGTCATCAGAGTTTGAAATTAACACCCCTCAACCTACCAAATGAGGGTAAAAATCAGCTGTGGTGGGTAACGGTCTCAAATCATTAGCCAATGTGGCAGGTTACTTCTATATATGCATATATATATATATATATATATATATATATATATATATATATATATATATATACACACACACACACACACACACACACACACACACACACACACACACATACATACATACATACATATATAGCTTACTTGAACATACCCGGCAAGTAACGGCATGGTGAGTGCCCTGGTTTCCTTTGCATTGAAGCAATAGAGTCGAAAAATGACTGAAGACTCACACCGTGTCTACACCGGACACGAGTGGCGCAACATATTACAATAGAACCCATTATGATCAGTGATGCTGTCTACACTGGATGTGGCGCGACGCAACAGTAAACTGCTGCCTCATTCTATTAATGACGTACTGACACATAGTTCAAGTGATTTGCAACACTCGCTTTGTCACATTCAGTGTGGACAGCCTCAAGCTGTTGGGTTATTTTGATAATTTTTATTTATTTATTTATTTTGGCAAGTATAAGTTATGAATGACCGGTAACTTAAAAATTTAGTAGCCAAATCGGTTGGTGAGTGAAAAAGTTAAATTCAAACCCTGGTGGTTATTATGAAAACATGCCGACTGTGTCTATGTTCTTCAGTTCACGCATTGTCAGTAATTCATCTGCAGAACTTTCCATTCCCATCAACACTTTTATGTGATTGCACTCTCATGCTAATTTGCCTTGTTTAGTAAGTTTGGCCCTAAGTTCGATAAACACAGCAACACCAATGGGCCTAACAGACCTGGTCATCGTGAACGTCTTTGAGTGTGTAGCTGACCACGCTGATGCCCATGTTGACAAGGTCGGATGAAGCTACCTTGAACACCTGCTCGGAAAACTTCTTTCTGTCTTTGTAGATCTCCTAAAGAACAAACACAAAACCCACCATGCTCAGTGAAGTCAATATACTATGCTGAGGATTGAAAGTGCTGATATTGAACACTATATCCAGTATTACTGCTGTTTGTGATGTTGCAGAATGCAGTACATTTGCGAGGTGGGCATTTTCTCTGTGTACATGTCTATTTACCTCTACAGTCAGGTGAGCAATGATGGCTCTCTGGTGACCCTCCAGTGTTTCCAAGGCAATGTGGGCAATCTCACTCTCTGACTTTCCCAGAAACATCTGACATGCTGCAGCCAACATCTGCTTATTCTGCCCTTGAATCTTCATCTGAGAGAGAAGGTTCAGTTTAGCCACATAACAATCAATGTTTTTTTACAGAAAGATGAAAATAAAAATAAATATAAAAATTTGTTTTATTAAATGAAAAAACGCTTTCTTAAACCCTATGAAATGTTGTCTACCGCATATTAGTGAGTGCGTGAGATAGTTAACCTGTGCAATTCCAGTGACAGAGATGGGCACTCCATGACGTGTGTAGACTTTATCACTCTTTACATTCAGCGTCAGTGTGTTCAAAGAGATCCTGTGAAGAAAGAGAGAGAGAAAAAGCTGAGATTTATGCAAACCGTGCATACATATATACACAAACACACAGAGTGAATAATACCTTTGTATCTGCTGAATGCACGGAAAAACAAACACTCTCCCACCAGAGATCATGACTGGTGGAGAGCGGCAGAAACCTGAGACAGGAGTCAGATCACATATGTGAATGTGTTTATAATTTCTACTGAAAATATTTCTCTATAAACATATTTGTGTTATGTTTAGTCTTACCCGACACCACCATTGCTTCATTAGGACCGCAAGTGTAAAACATTTTCACACTATGGAGAAACCAGAGAAATGAAAGAAGTAGAACACTGTTAAAATCATTTGAGAATTATATATAGAGGAAAAATCAATCAATATGGATTATTTTCTTAATATCTCACATAAACAACTTTATAATTCTGTTCTTAGTAATTTTAAAATAAATCTCCATTCTCATTGTAACATTCAATATATATATATATATATATATATATATATATATATATATATATATATATTTATTATGTAAGTACATATACACATGTATATGTAAGTACATAACATGCTGAAACGTCAATGGTTAAAATATCTTTACATATGGGTCAAATTACTCAAATAATTAAAGTAAAATAAAATCTATTCAAAACGAATTGAAATCGAATTCTATTAAAATGTGTATTTATAGTGTGTACAAATAATGCAAGGTATTTTACAATCGGGATTATAAACCCAGTAATGCCTAAAGTACTATCGATTGATTGATGCGTTTTCGCTTCTTGGAAATGGTGGGCTTGTGATGGCTTATTAAATACATGTTTACCGAAGAATTTCTGGAGAAAAAGCATCCAAGTCCATTAACTTGTTAAAGGGTCCTAAGCGTGGCAGACGGTAAAATACGAGCATCTCTCTCGTTGATATTCACAAGCTTTGATATAAATACATATTTACTTTTTTGTTTTGGTTTATAGTGTATTATATTGCATTATTTGATTGTTTTTTTATTATTTTTTTTGTACGGTGGGGAGTTGTCTAGTGCTCAGCGCGCACTAGGAGGTGCCCTATAATAACATTAGTATAATAATATTAAAACAAGCGGATTTTGCCTGTTATATTTTTTGCCTATTGATATAACACCATCAGACTGTATTTTCCTGGTAGACAAAGTCAAAACGTGCGAAATAACAGATAAACACAACAACGCGCCCACAAATTCGCAATATTGTATCGGGCAGTGAACGAAATGAACCCAGTGTTTACATCCAGCACGTCACGACAACGTAAAAGCCATCGGAACCGACTGCATAGAAAATAGGAAAATAATTATCAGAAAAACTCTTACCGTTAGGTGAATGGATAGAAAATATTAATCGAGCTGATAATAGCACGATATCTGTGTTCTTTTGTAAACGGTGTAAGATTAAGATGCTGCAGGCTGTAACTAGTAGCAGCGTATGATGGCGATGGCGCCCCGCCCCGATCATACAGGCATACTGGCGCCATCTCATGGAGCACTTCTTCCCAAATCCCAACGTGTGGTCCTCAAAAGAGGTCCGTGGCCTAGGCTAAATAAATTGAAAGGTGCCATATAATGGAAAACTGTATTTACCTTGGCATAGTTGAATAATAAGAGTTCTGTACATGGAAATGACATACTGTGAGCCTCAAACACCATTGTTTCCTCCTCCTTATGTAAATCTCGTGAATAAAAAAAGACCACTGAAAAATAGGCAAATCAGAACATAACACCGACTGTGACATAACAATCGGGATCACTAATAGTTACGCCCCCAACATTTGCATATACCCGCCCATGTTCTAGGCCAGCCGCCAGCTGAACCATCAGAAGTTCTGCAGTATTGTGAAGAAACAAGCGAGGACAACATGGAAAATGGCAGATCATGGAAATAAATGTTATGTTCCAGGCTGTGCAGGGGATGTGAAGTGCAGGGATGGGTTGGTGTCTGTATTCAGAAAGGCACGGAAAGCAAATAACGCGTTCTAATAAAATAACGCGAGCCACTAAAGGGACATGGTTAGCTGCTTGCTAGCGGTAGCCTGTTACATTACAGTACATAAGATTTCACTTTCCACATAAACAGAGTAAGGAGAGATGACTGAGGATGATGGGGAATGATTTACAGATCCTGAGCACCACTGACAAGCATCTGATCTTGTAAAATGTGTGGTAAGTACTGCCGCTCCATAGTATAAACAGAGCATGTGCGATCTCGAATCTCGAAAGTGAAAGTAAAAAGCGATCGTGCATTTGAAGGCAGTTTCAGTGCCCCGCATATTAATAGCGGCTCCCTGATGCCCGCATTTTATATACAATATAATTACCCGACGATATAACTGCGAGAGAAAGTATTGAAATGTATATTTTCCTCCCTGTGTTTCCTTCTTGCTGTGTGAGCTACTGAAATGAGCCGCACTGTGAAACAGCCAATCAGAGCAGAGCTCAACATTATTATTCACGACCCTTCCAAATAAGCCAAAAACAGACCATTTCATTCTAGGGAGAAATCCTAGGGTTGTAAATGCACAAGTAAAACCGTTTCTGGAGAATTTTTGCCCTTACCTATGCCAAATACCTTCTTTGTAGATATCAGAGAACAATTTAAAATACTGTATCAATGCATTTTATGGCACCTTTGAAATCAATTTCAGATGCCGTTTTAACATATTGGGAGTGCAGGAACGCGATATTTGCTGAATCCCATGCATTAAGTTTAACTATAAAAAAAACTGTAGGTTATCCTTCAATTTAAATGCAGCTGTTATAATGATATTTAAACTTTGTTGAACACAAGTATGGATTTGAATACACTACATTTGTGAGTTATCTGTTTGGCCTTTGCTACATATTTAATGTCATATAATTGTAAATAGTATGCACTGGATTTAGATGCAATTTATTTGTAAACAGAATACAGCTAATAGTTTTACCTTGAAAGGCATATGATTTGCGGAGCTTTTGCCGATTGCTGTGCTACGCCTCTGGAATTTTGGAAGCTGAGAATACCTGTACCTTGGTGATTCTGAGAAATGTGTGTATCCAACTGAAAGGGCAAGGTACAGTTTGACTTATTTTATTCTTTGAATTAAAGTGATAAACAGTTAGCACTGCTTTTCTGTTTTACAGCTTCTCAGAGAGAAGACAGAATTTTCTCCTCTTCCTCCTCATGTTTGGTGTCAGAGTCTTGATATTGATGTTGCTATTGCCTCCTGCCAGGTTCATGCAGGAAATATCAGATTTTTATCTGATATCCAAAGTTATTCAAACTCATTATCAAGTTACA
Organism: Spinibarbus caldwelli; assembly: GCA_039654775.1. NCBI lineage: Eukaryota > Metazoa > Chordata > Actinopteri > Cypriniformes > Cyprinidae > Spinibarbus > Spinibarbus caldwelli. The sequence continues at coordinate 4,327,938 of CM077245.1, forward strand.
TTTCTGTAGCCAAGAGGCATATGGTAAGGAAAAGCAAGAGGCAGACAATTAAGAAATGAGCCGTTTATTGCACAATCCTATTTGTGTAAACAGAAACATACTTGTTTTTATAACAAGCCAGAAGTAATGGGAACTTTCTGCGTCTTAACAATATCTATGGCACTGAACACCTTGAAGCTTGTAGTGGCAATACAGTTATTGTTTTCATCAGTTCACAGATCAATTAAGCTTAAATATCATTCTATGTACAACAAAGTTATACAACATTAGAAAAACATGACAGTGAACATGAATCAGATGAGGGGAAAATTATGTATCACAGTTGTTTATTATAATAGGATTGTTTGTGAGGTTGCAGAAGCTCATTCATGAACCCTTATTTGTTAACAGTAGTGGTGTAAACTGACCAAATTTTCCTATTGTCCTCTTATCAGTAATGACTTCCTAATCATATGAACAGGTTGACTATATCGCTGTGATCTGGGACACTTTTTGGAAGCTACAGACAGACTCAAGAAGACAGTCTTGAAGAAGACTAAGATTTAATTTTTTATTTATTTTTTTCATTTCATGAAATTTAGCTTACAATAATAAGAACTCTGTCTTGCACACTGTTTTCTGGTGCCTTTTAAACAGCATGGCTATGAAAAATTCATCCCATACTGAGGACAGGCTTCTCTCCAGTGTGAACTCTCATGTGCCTCACAAGGCTTTGTTTATTTGTGAACCTCTTTATACAATGAAGTCAGCAGAAAGGCTTCTCTTCAGTGTGCATTCTCATGTGACTTTTAAGGTGTTGTTTCAGTGTGAAACTCTTTCCACACTGTTGGCAGGTGAACGGTTTCTCTCCAGTGTGAATTCTCATGTGAACCTCAAGGCTTTGTCTCATTGTGAAACTCTTTCCACACTGTTGGCAGGTGAACTGTTTCTCTCCAGTGTGAACTCTCATGTGACTCTCAAGGCTTTGTTTCATTGTGAAACTATATCCACACTGTTGGCAGGTGAACAGTTTCTCTCCAGTGTGAATTTTCTTGTGCCTCTCAAGAGTTTGTCTCATTGTGAAACTCTTTCCACACTGTTGGCAGGTGAACGGTTTCTCTCCAGTGTGAACTCTCATGTGAACCTCAAGGTTTTGTTTCACTTTGAAACTCTTTCCACACTGTTGGCAGGTGAACTGTTTCTCTCCATTGTGAGTTCTCATGTGCCTCTCAAGGGTTTGTTTCATTGTGAAAGCCTTTCCACACTGTTGGCAGGTGAATGGTTTCTCTCCATTGTGAGTTCTCATGTGCCTCTCAAGGGTTTGTTTCACTCTGAAACATATTCCACACTGAGAGCAGGTGAAAGACTTCTTTCCAGTATGAATTCCCATTCTCATTAACCCCTTTCACACTGCACGTTGGTCCCGGAAAATTGCCGGAAAATTGCCGGAGTGCCTTCTGTGAACGCAAACACGTCCCAGGATTGATTTCGGGATCGATCCCGGGTTGGGGACCTAGTAACATTGCCGGGTTCAGTCTCGGAACAAGTGCTGTGTGAACAAAAGCCAGATCAATGCCGTAAAGGGTGTGTCGTAGTGATGACGCATGTTATCGTGTGACTGTTTTACCGGGTGTTTTGAAGGCAGATCAATGTTCGTGACGAAAAAAAATGTGCATACAGTCATAGCCACAGTCAACACATAGGCTATGGCTTTTTGGCTAGGTTTAAAGGAAAAGAGCACTTTTAGATAAACAAGGCAATAATAGATGGCACTCATGGAAGTATAGGAAAACAAAGTTCTTTATGAACCGCAGGATTGCTTGTAATAAAGATTTAAATGCTCCTCTCCAGCCATCCTACAACATGTCCTCTAGACCCCAATCCCCTCACACCTTCTCCAAGCAATCTCTCCCACACTCTTACCAGCACTCACACACATCATCAACACATCCCTCCTCACAGGCATTTTCCCCACTGCATTCAAGCAGGCTCGGGTAACCCCACTGCTCAAAAAAACCTACATTAAACACTTCTCTGATAGAAAACTACAGACCTGTCTCTCTCCTTCCATTCATAGCCAAAACACTCGAAGGAGTTGTTTTCAACCAGGTATCATTGTTTCTTTCACAGAGCAACAAACTGGACGTTAACCAGTCAGGTTTCAGGAGTGGCCATTCAACAGTGACTGCACTACTCTCGGTCACTGAAGCCCTGCGGATTGCAAAAGCTGATTCCAAATCATCAGTTCTCATTCTGCTGGATCTGTCTGCTGCTTTTGACACTGTCAATCACCAGATCCTGCTGTCTACCCTCTCATCACTGGGCATCACTGGGATTCCACTTCGCTGGTTTGAATCCTATCTCACTAGTAGATCTTTCAGGGTGGCCTGGGGAGGGGAAGTATCCACAGCACATCAACTAGTCACTGGGGTTCCTCAGGGATCAGTTCTTGGACCCCTCCTCTTCTCGACAAACACTACATCACTGGGTCCCATCATACAGGCACATGGCTTCTCCTACCATTGCTACACCGATGACACACAGCTCTATCTCTCTTTTCAACCAGATGATCCAACGGTAGCTACACGGATCTCAGGCTGCCTGGCGGACATCTCGGCATGGATGAAAGAATATCACCTACAGCTCAACCTGGGAAAGACTGAGCTTCTTATCTTCCCTGCCACTCCAGGTCTACAGCATGATTTCACCATGCAGCTAGGTTCTTCTACAATTACCCCATCAACTTCGGTCAAAAATCTTGGTGTAATCTTTGATGACCAGCTGACCTTCAAAGACCACATTGCAAAAACTGCTCAATCTTGCAGGTTTGCATTACACAACATCAGAAAGATCAGGCCTTTTCTAACAGAGTATGCTGCTCAACTTCTTGTCCAGGCCCTTGTCATTTCTAGGCTGGACTACTGCAATGCTCTTCTGGCTGGACTTCCATCAAACACAATCAAACCTCTACAAATGATTCAGAATGCAGCGGCACAACTGGTTTTCAACGAGCCCAAAAGAGCCCATGTTACACTTCTCTTTATCTCCTTGCACTGGCTTCCGGTTGCAGCTCGCATCAAGTTCAAAACATTGATGCTTGCATATAGAACACTTCCCGCCTACTTCCACTCACTATTACGAATCTACTTCCCCTCCAGAAGTTTGAGATCTGCTAGTCAGCGATGCATCGTGGTACCATCACAGAAAGGCTCAAAATCACTCTCCAGAACATTCTCGTTCTACCGCTTCTGGCTGGTGGAATGATCTTCCCACCCCTATCCGGTATGCTGATTCCCTGACAATTTTCAAGCGACAGCTGAAAACCCATCTCTTTCGATGCTGCTTGACTTCATCCTAAATTTAAAAAAAAAAAACAAACAAAAAAAAAAAACTTTGTCTTTCTCTTTATTTATTCCTTCCCTTTCTAGCTTGTAGTTATTTGAACAATGCCTGAGACTTGGTATTACTAGCACTTCCTCTGTCTGTTGCCTCTTTAAGATGAATCGCTTAATGTATTCCAATTGTAAGTCGCTTTGCATAAAAGCGTCTGCAAAATGACTAAATGTAAATGTAAATTTGTAAATGTAAAGAAAAGGTAGTAGAGCTGACTGTTTCTGTCTATGGTAAGTTTTAATTTAGAATGTTTGTGATAATGTAAGAAAAGTAGTTTAAATGTTTTGCCAATTGCTTGAGCAACTTAATATATAAATCTAGAAGTAAATGCAAAAGTAAAAAGCATTGAATAATGTGTTTCTTATATTTATTATGTTTAAACACGTCTATGAAAGTTTGTATTACTGCACTGTGTAAAAACGATTCACAATGCTGAAAAAGCATATTAAGTAGCAATGTTTGGATTTGAAATCAAAATAATGGATAAATGTTGTGTCTGTAGTAAACAGCCACGGATCAGTTGCAGACTCCTGTGTGAAAGCTGCTTCTGCACCGCTTACGTACCGCACATGGACTGCATACGCACTGCAAATGGAGTATGTGTGAACCTGGTGTAGGTCACCTCACATACAGCTCATGAAATCAGGCTTGTGCTGTGTGTGAGCTATTGTGCAACAATTGCACAATTGTCAAAACAAAAATGCAGTGCATGATCAAACATTTAGGTGAGACGAATAAATATTTGTGAAAAATGCCCCCCTCCACCCCTCAAATTAAAAAAAAATTAATATAAGGTTACTTTTGGATGGCAGTTAATGAAGTTTTTTTTTTTTTTTTTTTTTTTTTTGCCTGAAGAATGTTGTAGTTATTTCATCAACCACCAGGAGATAACCAACCTAAATATTAAGAAACTCTTCATTTTAGTGGCTGAAACCAATAACTCATCTGCATCCCTGATTATTAAAACAGGTACTTACGGGCTCATTTTATGTAATGAATTATATAAAACGTGCCACTTTTATAAATGTTGCTATTCAAATACAGTCAGCATAACCAGTGGTTTACGAGATGAGAGTGTGGATGTTCAACTCTAATCACTCGAGAGAGAGTTATGCCTGGGTGGAACCCATTCTGCCTTTTTTTAATGAAATACATGAGAACAATCATAGAATGCATGGCTTTGAGTACTGAACGCGGTCGTGCAAACGCTGACTACTATCCCTCGGGAGATAACAGAAAAGAAATATTAATTTAAAAAAAAATTAAAAAAGAAAGAAAGAAAAGTCAGTCTCATGAATGCATCATACCTGGCACATCCGATCTCTATGTCGAAGGCGTTCTAAGTGTTCATGAGAATAGGAACAGCACAAACGGAGCTTTGACACAATAAAGAATTGTGCTGAAAAACAAATTATTTAGAGAATCAGAAAGAGGAGTTGATGACGTATACTAGCCAATGAATAGAGTGGGGGAACTATGACGTCAGAACCCGGAAGAGTAATTCGCCGCGGGTTCATTCGAGATTTTCCTATGGGGTTTTATAATGGGGTTTTTCAATTTATGAGTAAAATAAAGCCTGTGGTAAACATAACTTGACGATACTTTTACGTTTTGTTCTACAATGTAAACTACACACACTCACAGCCCAGACGTTCTTATCTAGTTACTTATTAAAAACATACGTTTTCAAAAATGAACATAACCTCTTCAGATTTTTAGTTTTGGGTATAGATGTGTGTAATTTACGTTGTACAAAACGTAAAAGTATCATATACAATGCAAAGATATACAATGCAAAAAATCACAAAGTAAATATCAGGCATTGTGGCATAATTCAAATTAAGCAGAACAATAACAACATATTGAACATACTATATACATATATAAGAAAAAAACACATTGATAAATAAGCAAATAAAACCAATAATGGAAATGAAATAAATAAATAAATGAAAAATAAAAAAATATTAGAGCACAGAACGTTGCATATTAGGGCAGTTAGGGCATGAATTTGAAAAGCTTCAAAATTTCTATTGTTTTTATATGTTTTTTGTTTCGTGATCTCATATTTAGAAGGGTTTCAAAGTATGTTGCTAAGTCAGTGTTGTAAAACTTAATATATGAGGGTTTCTTTTGAATGATTTTGGACTTGTGAATATAAAACTTTGCCAAAATAATTAAAAGATTAAGGATGTAAATCTGTTTTCCTGAAAAATCTGGTTTTTGAAAATAAAGTAAAATATTATAGGATTCCAAATTAAAAGTTTTGTTTAATTTTTTTTGTCATGTCTACTTTAAAGTCAATCCAAAATGATATAGAAAAAGGGCAATAAAAAAAATAAATGTTCAATATCCTCTGATGATGTTTTACAAAAACTACATTTATCACAAACAGTATGAATATATCTGCTTATGGTCGAATTTACAGGGTAACATCTATGAGTAATTTTGTAAATAATTTCTTTTATTTTATTAGAAATAACATATTTATATGGTAATGTCCAAATATTATGCCAAGATATACAATAGGGCTTAAGCCATTTTGATTTACATGGAGGTACAGATCTAATATTAAGAGAGTATCTTATAAAATTATTGTTAAAACGCTTATCAAACAAGGAGAGACCATTTATTAAAAACTGGGGATTTTGAAAGGTGGTGTTACTCACATCAACTTCAGAGAATTTAGTTAAAGTAATAATGCCACTAGGGATAGCCTTAATTACTTTATAAAATTCTTTTTCATCTACAAAAAAAAAAACAAACAAAAAAAAAAACATATTTTGAAATAAAATTAGGGTACGTGTATAACAGTCCATTCTTGTCAATGAGTTGGTTTACAAGTAATATATTATGCTGAATCCAATTCTCCATGTACAATGACTTCTTATTATAAGTGATATTACCGTTGTTCCATATAAAACACCTGTGAGGAGAAAAATTGTGCTTGTACAAAAGTGACCAGTACAGTAATGCCTGTTTGTGATAATTGGCCAAAGTAATAGGAAGTTTACCAATTATATAAGGACACTGTAATAGAAAATTTAATCCCCCAAGCTTTCCAAAAAGGCAATAAGGAATAATATTGAATATACTTGTTTTATTGGAGTGTTTTCACACGTGCTTCCAACATCATACTCATAGCACTCCCCATAGTGTCCACTAGAGGACAGAGTGCGAGTTACGACCTGAAAAGTGAAGCCAAAACATTTCGATCGCCATCTGGTGGCTGGCTTCATGTAAACCAATGGGACGTGAGCCAAACTAAAAAAAATCTGATTACACTTCAAATCACTGATTCTTGAGAAGTGGGACAAAACAGGGTGCAAAATTGAAAAAATAAAACTTTTTACTCTGACAAATGAAACTACATATATGCATTTTATATGTACTAAACTACTGAGCTATGCTTTGATGCAACCTCCCAACTTCTCTCTTTTTTATCAAAATGTGTTTTTTACCTTGGACTGTGTAATATAATTTCAACTTTATCTTTAACAGCAATCAAGATGTGTTTAACATTTCAAAACACATTCTCATGTTAACAGACAGATTACATTTTCACATGTGACCAACAATTCCTCAACAAATATAAAATTCATAATGAAATATTATCAGAATTTTCATCTGACAGAGTTGACACATTTGACGGTGGTGATGAAAATCTGAATTTGTTGTCATTTTAACTATCTAATATTTTGAATCAATCGGTTGCTGTATTAAAACAAAAACAACAAACAGTGAGTGTTATTTTTATTTATTATTTAAATAAAATATTCGCATTAAAGTATTTTGATATATTTTTGGAACACAAATGTTTGTCTCATCTCAGAACAGTATGTCTGCTGTGCATCTGCTAACACGGTAACTTTTAAAAACAGTTATATGAACAAATAAAGCAATTAGTTGTTACCTCTATCCATTTACATTCAGCAGGATCTTAATATTCACATTTAAACATCTTAACAAATTATCCAGAACACATATGATCAGAATACGAACATATTATGTTTTATCCAGTGTTATGTGTTCCCTCAGCCTTATGTTCCCTGAATCTTATGTTCCCTCAACCCTAACTCTGCTAGAAGTGATGACGATCAATCCACAAAAGCAATATATGCTATCATGTCACATAGTATTTATGCATTATTAGAAAAATTAAACACTATTTTAATATAATTAAAAATGACTTGAAAACCACAAAAATATGATGACTTCATGTTGAATGTCAATTCCGTCACTGTCCCGTTACCACCCTCAGACAAAAAATTTGACAGTGTTGACATCTAACGGTGTTGACAAATTTGGCATTTCTTTCACAAAACAAATGGAGTTCATGTAGTAGCCATTTTGTTATCTCTGTTGATGCTAGATGCTAATAGAACCTGCTTCAGGAGAATATAATTATCTAAATATTTCAAATAATTTCCTCAGAAATTGGAACATAGTGTTGATCATGGATGTCATGATTGTGACAGAGGAAATATTAACATTAAAATTTAAAATATTCTAAAACTATAAAACTTACCGGAGCCTGTTTGACATCGATGTACTCTGCAGAGTTGGAATGTGGCAAGGGGGTCGTTTAGAGTGACAGCTACCACTGATATACCCTGATTTTTTTTTTTACATTTTAATAAATGTCTGACGGTGTTGACAAAAAGTGGCGACACAACTTTAAAACCTTATGATACACAACTGTCCTTGAAAAACAACCTTGCTTTGATATGAGATATTATTAAATGTTGATTTTGATCAAACAAGCTCTTTTCATCATTAAAAAACATTTTTATCCATTTTATAGCATTTGAATTGAGGGTTTAGCCCTTCAGCTCAGGACTCATGAGAACTGCATTTACACAAGGCACCAAAACAACAGTCCTGCTTGGTCAGTTCTGTGTAGATAGATGCTTGGTTGTACTTATACAAGCAATATAGCCTATGAAAAAGAGGAGTGTGAGAGCGATAAAGAGGCATGTGTGGATGGATGGATGGATAAATGGAGTGCTGAAGGTTAAAGCTCTGATTCCTCTGTTCTTTATTTGACAGAATGATAGAAAAGTCCTCAAATGAACTCAGTGTGTAGTGACTCTAATGTCACAGCATGATCAGCCTCAAAACACAAACATATCTGTCTGACATGTTATTGGGTCTCTTAGTTTAGTCAGCTTTGACTGCTATGAAACGGGAGAAAAAAAAGGGCTAGTTTGAAGAGCTGGGGTCCAAACATCACTGGACCCTATACTGACTTTTTGTTGTATGGACAAAAAGCAATACAAATATATCCCTTTAAAGAAACATAATAAAAATGTTTATAAAACAAAGGATTTCTTTAGCAAAAGGTTGGGTTTTGGGTTAGTCTGTTATTGCTTGGTTTTTTTTTTTTTAAGGGGAAGAGCACAAGAAAATAAAAATAATATTGAATGAGAAGCACACAGACTGGCTGCTACAGTTTTATTAGTTTTTTATGTTTATTATTTTTATTATATTGAATTATTTATTGGATTATAGGCTTACTGCATTATTTACAGTAATGCCATGATGTACACTTTTAACAGTAGTTTTTTATACTTATTTATTTTGCAAAGAGCTACATAGATTTGTACAGTTATATAGGCTTTATATAAACGCGACTGTTCTTTGTAACCCATAGGTGAGAGAATTTTTCCGGACGTTAACGACAGCATCCGAGCAAAGCCGATCTTAAATTGTCTTTAAAACGAAATCAGCCGAAGCCTTCCAGATAACGCCGATTTGTAAAACAGAAGTGTCTTTCTTTGGCAGATTGGGGGCGATGAAGAAGGGTTGGAAAATAGGAGGAAGAGCAAAAACATCCTTTTAAACCATATTTCTTTATTTAGCGTGCCAATCCTTTTGCTGATTTGGATTCCATATACAGAGGTAATTACAGCACTTCTTTATAAGATTTAAGAGGGTTTTTTTTTTTTTTAACTGGATGCTTTTTTTACAAGACAACAGGAATAATAGGGTTAAATGATGCAGTTTTGTCGTTTACCGCATTTTAACTTTATTCTCAGATAGGCTAGGCTACACATATGATTATTAACAGATGATTTAGGGCGTTTCTTGATAATATGAGGCAAGAAACAGTTCGCGTCGAGACCCCTTTATAGTAAATACAGAACTGTATGGAGAAGTAAAACCTTTTGGAATAATTGTTAGACAGCTGTTGGCTATTTAAACGCAGGCTTTAGGTTTATAAGTACATGAAGTTGTTCATTTCTATTGCATATTTGGCTCGTTGTGTTAGAATAAATTCTTATAGATTGGCAGTAGTGTAGCCTGTCAGTGCAGTTAAACACGAGACTTCGTGACACGAGAAAATATTGATTTATAGTTCATAGTCGATTGATGCAGCTTCCTCCTGAATGGGACATAAAATACCGTGACATACTGCTCTCTAAGGCTGGTGAACACTCGTGACTTTATTAACACAAGGTTTCGCGACGCATCAGTTCTTTACATAATACAGAACCGACAGACAGTTTTCATTAGTTACGGTTTTTTATCATTATCTCTCTAAATAAGAACGCAGCAGTCGTCGCGTTTTATCGTGCGGGCTTTCATTTCTGTACATAACCTGCTTTGTTCAAGCTTATTTATGTGCGTAAGAGAACGAAAACGCGAATGAATGAATGGTAATGTGTGTAGACATGAATCCACAATTTATTTCAGGTTTACTCGGGTCCTCGGGGTCTTTTTGGTGGGACAGTTCCTGCAGAGCTATGCGACACACCCTTGTCGCATCAGCGTGTGGTTAATACGCAAAGAACAAGGCAGCTAAAGCGCAGCGTTCCCTCGCGACCGAAAACCGCGGAGATGTGCTCTTAACCCTTTAATTCTCGACATGACAGCGAATTTCGCCTTTATACAGACGGAATCCTTTATGAAAGATGGATTAATTGGTTGTTTAATTGGTGCCGTTCTGAATCATCATCTGAGTCAGCGATTTAACAGACAGTCAATTAACCTCCCTTCATCCCACATTTATTTCATATCTCATTTTTGCGAGCTAATGTTAATCTTATGCTATTTAAGATGAGAAATTGGCGTGGTTTCAGGTTAAGTGCATTTATAAACCAAAGAGATTTATTAATAAACATGCGGTGTTATGAAAGGCACTGTAAATCAAGTGGAAGTGGAGCAGATGCATTTCTTTTTTTCACGCTGAGGCTCTCAGTTTTGATTCAATACGAGGCCAAAGAGTAGCTACTTTGGCAAAGGACTAGAACAAAGCAGATTGTCTCTCTCTCTCTCTCTCTCTCTCTCTCTCTCTCTCTCTCTCTCTCTCTCTCTCTCTCTCTCTCTCTCTCTCTCTCTCTTTCTCCCTCCCTCTCTTGAACCATTTTGCCACAATAAATAATAAACTTTATAGTGACTGAAATGACAGTGTTTTTGTGAACACTTTTTATTCCTTTACTGAAAAATATTGGCCTCAACCTATTGGGATGTCTATAAAAGGTAAAGCTTAAACGTTATAAGGGAGAGAGAGATAGATCTGAGCTCTGAATTTCTTGGGGTTTTGGCAGAAATGGCACCATCAGCTGCCTTCAGTCTGGTCTGGGCAAGTCGTCTTGCCAGAAACTGGATATCATGGCATTATAGTTAGTGTCCATTACAGACATGCAATCACCTCCCTTTGTCAGATCTATCTTAAAGAGACACTGTAGATCTGACTGTCAGGCTGCTGTACAGTTTGACTTAAAAGCAGTATTTGGTCTCTGTTCATGTACATGGGAGGATTCATGGCATTAATGATTCAGGATAGGCTTTCTGTTAGATAACTATCCTATTTTACTATGACAAGAATCTTTCAAGTCTTGTCACCTTGTATGAATTCATAAAATTTGGTTTCATTTTAAATGTACATTCTAATTTAATAAACTAATGGTGTATTTTATGTGCCATTATCTTTTCTGATAATAAAAGCAGTCCTGATTGTTCATGTTGTGTTTCACTGTTCACACTTGCGTTTCTTTACACAGATATCCGGCTAAAATGGGCATCACGTGCGTGGCAGTCATTAGCACCCTCCTATGCTCAGGTAACTGTTTGAAAAACACATTTCTATAATGTTGGTATAACAAATAGCAGACATAGCTTTTAATTTGCATAGTTTTCTAAATTGCTTTATTTCACAAGGGCAATATTTGCAGCATAATTTATCATAAGATGTTGAACTGAAAGTGCACAGTTGGCATTTTGACATGGCAGCATTCCTTATAGTCCTTTCATATTGTTAGTGCTGCATTCTCAAACTCATTCACTATTAACTCTTAGGTGTATTTTTGTTGTCAGCAAAAAGGCATATATTTTTAGAGCCTGCAGACCATTGGCTTTTTTAAAAGCAGTAAATGCTCCTTTGTGTTTGTCTTTTGAGTTAGAAGTTCTATTGAGTGAAGTGTTGTATATGCATGCACACATAAACATACTTAAAAAGAGAGAGACTTGTCTCCTTGTTATCCTTCATCATCCTTCATAACTGCTGATTCCCAAGTCCAGGGATTCAATTGGTTAGAGCTATAAGTGCAAATCTGTTGCAGTTTTGCAGCAGTCATATAGACAAGCTAAATTTGATCTAATAGAAATGTGATCTGTCACTTGAGCAAAAACACATTCTCATATTGCCAGTGGCATTCTGAACAGTATATGTTGAATAGCATTTACTGTTACAGATTTTTACTTAACCTTGATATTATCTAAAACCTAAATTAATTGAACCAATGCTGCATCACTGATTGGAAAAGATGATAAAAATATACTTTTCCACTTGCAGTATTTTGTCAGTCACAGTGAATGCAAGAGGTGAATAATTTCGATAGTCACTTAGGGACTTGTGTTGTTTTGCTTCAGTTCAGTGTATTACTGTGTATTGTAACCTGTATTAATGAAGATAACACCTAGATATTTGAATTCAAAATGTTTTGTTGTTTACCTCTATTATACTTGTATTTACCTTTTTCATTGTTTTTTACAGTTTTGTCATCAACCATTAAAGGTAATGCTTCTTAAATTATTATAATACTTTTTTTATTTTTCTGTGGCATTGCTACAAAATAACTTTTTTAAAAGTGTACAAAGCAGCTTACTAAGTACATCTTGTTTATATTTTTTCAAATGTATGTTTTTCAGTTTTCTGTAGTCAATAAGTGAATTATATCAGCTTACTTTTCCCACATCTGTCTTTGTCCTCTCTCTGCAGCTAAAGATGAACACCGCACTGCTTTCTTTGGAGAGGATGTTCATATTCCATTGCCGGCTTTAGACACAACAGAGGTGTTGTTTAAGCCGAGGGTGGATCCGGTGTTAGAGCGGGTTCTCCTGCGAGACGGGAAAATTCTGGACTCAAGAGCCAAACTGAACGTTCACATCAGTCATTTGATCCTGGAGGATGTGGGCGAGGAGGATGAGGGCACATATGTGGTGAAGAATTCTGCAGCCCCGGCTGATGTCAGACGAGTCATTCTTATTGTTAGAGGTATAAGTTACAATACCACTCCATAAGTACTTGCTCGGCTGATTATCTCCCGATAGACTGATGACAGGATAGGATTCACTCAGCAAAATTCTTTTTAAAATGATCTACAGCTATTTTGGTCACTACATATTATGAATATACACTACTATCAAAGTTTGGAATAATTAAGATTTTTTGATGTTTTAGAAGGTCTCTTAGGCTCACCAAGGCAGCATTTATTTATTTGATCGAGTACACCAAAAACAGTAAAATAGTGAAATATTGCTGAAATTTAAAACTGTGTTCTGTTTTAATATATTATAAATAATTTATTCATGTGATGCAAAGCTGAATTTTCAACATCATTTCTCCAGTCTTCAGTGTCGCACGATCCTTCAGAAATCATTCTAATATGATGATTTGCTTCTCAATAAAACATTTCTTATTGTCAATGTTGAAAACAGCTTTTGCTGCTTAATGTTTTTATGATACACTACCATTCAAAAGTTCAGTGTATGTTTGATTAAAAAATTTATAATTTTATTCAACAATACACATCAAAAGTGACAGTAAAGACATTTATAATATTAAAAAAGACTTCTGTTTCAAATAAATCTAATAGATGCATCAAAGAAAAAATGTATTGTGGTTCCCACAAAAATATTCAGCAGCAAAAACAGTTTACATAAACAATAATTATTCAAACTTTTGTTTCACAATGCGTAGTCAAAAAACAGCACAGTCAGTGTTGTTTGCAAAGGTTGTTTTTACTTTTCCGCCTGATGAAACTAGTAGCACAGAAACTGCTTACCTTAGCTTAATGTATTTCAATTCTGTTGTTCTCCTAGACTGTGCACTAGAGACTGTGGTGAAATATGGAGACACGTATTATATTCCGATCAACCCTTCGATTGGTCCATACACCCTTGAGTTCAGGCCTGGAGCTCAGACTCCAGTTAACCAGACCACAGAGGAACCACCTGTGCTGCTTCTCAACCAGACCGGCTTCCCCACGCGAGAGTACGAGCACCGCCTCACCGTGGGCGAGAAGAGGGTCAACCTCCATTTGGTTACAGGAGCCGATGAGGGCAGCTACACTGTTGTGGACAGTGATGAAAAAGTTAGAATGAGGGCCTGCCTCAATGTGAAAGGTGAAAAAAATCACCCCATTATATGAGGTGACTGTTTCAGTATTTGATAAAAGACAAAGCCTTATGTGACAAAAGTGTCAAAGTCTTAAAATAGTGTAAAAGTACAAAGAGGGAAGTGGAAGAGGAAGTAACGAAGGAAAGACAGAGAATGAAGGATCAAAAAATAGTACAAATGGTCTAAGTAGACTCTCGTAGTCATACTATCAGTATTAGTTTTGGTCCACATTTCAGCTTATTCTGACCAAAAACCATCTACTTGGTCAGAAAAAGACCATCTGAAAGACCATATAAAGTGAAAACCACAATTTAATGTGACATTTTGGCATGATAAATCTAAAACCAACTCTATAAACATACCTGAAAATACAGATATTGAGTACTAGCACAAAGGTGGTGATATAGTATTGACATGCTAGTGTCTGTCTAAATCAAAATATTTCTTGAGTCTTACAGTGAAAATAAAACATCAGATGGTTATTACTGAAGGAATAAACTATTGTCTTTGCATTACAATTATTGTTTTTTTCCCACATAGGTAATTAAAGACACCAATGTTTAATAAATGCTTATTATTACCAATAGTAATAATAACTAAAAACATATTATATTTAGTGCTGTCGAATGATTAATCGTGATTAATTGCATAAAAGTTTTTGTTTACGTAATATGTGTGTGTACTGTGTACACACACATACAGCATATATTTTGAACATTTTTACATGTATTTACATGTATATATTTATATTCATATAATTTATATTATATATAAATATATTTAATATATAAACATAACATATTTTCCTTAAATATATACATGCATGTGTGTGTATTTATATATACATAATAAATATACACAGTACACACACATATATTATGGAAAAAAAACTTTTATTTTGCATGCGATTAATTGAGATTAATCGTTTGACAGCACTAATTATATTATATTATATTATATTATATTATATTATATTATTATTTATTCTTGAATAGTATAAAATTATTATTAACAGTATTAACAATAATAATTCTGCCAAGTATTATAATTCATTAGTGCAACTGTTGGCTGTTTGCAGGTACATAGGTATTTGGTGTGTGTGTGTTTAATATATAATATTGTAAATTCTAAATATATTTTATATTATACATTAGTTGTATATAATATTAATAATATATTTCATTTGTATATATAATATTATATATTACATAATAATATAACAACATTTTGTTATTATGTATTATTATTAATATTATTAAAAATCTAAATAATAATGTCAATTCTGCCAAGTATTATAATTTATTAGTATTACTGTTGGTTGTTTGCAGGTACGTAGGAATTTGGAGTATTAATTCTACACATCTAATACATTCAATATCTGTGTATATCCTTTTTTCCCCCATATCACAGACCACCAGATCTTTGAGCACTTGAATTATGGTAAAACCTTAAAGATCAAGCTTCACGTGGACCACACCAAAGTCAAAATGGTCTACATCCCAGACACTGACCACAAAGAACGACTCATAATGGACCAAGGAGAGCTGACGGTACCTGTCGACTCTACTTTTGAGGGTCGAGCGTCTGTGGAAGGATCCTTCTTCTACTTGAAGAAGGTCAAAGTCGGTGACATGGGTGTCTTTCGAGTGATGGACTTTTCCGGCTTCCGCATAGCTGATGTCTACCTTCACGTGGAGCGTGAGTAGAGAATTTGAGAAGCTACTGTTGACTTAGTTTGGATCAGACCTATGGAACCGTGTTGCCTCCAGGCAACACAACATATATATATTTTTTTAAATAAAATGATACACTCATTTAATTGATCAATGCTGTCTCAGGGAAGTAGAAGTCAAATACTAATAAATGAACATACAAAAAAAGTGGTCACATGACCAACAGGGGTCCATTTTGTTTCCATTTTCAGGACATGTGCACGTCACATGACTCCATATTTTGTCCTATGAAAAGTGCATTTTTCATCAATTTCTGTACATATAATTGCCTACAAAAAATCTTAGTCACCTTCATTGGAAAGTAAAGAAGTATTTTCAAAAACTTCACATAATATTTCATCAAATGTATCATAGGAAATTACAAAAAACTGCACGTTGCCTCAAGGCAACATTGTACCGCAATGGAATTGCATAAGGCCATGCAGGCATACTAGGTTACAATACAAGTATATGATATTTGTAAGGAAAAGAGTTAGAATTATATAAATGTATTAGAATTTTTGCATGATTTTGTAATGCATTTGCAAGAATAGTAATTCTCATACTATATCTGCATATATTATGATTTTTCTATTGAGAAGAATTGCTTCCTCAGTTTTCACAAGCAATAAGGTGTCATTAGTTAAGGATATTTTGCATGCATGTGCTTGTGTGTGTATGTGCATGCTTGTAAGGATAAAGTGCATATTACTATAAGGTTATGATGATTTTCATTTTTTACTTTGAAACAACACTGATTATAGTGTTTTGGTATGACAACAGATATGATAGTTTAGTTATACTTGTGATCCACGATGGTAAAATGTTGCCTGAGAGCAACAGCTGGATATGAAATGTTACTTTTTATTAAATATGAGATGTGCAATACATTAAAAACTAGATAAATCTGTTTGTTCAAGTGTTTGGTTAAAGAAATTTATGTTTTCAATAAATATATTTCTTTTTTCTGCATGAAAATGTCAAATGTTGAAATTTGTCCATTGTGGTACAATGTTGCCTTGAGGCAACAAACTTTTAAAAAATAAATATATAAAAAAAATAATGAAAATGTTCATTGATATTGTTATAGTGTCCAATTTTAAGTAGGAAAAACATCACAAATAATTTTTTCCTCATTGATATCATATTCCATACCGTAGAGGGTTAAACAATTACACACTGAGGTCTATTTCCTGTACCCGTGATCCTCTTTCCTCACATAACAGCCTATAAGCTGCCACAGCTGTATGTGGCGATCATCTCCTTGCTGTCTCTGCTGGCGTTCCTGCTGTTGGTGTGTCTGCTCTCCTGTCTGATCAAAGTTCACCATCGGGCAGAGAGAGCACGTAAGATCACCCTAATCGCTCAACAGGCTGGCAAGAGTGACGGAGAGACGTTCAGACAGGTAAAACCAATCTTCTGACTCCTGACACCCCAGAAGTATAATAGATATGTTTTGAAGGTTGTGAAATACACTACTGTTCAAAACTTTGAGGTCAGTAAGATTAAAAAAAAAAGAAAAAAAAAAGACTGTTTATTTAGCAATGATGGAGTATTTGATCAAAAGTGACAGTAAAGACATTTGTTCCAAAAAAAATTAATTTCAAATAAATGCTAAACATTCTTTTGAACTTTCTATTCATTAAAGAAAAATATTGAGCAGCACAACTGGATTCAACAATGATAATGATAATAATAAATGTTTCTTGACCAGCAAATCATCATATTAGAATGATTTTTGAAGGATCATTTGACACTGGAGTAATGATGCTGAAAATTTAGCTTTGCATCACAGAAATACATTACATTTTAAAATATATTCAAATAGAACACAGTTCTTTTAAAATATAATAATTATATTTCACAATATTATAGTTTTTACAGTATTTTTACAAAATAAATACAGCCTTCCCTAGTAAAAAAGTAATATATTTCAAACATATTTATTTCATACTAAGTATAGTTCAAATCTATTAACATATTTACTGACATATCACTCGAGACTTACTGATATGAAAATTATAATTCAACTTTATTTGGAGAACTACTTGTGCACAATGCATATTTCTTAATATTAATACTAAAATGTGTTTTAATGTCACTACTGATGAGGATTGTATGATCTTTGAATAATATTGGTCTTTAAATGCAAGATTGTTAAAGTTTACCTGAAGTACACTTGCAATAGTTCAACATTCGCACAATCAAATATATTTCAGTATATCTTTAGTTGGACTTCAGCACTACTTTCACACAATTAAAGTACATTAAGTACAAAATTTATCAGACTTTAAGTATACCAGTTTAGTATACCAAAAGTACAATTGCAGGGTATTTTTATAAAGCACATAAATATGTAAATGTATTTGTAGTACACTTAGCATGAAATAAATGTGTTTCAAATACATTTTAGTATATTTATATTTCACTAGGGTTGGTAAGCATAAGATGTTTAAAAAAAAAAGGTTAAAAAAATCTAAACTACCACAAAAGTTTTGAACAGTGATTGAACAGTAGGTTGTGATTATATAATATATAATGATAATAAAATCAGTTTCAGCAAATCTCAACCTTGTCAAAAATATGTCTGTGTGTTTTTGTCTCCTGTCTTTGTTCATTTTGCACCTTGAGGCATACTCATGTAACCCTTTTACTTATTTATTATTTTTCTATTATCGTTTCTAATTATTTGAACTATTACTGGGTAGTTTATAGTCTGGTTTCCCCCCTTTTTTTTACCTTATCAGACAAAACGTCTTGTATAATGTTGTCATAGCCTCAGGAAAACATGCCCTTTTGTTTGCAAATTCATCCCTTTTCCAAAAGCAAAGCAATCCAGTCTTGCCAGTTACCTATTATCACCCATCAGTCAATACAAATATAATCTGGCTGTTTGTGTCGGAGTGTAAAGTAAGATTGAATGTGTGTATTCAGTGAATTTCACCCAAACACATTTATTTGAATGAGGTTTCGTGGTGGTTAGCTTAACACTTCATCTGCGTTGCATTTCTCCCTTCTAAAGGATCGTCTGACGGAGTCCCTGCTGGGTGAGAGAGATTTGCATTCTGGTGTCATATATTCCTGTATTGCTAAACTGATGAATCTGTATTGGTGTTGTGATAGCGCAACAGGGGTCCCAAAGGCCTTGTGTCACTCTTAGTGACTGTTTATCTGTCCATTATTCCCTTCATTTTCCTCTCAGACCTCCTGAGAAGAGTAACTTCAGGTGTATTGCACTGAGCCTAGTTTAAACTCTTAATATAAATAGGTATAAAGCTACATACACCTGTGTGTTAAAGCTTCTGCCGTGCTTAAACACACATGCACATATGCAATATATACGTAGAGGTAAATATGAATCTATGTGTATGTGTGTATATGTGTGCTGTTTATATGCTGCTGTGTGAATGTGTACATATGGTTGGCAGTGCTTAACAGAGTCATTTATACGTTCATAATGTGCTATGAATGGAATACTAGCATACTAGATATTATGCAGTACATACTTTATTTTTTATATTTAAACTGCATATTTCTGTGAAACAGCACAATGAACAATTTCCAATAGTTAGTTACATTGCATTATCATTCTTGGAAGACCAATCAAATAATGAACAAAGGGACAGAAAATTTGCGTACTCCACACTAGATTTGCCACGTGATGATGGCGTAATTTCGATGTAGTTTTCATAACACATTTAAACCCAGTATAATAGCACTGGTTGGATGTTAGGTGAAGCTATAGGATCATTTTGCACAAAAACACAAGCTTGATTTCAAACTTACTGTTTATTTATATATGTTAGGGGTGTCCCCGACTAAGGATTTTCATAGTCGAATCTGAATTTTCGAATCTTGCCGATAGTCGACTGATAGTCGAATCATATGTTTGGGGGCGGGGCAAAATACATTACCAAGAATAAAGTCAGACATTCAGTCATACTGACGTTAACACACAGGGAAAATGTGTAACGGACGAGTCGCAGATACAAAAATAATGTTTTATGTTTTGATTAAAAGATAGTTAATATTAAACGGCAGCGAAACCCTAAGAATTCACAACATTTTTTTACAATAGTGCTCTCATTATAACGTCATGTATATGACAGTAGTTATTAATGTTCTGCATTTCTGTTATTGTTCTGCATTTCTGTTATATGTTCTGCGTTCTTCACGCAACAACGTGCAGAAACACGGCAACTAAACTCTAAAAATTCACAGCGTGTTCTCATGATAATGTTATGTATATGACAATCCCAGTCATAGTTATTAATATTCTGTATTGTTGTTTGTCCTGCTCACGCTGCACGCTGAAGAGATAATCACTGTATAGTACTACAATGAAGCGCTTTACTGCAGCATAACTCAACCAAATGCATCTTATAGGCTACAAGATAAATAATATACACGATATATATAAACTGGCTGAAATGTTTTGAAATCACCTGTACCCTACCTGATCGAAAAAATTCCAGTCTTTCACTCTGCCTGTGTCAATTTGAGTCTTGTTAAAGTTTTAAATCCCAGCAGCCAAAATACTCTTCTGTCGGTCACAGATTATGGAAAGTGAAACTTAAATCTATAGGGGTGGTTGGATTTATTCACGCACCTTAAAATATTTATTTAAAGATTCTTTCTTTTCAGATAATTTTTTACAGCATTATCTTAATAGGCTGTATATTAACTTATTGGGAGAAAACCGGTAGTTCTATGTGAAATCAGACATTGAGCACCCCCATATAGCCAAAATGGTATGATCATAATACCCCGCGAATATTCGACTAGATTGGGAGTCGAATCAGGCTCCTCCTATCGAAGCATCGAATCGTCGACTATTCGGGGTCACCCCTAATATATGTATGTATTTATTTATTTATTGCTAAAAAAATTACACTGAAAATAAATAATGTGCAATCAGGTAAACTGTGTTTTGTTCACCAAAGTTCAACCATTTCAAGTGTTCGGTCATTCTGAAAATAGTCTTGATAATACATTTTATTATATTTATATATTACTAGATCTTACATTTAAATTGTTTTTCTATATCTTAAAATTTATATGTCTATGGTATGTATTTATTTATTAACTAAATTACTGAAAGAAAACTGCAATCAGGTTACACTGTGTGTTGTTCATCAAAACTCAACCACATTTACATTTTACTTTACGTTTTTATTTTAAATTTTATTTTATTTTAAACTGAATAAGTAAATAAATAAATAAATAAAATAAAGTGCAATCAGCTTAAATTGTTTGTTCAAACAAGCATTTGGTCATTCTGATAATACATTATATAACTTACATACTACATTGTATTGTTTATCTATATCTTACATTTATTTACTAACTTACTAATTTTATCTAAAAATTGCAACTTAATGTAAAGTAAAATGTAAAATAAAATTGTGCAATCAGTTTAAATTGTTTGTTGTTCACCAAAGCTGAAGCAATTCAAGCATTCATTCATTCTGATAATGGTCTTAGCTGCGACTAGATTGATTCCTTTGTGGTGTTCAGTTTACTCTATTAATATTTTAAACTCTTAAGATGTATGTTGTGTAACCGGATCATGATCTGCTGACTTTTGTGCTGCCCCTCGCACAATTGTTCCTGTCAAATGAAAGGTGACATATTCTGTCAGCACTCATGCTGTGTTGGCCGTGTAATTTTAATGCGCTTTTAATGCGTTCATTTAATTCATCATTAGTCACAAACTCATTGTTAGGCGACTAATATCAAATTTCAGGCCTGTATCTTCCTCTATACCTTGACAAGCCTACAAAATACTATAGTAAAAATAGTATGCTAGTATGCTATTCTGAATATAGCCACTAGATTCTAGCAATTAATCATCTGCCAACCCAGTGAAGTTCATGTTGTCCATGTGTTTGTCTGTGACGTCATTGTGTTTACTCTCAAAGCCTTATGGGTAAGGGTGCCTCTGGGTTTTACTATATGCTCATACTATATGTTTTGTGACACTGTGAAGGGCTAGACGCAGACATCGATGAGCAGTGTTGTTGTGTTTTAAACACACAACAATATGCCGACTTCATCACAGTTATTCAGATATATTGCCCTTTGCATCATTCAGGTTTCACAATGTTACAGTAAACAGTATATTTCATATGCAGAATATTTATTCTGGATCTGCTGATTTCTCAAGCTGTTTTCACACTCGGTTTGATTGGTTGGTCTGAACTTGAGTTCACATCGCACAGCATTTCAACATTATTTGGCTCCAAACTGTGATATGTTTGCATCACCAGAAGCAGATGTCTTCTGCTGACGCTATAACAGCTCAGAAGTAGTTAAAATGGAAAGCAGTATTCACCTCATTTTTTGTAGTCATATTTTAGTCCCTTTGATTTTCACTAGCAGATTTTAACGTCATTTGCGTCTGTCATATCAAGAGAAGCAACGAATGTAAGATTCCCGCCTGAGGCAATTTCCGCAGGGAAACAGGAATGACTGATGCATTATAAGGTGAATGCAGGGCCACTGTTTTCATATTGAGAGAATTGTCAAAAATCTAAAATTTATTTGAATTCACTGTACATTCAATATTTCACTTCACTGCAAACATACGCTACATAAAATGTATATCAGACTTTTCAAGCAGACTTGTGCACGAGTTTGAAAACAGATTTCACACCCAACAAACCACAAGCTGTAGTGTGAAAAAGCCCTTGCTATGAGTTTTCTATTATTGTATGCTGATTCTCATGTGTGCACAGTATGCTGATTCTCAGGTGTATAATGTTTTTCAGGTGGTTCATGAAGTTTATACTAGATTCACAGAGGAGTCCACCGTACAGTCCACATGGGAGAACAACACCGAAAGCACAGAAGTTGAGATCAAAGTAGGTGATTTTGTTTTTCCTTTGAAGTTAGTTTGCTGTCAACATGATTTTAAAGGGATAGTTCACCCCAAAATGAAAATTCGCTTATTGTCGTTATGCTGTTCTTTTTTACTTTTTATCCATCAAAGTATCCTGAAAAACGTATCGCACTTTAGATTGGAGTAATGGCTGATGGAAATTCAGCTTTGCATCACAGAAATAAATTATACTTTAAATAAATTATAGTATATTAAATATTGTTTTATTGTGTAATAACATTTTGCATGATAACTGTTTTTTTTCTGTATTTTTGATCAAATAAATGCAGACTTGATGAGCATAAGAGACATCTTTAAAAAACATTACAAGTCTTACTGATTTAAAACTTTTGAACAGGATATATATAGTATGTTATTCATATTTGTATATGATTTATATTATACGTAAATATAAATAAATGTATTTATTACATGTATTTCTTAAATATATACAAGTATGTGTGTGTATTTATATATAAATATACACAATACACACACATATATTATGTACCTGTATACACAAACTTTTATTTAGGATGTGATTAATCACAATTAATTGATTAGACAGCACTAAATAGTATATAAATACTACTAAAATAACCTGTATGCTGTTATTTATCTCACAATATTTGAAATATTTAATATTTAATAAGCTTGTGCAACAACTGGTCAAGGTTCAGTTCAAAAATTAAATTAAATTAAATTACTTTAAATTAAATTAATAGCAACATGTTTGATTCTTTAATATACAGTAACATATTTAATTCTTTAATATTTGTTAAAATTTAAAGAATTGATATGCAGCCTGTGCAACAACTGTTCAGTTCAGATCAAAAAAGAAAAAAGAAATTAAATAAAAAACAGGAACATAAAGATAAGCAAAGTAAATAACGAGGAGAATTTTCATTTTGAGTGAAAGGTTTTTGTTTGGTATTTAAAATTTGAATAGTCGTCTTACAATTCTTGGTTCTGATTTAACTCTTAGGGTCTTGAGGTATCCAAACCAGGTCAGTACCAGGCCCTCCAATCTGAGAAGAACTTCTTGGAGATGAACGACTCGGGCGTGGAGTTCAACTCGTCCGCTCTCCCTCTGGACAGTGACACAGACGTACCCGACAATCTTGCCTCTCAGAAGCTCCTGCTCGAATCCGACACTCTTGCTGGCGTCCCGCCTGCCATTTCTGAGGGCGACCACAGTGCCACTCGCACCCCTGATTCCATTCTGAGCACCAGCCCCGTCGTCCAGCCCAAATCTGCGGCTCAGATAGACGGCGACTTAATCGGCATAACCACGTCTGAAGAAAAGGCCAAAGCGAACGATTTGGATGCGAAGATGAGCAAAGATGCTTCACCGCA
The DNA here is from genome assembly GCA_039654775.1 of Spinibarbus caldwelli. Classification (NCBI taxonomy): domain Eukaryota; kingdom Metazoa; phylum Chordata; class Actinopteri; order Cypriniformes; family Cyprinidae; genus Spinibarbus; species Spinibarbus caldwelli. Next base: position 4,351,882 of record CM077245.1, read on the forward strand.
AGCACTGGATCCAAGTAATGGAACCACAACCTGAGCACTTTAAAGCAAATTGAGTCACACTAACCACTTTTCATTCGCCACATCTCACCGTTTGACGTCTAAAATGACACTTCATCTTGCTTGGACTGATCTGTTGCATAACAAATGGCTTGTCGAACAAGCAAAAATCCTGATCCTAGAAGAACAAAAGAACAAATCCAAGAGAAGACAACAAAATTCACAAAAACAAAAAATAACATTGAAGAACCGAAACAGTCCTGCACTATGCATGCCTTTGAATTACTGAGGAGTTTAAAGACTAGTTTAAAGCCAAATGCTAGATTAGAGTGACCATGTAGTGCATGTGAAGAAGAAAAACACATCTTAAGACACACGTGTAAGACTATTTTAAATTTACTAAGCAAAGCAACTGTAACTAGAACTTTTAGGAGAGAGTCAAACTGCCTGAAACTCCAAAGATGCTTCAAGCAACATCTGAAGCAGATTGCATTGGATCTTACATCTAATGAATGCCAAATTTTGAGAATTTCTTCATTTGTCGAATCAAAGTTGGATTTATTTCAAGATCAAACACGCTTTCCCAGCGCTTCTGGTGCGAATGCTTCCTTTTGACCATCTGCAGTCACCGCTGGCTTTGAAGTGCTTTACTGATAATCCTTGCCAATGGTAAACTAAACACCTTGATGAATCAGGACTGCGTGGATGACAGGTATCCGATACGGTGGCTTACCGCTGTAAATAGGATCAGCTGTGGTGGAGGGTTTTGGCCCTGGTTCAGAGGAACTCCTCTGAAGGAACAGCTTGTCTCAGCAGTTTCAGGTGCTGATTTTGCAGGGGTGTCTCCACAACCCGGGCCTTTCCGGTGATCTCTTTTCTAGAGCTTCTCATGAAATCCTTTATTCCTACTCATTTGAATATATTTTAGCAGATTTCAGCTTGCAGAAATGCACTCATTGAGAATCTCATTGACATTTATTCATGAGGAATGATTCGCAATAAGACACAACTTGGTGAGGTCTAGGGGGAGCTGAGTTCAGGAAAATTCAATATCCATATTCATAATATCTAATATGGTTTCATTATGTAGATTTGAATCATTTGGGTTTGACTCACTTCTGTCAGTACAATTGAGTCAGCATAAAACACATCCATGTTTCCAGCTGTTACATGGCTATTGTGCTTCTGCAATTTTACTGAGAGCATTGCGAAATTTTTAAGATTTAATAATTGCAAATACCTTTTTCATACCATACACTCTTAAAAATAAAGCTCCATTACTAGCACAGATCTTTAACATTCATGGAACCTTTCAGTGTTATTTATAGTAGAAAAAGGTTCTTCAGAATATTATAATGTTTATTACACTAAGAAAAAATGATTATTTTAAGAACTGTTCACTGAAAGGTTCCTCAAGAAAGCAAAAATGGTTCTTATATGACATTGTTGCAAAAATCAGCTTTTTTTTTAAAGAGTGTATAGTTCTAATTCTCTTTTAATATTCTCACAGCACTTGATTTTTAGGTTAACACTACTCGTTTCTACTGGATAGATGCGTTTATGCAGGTAAATGATGTGTGAGGAGGATTATGATGCAATATTAAAATGAGCTGTAGATGGTGGGTGGAGTCTTACATCAAGGGGCGTGGTTTCGCCTGCTGGTAAAATTTCTACCTCATGTTTTGATGTCTAAAGTATACACAGAGGGAAAATGGCAAAAAAGACACAGGGTGTCAAAAAAGCACAATTAAGACAAAATCCTTGCAAAAGATGTGAATTAAATTGCAGCTAATGTAAATACAGTGGTTTGCAAAATAATAATAATAATAATAATAATAATAATGGTTAAAATAGCCAAATTATGAATTAAATTAACCTCTTTTTGCTTATACTGAACCCTTTAGTAACTGTATTTAAAACATGGATAGACTGATTGTAATTTTAAAGCATTGTATAAAAGGTAAAAAAAAAAAATTCTATATTGCATTATCTATTGACATTTCATGATCAAGCCCTAGATTTTTGACTAGCTAGCATTATTTTAAACTCACATTGCTTCACTCCAGAAATTTATTAAGGGTTGTTCTTATGTCACATGACTAAATGTGCAGTTATTGGCCCTTATGAAGCAATATGAGTGTGAAAGCATTGGGCCTCATTTATGAAGCATAAGCAAAACAGATTTCTTTGTAAATTGTTCGCAAAACCATTCACTCAGAAAAAAAGTTACAAAATCTGTCACTTAGGTGCCCCTTTTTTCACGGTAAGGTACCAATATGCACCTTTAGGGATAAATAAGGTACGAAGGAGTACTTTTTGAAAAATGCTGCCTCAGCAACAGCTTTTTTTCCTGAGAGCATTCTTACATTCAACGTTCATACTCAGTTCACTGCAACATTTTATTTATGAATGGATTTATGACTTGATTTGCACAAATTTGCTTTGCTTATGTTTCATGAATGAGGTTGAATGCATTCACACACACACACACACACACACACACACACACACACACACATACAGGGTAGGTGCAACAAACATACACATACTTCTGTACATAGATGTATTGCATGTCAATGATCAATACTCTTTCTGTCCAGTGATTGCTGGATTCTCATGCATTGTTCTTCAAATAAGACACAGCTTCTAAAGAAATGAATGACATAAAAAACAAGAAACCTTTACAGGGTTTCTGCAGGTCTTAAAAACAGGTTTTAATTTGCCTTTACACAAATTAAGGCCTTCAAAAGCCTTAAATCTGAGCTGAAATCTTAAATTCATAAAGTCGTAGCATTATATGTTGCATGCATTGCAAAAAAAAAAAAAAAAAAAAAAAATTAAAATCTTCCTCAGTATTTTTGTCTTGTATTCCAGTTCAAATGTCATTCAAATGTCAAACATTCTTTAATCAAGGTACATTTACCTGAGATTGAAAAATAATAAAATATGAATCCTTGTTTTTAAGGAATTGAACAAAATGAAGTAAGTTTATGCTTACAAATATGTCAATGGGGTATGAAAACATTTTTCCTTTGAATTAAGTGATTTTTTCTGACACCATTGTCAGATGTTTGCTTTTGTTTTAATCACAAACTCACTTCATTTTAATCATTATCTCAGAAAACAAGACTTACCTTATGACGTTTGCTTCTCAAGTAAACATATCTTGATTTATGACTCATTAAATATTTGCACTGAAAAAAAAAGACAGCTTTTTTGCTGTTTGAAAGTGAGTTATTTCCAAAAAAAAGTAATAATCTGTTGTATTTTCAAACTCTGAAGTGGTGCTAATACAACTCATTGAAAGCGTCTTGGACATTAAGACAACATACTGATGAATTCCCTTCAATTTATTCCTTATATTCTTTACTTAGTTTCAAAATACTCTTATATTTACCTTCATGAAACCTGCAGAAACCCTGCTGTCACACTGTCATGGTTTAACTAATCTTTGCACTTGAGAATGATTTTGATAATGCAAAACAAGAAATATTTCACTGAGACTATATTATTGCTATTTATCCTCTCTCAATATGTGCGCTGATGTCATAGATCTACTATATACGCAACTAAAAGCATTACAGAAGCATGCTGAACTAGAGGATGCCTGTTAGAAATGAGATTTCATTGCATTGCATTACTTTGTCTCTGATGAGAAGTATTCTTAATGTCAGTGTTATTTTAGCAGCTGATATGGAAATGTTTTCGAATTTGATTTATTTTGGTAAAATGGATGTCAAATTTATGATTATGCAATATACAATCATGAACAGAAAACAGTTTTTGAGTGGTGCGCACATTTCCAATCCTCAGGTGTAACTGAGCACAATAAAATCAAAACCGGTCATTCATAAGAAATGGACCTTTTTCTATTTCTTACTAGGACAGAAATCATGTCTACAGTCAGTTGTATATACAGTTTTAGCTCGATTATACTTGAACAAATGCATTCACCCCTCAAAGTTCAGTGTGATTCAGATGTTACAAAGGTCATTGGTTTTAAATGTGTTGAAATTTCCATTTGCATTTGGTGAAGTGAACTTTACCCTGAGTATTTTGAGCTGGATACATCATAATTCTGCATGAATATGCACTTATCACACTGAAAAGTGACTAAAAATATGTTTTTCCGGGGGTAAATAGGAACCGTAGCAATACAAGTCCATCCTGCTCAGGTTTGATCGGTGCTTTACACAGATGCTGGCATCACATAATTAATGGAGCTCAGGAGTGTGTGCTTTCTTCATGGATTTATGCTGATTTCATTGTTCAACTGATCTTTTGTCAGCTTCTCAGGAGAAAGGTTTCTCAAAGTGCTTTATTCATCTTACAGTAGCTATCCTGAAAAAGTTGCGATTGTGAACATGCTTTGTAACATTATGGTGTTTTTCCTCGTTCAGACTAGCATCTCAGCTGTATTTGCCAGATGAGTAACAGACTTCCATAAAACCATGAATATTAACAATACTTCACAGTCATGTACAAAGTATAGTGCAGAGGATCTTGTTTTTAGCTGCTTTGTTAATTTAGTATTATATGTGGCTTCATATTTTGACTTCAAGCACAACTTTAGTTCAACTTTTATTTGCTCTCTTGAATGAAAGATGAAAATAAAAAATTTAAAAGTCCCATGGTTGGTGTTCTTGAGTTTTTTCTCAATGATTCATAATTACTACTATATTTAGAAATTCTATGAAATTCTATAAATCATATGAATCCTTTAACATTGATCATATACAGTATATGTGTGTGCATATATAAAAATAAAATAGAATAAATAAAATAAAGACAACATTTTCAAGATTTACTTTCCAATTAGCCTTAACACTAACAAACAGAATTGTGTATATGGCAGTAGTAGTAGTAATATCTTTATTTGTCCCTTTACAGGGCAATTTAAGCAACTTCAAACCTCACAAAACATACACATTATAAAAACATTATAAAAACAAAAACATCACAAACCCCAGGCATCTACAACAATTCTTCATGTACTATTTAAATTCACGGTACACCTTTATCCTTTGTTTCAAATAAGCATTTACACTCATAACTGCATTTGACATAAAAGACCTAGAAGCTTTAACAGTCCTTCACTTGGGCACTCTATATCGCCTGCCTGAGGGAAGCAGTTCAAATTCTAAATACAAAATGTGAGATGTATCATCCAAGATAGTCAAAGACTTTCTAAGAACATTCCTCTCACACAGAGCAGACAAACCCAGCTGTACAGAGCCTGTAATCTTTGACCCTAAATTAACAATGCTCTGCAACTTGGATCTACTTTTAACATTTAATCCATAAAACCAACAGATCATAGCAAAGGTCAAAACAGTTTCAATAAAAGATCTATAAAACATTATCAATATGGATTTATCCACATCAAAGGACTTAAGCTTCCTCAATAAATATAACCGTTTTTGTGCTTTCAATATAATCAGATTTGTGTTTTCCACCCAACTAAGCTTATCATCGATTAATGTACCCAAATACTTGTATGAACTGACCTTCTCAACTTCTTTACCTGCAATAACTACTTTAGATGGAATTTCAACAGAATTATAAAATTCTATCGTCGTATCTTTAGTTTTGGAGACATTAATTTGTAAATGAGAACTCTCACACCAATCCAAAAAATAATTCAAAATGGGCCCATGCTCTGTGTCACCTTGCTTTAACAGACTTAGCACCACTATATCATCGGCATATTTAATAATATGTCTATCTGGATATTGACTTCTACACCTATCTGTATATAAAATAAATAATAAAGGTGAAAGAATACAGCCTTGGGGACAGCCCACTGAAGAATAAAGTTCCCGGGAATGTTCTCCATTTACCCGTACTATTTGAGATCTTCTGGTCAGAAAATCTAAAATCCAGGCCACCAAACCTTTAGGAACATCAAATTCGGAGGGCAAACGTTCAGCTAAAAGAGTTGGTTGAATAGTGTTGAACGCTGATGAAAAATCTATAAATAATAGAGGAGCATGACTCTTACCGGTATCCACGTTTATATATAAAATTTAAGAGTGTCAGGGTGGCATCCTCCACACTCCTATTTCTCCTATAAGCAAATTGTAGTGGATCAATCAACAGATTAGTATGCTCTACAAGCCAAATTTTAATAATTCTCTCAAAACACTTCATTAATAATGATGTTAAAGAAATTGGTCTAAAATCGTTCATTTGTCTAGCGTTGGTCTTTTAGGAATCGGTACAATAATGGATTTTTTCCACACTGAGGGTACTCTCTGTAATTTCAATGAGGTCTGAAAAATGAGATGAGTGATATCGCAGAGCTGATAAGCACAACTCCTTAAAACTCTCCCACTCACTTTATCTGGCCCAGGGCTTTTATTTTGTTGGGTAGTTTGCAAAACCTTCAAAACAGAGGCTTTATCAATTTGCAGATATTCCTCTGTTTTCAAACTAGAATAAAAATCCCTACTCATTTCATTAAAATCGTGTGAATCAAATCGCCTAAAAAAATCAATAAATTCATTAGCTATCTCTCCCTTTTCTATCCTAGACTCAGTCAAAGTTATTCCAATTGATTCTTTATTTTTTGCACCAGCCATTGCTTTTATTCCTTTCCATGCTGACTGAATATTTCCCTTAATAAACTTCTCCTCCACTGATGCCTTATATTTCATTTTTGCCCTCCTAATTTCTCGTTTTACTTCCTTATTTACCTGCCTCTTTTCCAAATCTGTACCTTGATAAAAAAAACCCTGTTTCTTCTCATTTAAAACATGTTTCAAAGATTTTGTCACCCAGGGCTAATTATTTAAATACATTCTTACATTTTTCCTAGGTATCACAGACTCTTCACAAAAGTGAATATAAGAACTCACAGCATCAGCTAGCTCATCATTGTCTGCACAAGAAGTTTTAAAAATATCCCATTCAGTGCGATCAAAACAGTCTTGTAACCGTGAGATGTTATCATCAGTCCATTTTTGAAATGACCTAATGACTGGCCTTGCTCTCTGCAACACTGGTTTATAACATGGTTGCAAAGAGACTACATTATGGTCTGCACAACCAATTGGGGGTCTGGGAAAGGATCTATATGCGTCCGGTATTGACCCATAACATAAATCAAGTGTTTTTTGATGACGTGTAGTACAGTCAATATATTGCTGGAAATTTAAAACTCCCTCCAAAGAACATTTGTTAATCACCCATAATAAAATGGGGAGCATCCGGTGAACGCAACTGATACCGCCGCACCACCTGACTGATGATATCCGTTGCCTTCTGAACGTCAGACTTCGGGTGAATATATACCACTGAAATGAAAAGTTGCTGAAATTCTCTTGGCAAATAAAAAGGCCGGATAGATACAGTCAATAGTTCTATATCAGCAGTACACGTTTCCTCACGTACAATCACTGTCTTTGCCCATCGATTGTTCACGTACAAACAGACACCTCCTCCTTGAGACTTCCCTGTGACTGAGGGGTCACGGTCCAGCCGTAGAGGTGCCCCAAACCCATCCAAAGACAGTTCACTGTCACAATCCTTCCCGTTTAACCAGGTCTCTGTCAGTGCAATCATACAAGCGTCTCTGTACTCTCGTAAACAGCGCACATTTGCTTGCAGTTCATTTGTTTTTCTTCGTAAGGATTGCACATTCGCGAGGATTATACTGGGCAGTGGGATGCGCTTAAACCCCAACTTTTTTAACTTCAGTCGGATTCCGCCGCGCTTCCCCCTCTTCCTCGCCTTGATATTAAAATCCAAATTTTCAAACCTTGTATTTCCTTGGCATGCAGTAATTCAGTAATTCCCAATCAGGGGTATATCGACTTACCATTGTATCTTCTGTCTCATTTGCACTGATCGAAAAATAAAATTTTAACCCAACTGTTTGTGTTGTTATAGAAATAACCTGATAAACGTTAAGAATAACCCAACAAGTGATCTAATATATTTAACCCAGATATTGGGTACAGTACATCCAACGTGTTTTAGAGTGTAGGAAAATATAAAAACTTTTTTTTCTGTGTGTTTCTTCTAGCTAAATTACTGGCTCTAAATCTCTCTTTTCTTTATTCAGAGTTAGGCTAGACAATTATATGGAAACTAAAGTTCTCTTAATCCTGTAATCCTAACTGTATCTCTATTTTCATCCTATGTGTCCTCTTAAGGTGTAAATTTTTTCAAAATATTTGTAAAACCGCTCCAAAGTTCTAATCTAAATCAAATCATGTGCGATGCGTGCTCTAAAGTCCCAATCTGAATCAAGATTCATGAACCTGCTCCGAAGTCCTGACATGAAACAAATTATTCGTGAAACCGTACTGAAGTCCCAATCTAAATCAAATGATTCATGATGACCCAGCAAACACAAAACATTTTTACAACTTCTTACAACGTTATATTTGTATATGTTAAAATAATGCAATCTGCATGTCGGAATAGATGTTCAAAAAATGTCATTATATACAACAGTGAACAGTTAGTGGTACCCTGCAAGGGGTCACTTTGAAATGCTGGTTTAATGTACTAATACTGTTCATAAATAAATGAACATTTTGTAACACAAATAAATCAAATTAATTTTATTAATTTGTGTATTCATTAAAATTCATTGCAAAAAGTACCCTAAGCCTACAATGACAATAAGCAACAGTAAAACGTGTTAAGTTGAATCAAATTAACTGAAAATCATTTCAACATATTAAACTTACTTAAAAAAATCATTTGTTGCCATTACTTTTTTTTTAATCATATTATTACTTATAACGTGTCTGTTCCGTACCCAAATGAAGAATTAACAACCATTTCTACAGTCATTGCGGAGAGGCAGCAGAGAAAGAGAAATTCTTGATCTGTAGCACTTATTTTGATCTTTGATGTTAGATCTTTCCTATAAAACAGTACAATGGCAAATTTGCATGTATTAAACATCAAACTTTTCTGAATAGAATGAACAGGACGGATATAGCCTACTTGCATTGGAATCCAAATAAATACAGTCTTTACCCTTATTTAAAGCAAATGCTTGGATTATGGTTCATCGTTCATTCTCTATCACCCTGGCCATACGCTCTTTGGAGATTTGTAATTTCTACTGCACATTCTCTTGTATCTTTAATTGCCTTCAAGACATTGAGAAGATTGTTATGTGTTTTCCTCATTTGTGTGATGGATTTGAGTGCACTGGATTTGATCTTTTCTGGATCATCTATGTTTCCCTGTCTCATCTAACCCTCCAACCCCCCCCTCCCTTTCCCACTTACAAACTGTGACCCGCACTAGTCACTTTGTGCAGCATTGGACTGATCACTACCCCATCCAGCATTGACTGCAAACTACCTCCTAGGTCAGTTTAATTAAGACTGTTCTCTGAGCTCTTTAGCTCTTCATCACTTTAACACTGATAAGCTCTTTTGCACTACACTCATTACATCTGCACAGTTTTTTTGCACTACACCCATTATATCTGCACAGTTTTATTTAATGGTTGCACTATCTGCCATGTGCCTTACGCCACTTTAACTATCTCTTTTTTACAATGTCCTTATTGCATATCTGTATAGTTTGTATTTATATATATTTAAACTGTAACTATCTGTTTTTTTTACATTACTGTTAGTGTTTAGTGTTAACTGTATGCACCAAGGGTCTGAGAGTTACGCAATTTCAATTCTCTGTATGTATGTGCTGTACATGTGGTGGAATTGACAATAAAGCTGACTTTGACTTTGACTTTGATCTGGTGAATGTCTACAGAATCTTTCACTATGAAGGCGATGTCAACTATGACTAAGAGTCCACTGATCACTCCTGAGACTGCTGCTGCTGCTACCCGCCCTGCTTTTGCAGTCTGAGCAGCAGTTCTGCTAAGATTTGCCAGCAGACCTAGATTCATGAGTTCTGTGGCCCAAACTATTTTTGTTTTGTCTACACTGCATGATGTTTGCACATTGCCAAAATTAGTGTTGGTGACAAAATCTCTGAACTTTGTGATTTTTCTCAATACTTTTCTCAGGGTATTCAGTGGATTGAGAACTGGTTCGCTTACATTTTCATAATTTTTCTTAATATTTTCAAGGTCGTCAAGGAGTGATTTTTGTTTTACTGCATTTGTAATGCTGGAGGCAGCACCTGTTACACCACCTGCAACTCCGACTCCAATACCAACACCTGTAACAATCAGAGATGCTCCAAAAGTGAAAGGAGCCAAAATCGCACCAACTAATGCAGTGATTCCACCAGCTGCTCCAATCACTGAACCTGACAGAGCGCCTGCTGTGCATTTATGATGAACCTCCTCTAGTGAAGTTGTTGATTGCCCCCACTTTGTAACTAAGGCCTCAAAGCATGCATAGTGATTGTTGTAGGCCTCATCAAACGTGTTGAAGGACACCAAAAACTTTCTTTCAAGTGATTCTGGAATTCTCTGGTTTCTCTTTACTGCATCATTCAGGAATGGTTTTGCTAGAATCTCATCAGCTGAAGGTCTGTGTTTAGGGTCACGGCTGAGCATTTGTCTGATTAATTCCCTCAGTTCCTCTGAATATGTGTTTGAGATGTGAAGTGGGTACCCTTTATTGTGGGAGACTTGTTGAAAGCGACGTTCCTCAATATCTGACTGTGGCAAAAAATAAAGAAAATGAAGAAGAAAATCTGGAGAACATATAGATCTCTTAACTTAGATCTTAATGGAAAAACATTAAATACTCACCCACACATCCAGCATGCAGAGATCATATAGCAGCCATCCCAATGACCAGATGTCACTAAACAAGACAATGCGTAACAATGAACATCAAAATTGTCTGTTCTGTATTGTTCTGTTCTGTGCTGTGCTGTATAAATTAAAGGGCTACCTTTAATAATCACCCTAAAAGATTTTCATCAAGGTAATTAAAACTTTGGGTTAACATTTAAACAAGCATATTATACTGCTGAAGATATCAGTATTTCATGTACTTTCAAATGTTCAAAAACAGCACACCTTTTGTAATTGTATTTCTTCTTATGAACTTCAGGGCTGGCATAAAGCTCTGCACCCACTACTGATTCTGCATAAACATCAGCTCTAGAAAATAAAAAGTCAATGTAAATTCAAAAGTAAAATTTTTCTTGTTCTTCTTCTTCTGCTTCTTTACCTCTCCAGTACTTTTGAGCATCCAAAATCTCCTAGATTGATGTAATCTCCCTCAGTCAGAAAAACATTCTACAATAACAAACATAAATCTCATAAATTATACACATTTGGCTTGGTAACATGATTTATTGATTTTTTTTTCTTTTCTTTTCAGTTTCTACCTGTGGTTTTATGTCTCTGTGAAGGACATTGTTCTCATGGAGATACTGCAGAGCCAGACAAATCTGAACGAGCCAATCATGAATCTGAACACAGATAATTCACACAGAGAAAACAATGAGTGCATTATTATTTAGTCACACGTGTTTGTATTTGCTTTGCTAGCCCTTTTCCAGTATTAGGGCATCACATGCCACCCATTTAATGTATTTCACAAATAATGAAATTAAAAATAGGTCTAAAAAGGAAGTAAACACTGTAACTGAAAGGGCACTCAGTAATCTGCTAAGTATGTGCACACTGGGAATCATATTTTAGGTTACACTTTACATACAGCACACAGTCAATATGACTTGAATAGCGGCCAACTGGATATAATGCAGCAGTTTGAAATCAAGCGTTTAAAGTTTGTCAGCTGTCTCCAGTGACAGCTGAACTCTCCTGTCTACATTTGACAGACTGGGCGTTGTGCACACATTTTTAGTTCCCAGCACAAACCCAAATGTTGTCTTTACTTATATAATTAAGTAATCTTGACTAAACATTACTTAAAATTGTACATTTTGGGCCCATAAATACCTAAGTTTGTGTAACTTACACAAAATGTGTAAACTTAAAGATGGTAAATGTTGTCAACTCAATTAAAACAGCTCACTCTGGTCCATATTTAATGTGATTGGCCATGACAACAGAACCAATGCAATGATTGGTAGATAATTACAAAAGGCAGGTCTCCCTTAATTTTGTCTCTCTTAAAGGGCACCTATTATGCCCCTTTTTACAATATGTAATATAAGTCTCAGGTGTCCCCAGAATGTTTCTGTGAAGTTTCAGCTCAAAATACCCCACAGATCATTGGTTTTGATTATCATGTCTATTGTGCTGAAATCACACGTTTTAAAGCTATATCAGTTTAAACTTGTTATATCTGGTTCTTTGAGCGCACACATCCAAAGCACGCAAACAGAAAGCGACTGTCACACAGCATGTGAGTATTAAACTAAGTTCTCTTTCACACACAAGTTTATGTTAAAAACACGCAAAAACAAAAAACACAGTTGGTTATGTCTGTGAAGAGCTAGGAAAGAAATCGCATGTTTATATTAGATTGGTGTATTAAGTGACAGCAGTGTAATATACAGTACCTATGCTGTTTATGCTGATAATATGACCCAAACAATAAAATAAAAACAGAAAATCACTCTCTGTTCTGGACTGAATAACTTATATAGCTCTAATAAGAAGACATTTCTGACTTGAATGCTGCTTTTAAATGCTCTGGCATGAAGATAAACATGGTGGATTGTGTGCATTTTAGGGACTCTGTGATCGGCTTGCTCTGCAACACTGGGAAGTCCAAAAGGAAGTGAACATCTCCCTTCGAAGGGCAGAGCCTTTGAGGTGTGTTCTTTGAATGGTGTAGGGCATTACTGTCTCCTATAAGCATTTGGAGCAGATGTTACCTTGACAATGCTGCGCATGTGTGCAGCATTCAGTGCTCCAGCAGTTGTTGCAAATAGCTAAATATGTCTTATTATTATTATTATTATTCTATTCAAATACTCTCTTATTTACTATGAAACTTTTTCAAACTAAACTTGCTTAAACTTGCTTACATTACGGTCTTAAATCATATGTGACCCTGGACCACAAAACCAGTCATAAGGGTAAATTTTCCAAAATTGAGATTTATGCAGCATCTGAAAGCTGAATAAATAAGCTTTCCATTGATGTATGGTTTGTTATGATAAGACAATATTTGGCCAAGATACAACTGTTTGAAAATCTGGAATCTGAAGGTGCAAAAAAATCAAAATACTAAGAAAATCGCCTTTAAAGTTGTCCAAATGAACTTCTTAGCAATGCATATTACTAATCAAAAATTAAGTTTTGATATATTTACAGTAGGAAATTTACAAAATATCTTCATGGAACATGATCTTTACTTAATATCCTAATGATTTTTGGCATAAAAGAAAAATCGATCATTTTGACCCATACAATGTATTGCTACAAATGTCTTGCCACAAATATACCTGTGCTATACTTAAGACTGGTTTTGTGGTCCAGGGTCACATATTTCTGTCACTGACAAAAAAATGTTGTATTACATTAAAATATAAAGGCAAATTTAATTAGCCTATTCTACTTACGTTTGTACGTGATGTTTAAATCAACTCCAACTTTAAAATAACTTTAAAATGCATCGCAAGAAGACGTGATCTCAAATGGAAATCACTTTGGTGAAGTGACCATCGCATGTTCCCTTTGCTAATGGACTTCTGGAAGGGCCCTTCGTGAAGGGATTCAGTTGTTCACTTTCATTTGGAACGTCCCTACAAATGGCGTCCCCTTCCTGAAGTGCCCTTCAAGAGCGCAAAAAAGCTGTTTGGAATTTACCCACTGCTTATGTTTTATGAAGATTTAAAAAAAGGAGCGGGCGGATTTTTTATCATTATAGGGTGGTTGTGTACACACACTGCCAACAAACTTTTGTTTTCAAACAGCATGTTAAATGAATTTTGCATAATAGGTGCACTTTAATTAAAAAAAAAATCAACATCTCAGCATCGTCACTTACCAGTTTGACTTCATTTCATATAAAAGTTCTTGATTAGACTTAAGAGAGGTTTACATGTTAATGTTTTAGTGCAAGTAAAAGTTCAGTAAAGTTTGATGTCACTGTGATAGAGATCGGTGTTTGCTTTAGTTGGGCTCTTGAGCCTTGATTTCTTTTATTAGTTTTTCTCTGGTTGCTTTAACTTTGTCTTTCTAAGACTTAGTTCACACTGCAGGTCTTAATGCTCAGATCAGATTTTTTGCTGAAATCCGATTTTTTTTTTTGTGCTGTTGTTCACATTGTCATTTAAATGTGACTGCCATCAGTCTCATGTGTGAACCGTATATGGCCCTGAAGTGACCCGCATGCGCAGAAGAAGACATGATGTCAGACGCAGCGCACTGTGTTTGCGGAAATAAAACTGGATGCTGCTCGTGTTAGTGTGTGTTTAGCAATTTTTAAGTTAATGTGCAATCGGAGCCTAAATAACGAAGTGATAAGAAGAAGAATATTAAGAAGAAGGAGAGCACGATTTCCTCCAGCGCAGAATTGTGACATCTGTCGCATTTCAATGATGTAAAAATCGCATGAAATGCGACATGGCCGTTCAGACTGAAGTCGCATTACAAAACATTGGATATCTATCCGATTTAAGACCACATATGAAAGTGGCCTGGGCCTGATTTGAAAAAATCGGATTTGCGCTGTTCAGACTGTCATAAGAAAATCAGATATGGGTCACATTTGGGCAAAAAAGTCAGATTTGGGCCACTTCAGCCTGCAGTGTGAACTAAGCCTTAAACTCATTCCTTAAAGCAACAATTGGAAGAGAAAATATGATCAGATGATATTGGTTAGTTATTGTTGATGATATAATCATCCTGTGGTTGTCTGATCTCATTAAGAGTCTAACCTACATGAGCTACAGTGTATGTAAGTACACATGAAATGAAATTAACTTAATTACTTAAGTGCTGTATATGAACAACAAATCAAATGAACTTAAAAATGAAAGTACAGTATACAAGAGCACTAAGTTGAGTGAACTTAAACATACAAGTTTTAGGACACCCATTACTCAATTCAGTTGAGGGAACAAGTTTGCTCAATCAGTTGAGTTGAGTCAACTTATTAGGGTTTTCAGTGCAGTGTAGATTATTTTTCTGGTGGTGAGCAAGAACAGGGCAGAGTGGTAGCACCGATATAGAAGAACAATTTGGCATCCCAATCCAAAGTTATAGGATTTACATATCTTGGACACTCAGCACAACCAGCCAGTAACTATGCTCCATGTGTATAAGGTTTTTATCATGTCAGAGGGTTATCAGAGGGTTTCTTCTTCTATTCATGAAGAAAATGAAATGAGGGCATGTGGCCAAAGTACGGTTCTTCATAAGATACTGACCTGATGTTCCTTAAAAAAACCTTTCTTTTTCTGTGTTTGCATCCTCTTGAAAAGATCAGCTCCTTCACAATACTCCGTCACAATATAAAAGAGCCCAGCTTCTTCATCTAATAACAATGTCAATTCAGAGATTAATTTATTGTTCATTTATTAAATACTTTTATTTAATGGCTGATACTTTTTATCTTTCTTCAATATATTTGTTGTTATTCTACTTAATTAAAAAAAAAAAAAAAACATTTTAACATTTCAGCTAAGCAACATTACTTTTCCCTTTCTAAACTGAAAATAAACACACCTTCAAATGATTCCACATAAGAAACAATATATCCATGGTTCAGAGTCTCCAAGATCTTGACTTCCTTTTGGACTGTGACCAGCTCCTTTGCCTGAAAGGAACAGTTGTCGTGTGTGTGTGTGTGTGATATAGCAAAAGAAGCACTTCTATTTCAAAGTGACACTTTTTAATAGCAATTGCTAAATGGCATCTTTTCTAAATTGCAATTTTAAAGCAAAAAACAAAACAAAAAACAAAACAAAAAAAAAAAAACAAAACAGATGTTATTATTATTATGATCAGTCTCTCTTGATTTATTACATTTATAAAATTATTTATTGTACTTACATCTCTGGAATTCATCTGTTTGATCACATAAGGTTCTCTATCTTTGTTGTTCACCAGAAACACTCTTCCTGAAACCCCTTGTCCAAGCTCCTTCTGCATGGTGTATTCATGTGTATCTAACACTCCTACAATCAAGATTTAGAATAATTCCTACTGTAACCACTTGTTTCATAGCAAAAAACACACAGTTAAAAATGTGAACTGAAATTGTTGACTATTAGTTGCTGTACTTCCACAATAATATTTACATTATTCATTTAACAGATGATTTCCCACTATTTCAAATAATCAAGTTGACAATATTGCCAGAAATTAAGTGTTCCCAACTAAGCAAGCTAAAGCTGGCAGTGGCAAGGAACCAAAACCCCATTAGTGACTGAAATGGAAAAAAAAAAAAAAAAAAAAAAAGGTGAGAAACCATGCTCAGTCGGGGGGACATTCTTCTCTGATTATACATTCTTTTCATGTGACGCATTGCGCCACTCATGTCTGGAGAAGCCGAAAAGATCCTGGCTGCAGCCTACAGAATGGGACAGAGCTACACGTGTCTTACTCTAATTGTCTCAGACGTCTTTCATAGGCATACATAATAGGAAATCTGTACAGAGTTGGTGTAGGACAGAGTAGTGCATGGTTTGATATCACTCATGTAACAAACCTTGGCTCATTTCAGTATATGAGAAAAATTCAGGTGTTTATTGTTAACTTGACTTGCTGTGTCTGTATCATTAAATCACTCCTCTGAGTTTAATCATAAATGAATCATTCAGTGGTATTTGTGAACCAGCTGATTGAAAAGAATCGTCTCAAAAGATTTGCTCACAAAATGACTTCACTGTAGGGTCTCGGATATGATAACACTGCAGATACATATGCCTGTTGCAGTGTCATTTATTTATACAGCTGCACCGACATGGCTTATACAAACCAATAAAACCTTCTGTAACTAAAGTGACTAACTCACCATGTTATTTAAATTAAAATGATACTATTTTTTTCTTCAGTGCATTATAATGAAGGCTTTGTGAAACTGTGAAAGCTTTTCCATTTCACATAGATTTGAATGACAAATACTCTTACACTGACTAAAGCATTTCTTACAGTATCATGTAAGCCTACGAAAGACATTCAAGCTAAAGTAAGGCACCTGGATAATGGCCCAAAAAAGGTTGAGAACCACTGCTGTACATGACAAGGATGGATGGAGCTAAATACTTTTTACCAACTTTTAACAGTTACATGATATCAGATATAGGCTGTACTGAGGCTGTTTTTTTTTTTTTTTCCAAAATAAATATTCACATATAAATAACCTAAATTATATTGGATTTCAATTATTACTACAAAATTTTATTACTACAAAATTTGTGATTATTGTAGATTATTGTGTCTGAGATTATTACACTACTGTTGCAGAACTGATGTTGCTCAAATTTATCATGAAATTTACTCACGTTTCAGTAAAGGAGGTAGTTCAGTGTTCTTATCTGTGGAATCACTGTCTTCACCGGCATTAGAGAGTCTGCGATACTGATGCATCTTTAGGAAACAGTTTTATTGCCTCTTAATAAAGTATCCATCAAATTCACAGATAAAAGTTTGTTTGAGCCCCTTTAGTGTTCAGCATTTAATACAATTAAATGAAAACTGCTTTGTCTACACTGAAAAAAATGACTCATTGGATTTACTCAATTTTTTTAAGGTAAGTGGTTGCAATCAATTTATTTTAGCTACATTTAAATAAACAAATTTAGTTGAAAGTTAGTCTACTAAATTTGTTTATTTAAATGTAGCTAAAATAAATTGATTGTAACCACTTACCTTAAAAAAATTGAGTAAATCCAATGAGTCATTTTTTTCGGTGTATAAAATCTACAAGTATGAGAGAAATCAGAGTACCACAACTTGACCAATAACTTAACTACGTAACTGTCAGATTAACAAATTACATTGTAAGAAATAAATCTGTAAAATGACAGAAAAAGTACTGAGATATTAACATATTTAGGCAGGATGTTACAGTGAGTCTTACACCAGGCTCTTTAGTTGGTTTGGTGTATGATTGTATACTTGTCACAAAACTGCCAATTTAATACCAATTCAATTAACCAATCAAAACTAATAGAAATTAAAAATATAAATGAATATTCTGTAAATATTTTTTTTTTAATTACAATTAAATGATTTTAGGAAAATAATTTTGTGCATGTGAAACTCTTGAACATAAATTTGAACTCACCTCTAATCCAGCCATATCTCCAACTCACAGAAGACTATCACAAATCATCAGTTAACTACACACACAAAAAGATTCATTATATTTACTAGCAACTGCAGTAAAACAGTTAAAACAAGCACATTTAGGATGCTCTCTACTCTTGTCGGGTCGACTCGCAAACACCTGATTCATTGTCTTTTTAACACTGATCCTGATGGCAAGCACAAACACATGTAATTTTTAGAATAGCTGTGCTGCAACACATAGGTGTCGCTAGGCCGTTTTTGGGGGGGGGGCTTTATATTTGACTTATTCAGTACTCAAATCTTATACCCATCTTTGCAATGCAGTGGAATACTGCAGGAAGTTTACTATACCACCCCTATTAGTCAAACATTTATTTATTTATTTCCCTCTTTGATGAAAATGAAAATCCTAGAATCACCACTGCTGCAGCAACATTTCCTACACTGACATACACTAAACCTGTATGTGCATTCATATTATTAAAGTTAAATTGTGAAGTCAGTAACAAAATGTTTTATGCACATATGTATTGTATTTTACATAATGGAAAAAATGCAGAATATTTTGCTCACCTGTAGTTTCTGTGCTTGTAGATGTTCATAAATTTATGATAAAGTTTATGAATAAGCACAATCATGTCCCTTATATATCCTGCTGGCGGTGAAGGGGTGGAGGCATGTGAAACATTATATTTACAAGATTGGTAAAAGTCCATATAAGATCAGCTGACTATGCTATTTTCATTTCACCATTTGATATTTTGTCTTCCTGAAATGAAACTTCATTTGTGAAACTACCACTGAGTCACAGCCACAGCTTTAGATTTATTTGGGCTCTTGATCCTGGAAATTTTATTTATTTATTTATTGCTTGTTGCTGTAACTGTGTGTTTATAAGACAAAAAATGGATGGTTATGTTTTATTCGTGACATAGTCATAATGTAGTGCTTTCTCTACTATTTGAGCTTTCCTGTAGCTCAAATAGTAGAGCATGGCGCTAGCAACGCCAAGATTATGGGTTCGATTCCCAGGGAAAGCAAGAGCTGATAAAATGTAAAAAAACTGTAACTTGAACGCAATGTACGTCGCTTTGAATAAAAGCGTCTGCTAAATGTATAAATGTAAATGTAGTGACCCGAATAACTGATCTGACTGTTATTCTAAAGCACTGATTATATGGATGATGTGCAGCTTTATAGGATTGGTTATAATATGATACTAATAATCTGGACTATTTCAAAAACAGAATGTCAGTTAGAGAAACACAGACATCAAGATTAAGTATGAATCTCAACAATGGTGAAAACCAATAAAATATACAGATGAACAAATAAGCTAAAAAAGCTGCTTAAATCACAACAAAACAAGAAAAATGAAAGTAAATGGTAAGAATAATAATAAAAAAAAACAGTCAGACAATTCATCTGCGTAATTTATTCATTTTGTTTTAAAACTCCACACATGTGATAACTTTAATGCATGGTAGGTAATGACATTGGGGAAATGCTTTGGCATTTAACACTACCAGTCAAAAATTTTTGAACATTAAGATTTTTAATGTTTTTTTAAAGAAGTCTCTTCTACTCACCAAGCCTGCATTTATTTGATCCAAATTACAGCAAAAATTTTGAAATATTTTAATCATTTAAAATAGCTGTTTTCTATTTCAGCATGTTTTAAAATGTAATTTATTCCTGTGATTTCAAAGCTGAATTTTTAGCATCATTACTCTAGTCTTCAATGTCACATTATCCTTCAGAAATCATTTTGATATGTAAAACATGTTGAAAACAGCTGAGTAGAATTTTTTCATGTTTCTTTGATGAATAGAAAGTTCAGAAGAACAGCTTTTTATTTCAAATAAAAGCTCAATGTTCAGCAAATGTGCAGAAAATCAGCATATTAGAATGATTTCTGAAGGATCATGTGACACTGAAGACTGGAGTAATGATGCTGAAAATTCAGCTTTGATCACAGGAATAAATTACATTTTACAATATATTCAAATAGAAAGCAGTTATTTTAAACAGTAAAAATATTTCACAATATTACTGCTTTTGCTGTATTTAGGATCAAATAAATGCAGGCTTGGTGAACAGAAGAGAATTCTTTAAAAAAAACATTACTGTTCAAAAACTTTTGACTGGTAGTGTATACTTAGTAAGCGGTGAGATATATTTGCCTGTAGACCACTACAACAGTTTAATCATTAATGTAGCTAAAATAATTATGAATGCAAATGGATTATATTTTTGGACAAATCAGTTTTCCTCTAACATTGGTTTTACATTGTTGTCTGGATGCTTTAAATTCCCTTACAATTTTAAATTAATTTGCTTTATTTATAGGATGAACAGGATGAATAGGATGTCCCAGCAGCTACAGTCAGAACGATAATTGTACTTATAGCTTTAGTTTGATTATGAAATGACGTTAAATTTACAGCATGCTTCTGTCATGTCTCAGTTCCTGACATTCAGAAAATCGTGACAATCAAATTTGTCCTTAACGGGAACTGTGAATGTGGAAGTGGTTTTTAGTTAAAGTCCGGAGCTGTAGCTTTATAGATGCCAAACTGGAGTCTCCCACTCTGTCCGAAACTGCATACTTCCCTCTAGTACAGTGGTTCCCAACCATGTTCCTGGAGGCCCCCCAACACTGCACATTTTGCATCTTTTGTTTGGTCCATTTGATTCTTTTAGTACACCAAAAATAAATCTTGGTGATTTAACCTCTTCTGTGAAGCCTTGGGTAAAAAATCTGGGTGTTATTCTTGATGAAGGTTTGAAATTTGACAAACAGATAAATACAGTGTTCAAATCCTGCTTCTTTCGGCTTCGACTGCTAGCGAAAATAAAACCTATTCTGTCTAGTAAAAAATACGAAAAAGTAATTCATGCTTTTATTTCATCTAGATTGGACTACTGCAACTCTCTGTATTTTGGGATTAGCCAGTCAGCTCTATCCTGCTTGCAGATAGTTCAAAATGCAGCTGCAAGACTTTTAACTAGTACAAACAACGGGATCACATTACACCAATTTTACGTTCTCTGCACTGGTTCCCTGTGCATTATCAAATTCATTTTAAAATTCTTCTCTTAGTGTTTAAAGCATTAAACCGTTTGGCCCCTCCTTATCTTTCGGATTTATTGACTGAACATCGTCCAGTCTTGTCTCTCTGGTTGTCCAAACAGAGATTATTATTCATCCCAATGTTGAAGCTGAAATGCAGGGGTGACTGCGCTTTTTCAGTAGCTGCCCTCAGATTGTGGAATGCTCTGCCCTTCTGTATTAGATCTGCATCTTCACTATCTGTTTTTAAATCAAAGTTAAAAACCCTTTTTTTTTTTGATTTGGCATATTATCAATGATAAAGTTCTACTGCACTGTTTTTAGTAATGTTATGTTTTCTATTGTGACATTGACATTGAAGATTCCTTTGCCTCCTTGAATTGTAAAACATGAATTTTAAACGTTTTACTCTGTTTAAATGTAGTCGTGCTCATGGAAAGCGGGCACACAAATGTTTGGAACAGACCAGATCTCCCACTCTTGCCTCAAGGTTGTGGGGTTCAGAGGGCCGTCATCATGGTCTTCCTCATCCTCTGGCTCAACGATGTCCCCATTCTCACCTCTAAGGCCTTGAAGAAATGGCTTGCCAGAGTGTTTTCAGCATGCCAATGGTTCACTCTACTATGCTTCATGCACAGGAGTGCTTGCTGTTGAAACGAGTTTGTGCAGGGTTCTGTAAGGCTCTCTGTATGGGCTGATGAGGCAGATGGATAGCCTTGATGTCCCTTTACCATCCATGATCAGATTCCAGTCTGACTGCAGCAATGAGGAATGTGTTTGACGAAGAGACAGGTGAAGGTGGGCATGGTGGTTGGCTGCTTTATCAAAATAAAGCCACGGAATTGGCACAGCTCTAAGATGGCAGGAGTTCTGTATTGTAGTTCTGTTATTAAAATTCTATTATAAAAATAAAAAATGACTGTGAATGAGTTTCTGTGTTTAAAATGTAATGGGTATTTTAAATAAAAAAATACATGTGGTGTAAATATGGTTAAATAATGGCTGTTGGTCTGTCAGCCACATGTGGGCCACGTAAGGGCCATCAGCCCTTTACAGAACTCAGCCATACAAGAATACCATATAAGGTCCATATATCAGCCACATCTGTTTTTGTTATTTGTCTCTCTTCCGGTTGGGTTATGGCTCTGTTTTGGTTCAGTTGTGGCTAAATAGATGTGGACCAGTTCTGGGCCAGCAAACAGATACTAATCTGGGCCACACTTTAGCTGTTGATACGGGCCAGATCTGAGCCAAAGGAAATCTGCTGACTGGGACTGAAGTGAATGTTAAATTTACCACTATATATTGGAAAAAATATTTGATAAATTATTGTTGTATTTGATTGTATTAGTCTATATAGAGTGATAGTCAGTGTAAAAAGAGCAAAGCGGATGAAACAAAACACGTGAAATGAGTTGAAAATATGAATTGTAGTCTGTTGTGTTCTAGTGCTCATGAATCAGGGATCTTGTGTTTGTCAGATGTACAGTGCTGTCTGTTCATTCTCGTTTATGAGTGTCTCTCCTCTCCTCTGCAGTATCTGCTGATGTTGCTGAATAAGTTTGGTGATCATATCCCGGAGGATATGGCTCAGTTCTGGCTGAGACAGTGATGGCCATCGATTCAGTCCGCAGGTATCTGTACTAACACTGATCAGTTCACTTAAACATGGAGATCATGACAGAATGTTCATCTTTGGGTGAATGATTCCTTTAATGTCATCAGACAAAGGTTTTATTCAGAAAGTTCTCTAAAGGACATGTTTAATCAGAAAACTTAATTTTTTAGAAGAGCAACTTAAAAATCTTTTGGTATGTAAATTATTTAATTTCATTTACCTGTCTTTAATCTCACTTTTAAAACTGTAGCATTCTCAGACAAGGGTGAGGCATTTTTGATGAAAAGGGGTGTTTATTTGGGCTGTTGTCAGCCACAACCTACTGTACACCATACACACCCTGATTTGTAAGAGAACCGCGTACTCATAATTCTATTTGGATCATAATGTTATTTTTAGTTTGTACATATGTGTGTATATGTGTGTATATGTGTGTGTGTGTGTGTGTGTGTGTGTGTGTGTGTATAATTGTCATCTTATTATTTTATTTTCTGATATGTAAACTAATCTGATTTCTGATATCTGGTGTCTCTGTTCGTATTCTCCCTTTAAATGTTTATTAATTTGTTTATACAGCTATGGATTTTACCCTGTTTTGTCATGAAAATAGGCAATTTTTTAAAATAATCTTTTTAAAGATAATTTTTTTTTTATTTGTTTATCTTTAATCTCATTTTAAATTTGTTAATTTGTTTCATATGTTATGTTATATTTTAAGTGTGTGTGTGTGTGTGTGTGTGTGTGTGTATAACGTGTTAATTTTAAATCATTTGAGTGCATAGGATGTTACATAGGATGATTGAACGTTTATAATCTGTTTTGGGTGATTTTAGCTCCTTTCTTCGGCTGGAGGATAATAGACTGGTGATGTTTTGTCTGTCATCATAGTTATAAATAGGCTACATAATAAAAATAAAAATAATATTATTAAAATATTTCTATAAATATAATGTATTGAAATATAAATATTATATATTTTATTAACTGTTTTAATAAAGTATTATTTATTCTTTATTTATTCTATTTTATTCCTTTATATATTTGTTTTTCTTTTATTTTGTAAAACCATTCTATCAGCATGCTGTATTTGTATTACAATTTTAATTCAATAATTATTAAATAATTCATCAGCGTGTGACGGTCATTAAATAAATAAACAAACCCCTGATGATTAAAAACTCTTTGCATTGTTATTCTCCATTGACGGGTCTCCTTGACAACATGGACGGAAGTGGCGTTGATTTTCGCGCAAGGAAAGGAAGCTCGTCCTGCTCCTGGCGCGCCAAATTTCAAAGCACTTCCTGGGGAGAGGAGGCGATAAGATTTACCACGGAGCACAAATAAAAGACTTACGTAGCGTTTTACAAAACATATACCTTCGTATTTTGGGTATGTCATGCTTATGTAAGTGTTTTATCATCGTAATGTTCGACGAAATGAAATGGTTGCGTTTGTGAAACAGCTGTTTTCGGCTCTCTTTGTGTGAATGTGTTTTTAAGGGCGAGCGAGCGCTGCTCTGCCTACACAAGCCGAACATTTCCTTCAGCGGCCAGCGAGCTCTCTATAACAAACAAATGACTGCTTTTTCTAAATGCTTTGCACGTTTTGAAGCTTCTCCGACATGCTTTTTAAACAAGCATTTGTATATCTTGTATAGTTTCGGAAGGAAATCTATAGGCTACGATGCATAGTGTAAATCATGGAGACTCAGAGGCGTTGGTGGTGCATAGACGAGGCACAACTGTCTAACTTTGGTATTTGAGTATGCTATTAAATGTCAATGTATAGAAATGTATGTATTGTTGGAGCAAAGCCATGCAATACGTTGGTATGTGTGGAAGTATGTGTGTATTTAATATATTAAAAATATTTCGTATGTGCCTTCCATTAGTGTATTTTAGATTAATATATACTAATATATACATTATTGTATATTTTTATTAAAGAGTAATGCATAAAATTTAAATATTAAAATGCTTAACATAGTTATATATTATACACTGATATAATTATGTATAATTAATCAAATAAAATGCAATAAAAACATTAATATTGATAATGCCACTAAAGCCCTGTATTGTTCTGTTTTACAGAATGAAGACCAGCAATTGAACATCTGTCCGGGCCATTACATATCCACTTTTAATATTTAATCTACCTGTGCTGCAGCGTTTTAGTTTGTCCAGCAAATATTTTAATAATTTTTTAGCATGTCGTATTTTATTTACTGGGCATAATAAGCTTTTACAAGAGTCATGTTTGAAAGTCTTTCAGAGTAAAGGATCTTCAATGGAGGAGGTTTATCTCAGTGTTATGTGAGAGGCTCTGCTGTTTGCCGGCTGTGTTGCGGTTCTTCCTGCACATTTATTTATGGGATGTCAAAATGTCGTCAGGAGTGCAGCCGTGTTTTCAGTTGTTGAGGATTGGATTGTCTGACACAAACAGTAGTAACGCTCAGGGAAATGAGTCGTCAGACTCCGTCCGTGACCTGTACACTTTCCGGCCCGCGCTGGCCCAGTGTGTGTTTCGTTTGGGACGGGCCACAGAGCTGTGTGACGTCACTCTGGAGTCCATGATCGTGTCCCGTATCCATGCAGAGCTCCATGTGGAAAGAGAAACGGATGCCTCTGGAGAAGAGAGCTGGAAAGTGCAAGTCAAGGATCGCAGCAGTTATGGTGTGTTGCACATATATTAATTTATTATATTGATATTTATTTATTAATATATAAAAGCATTTCATCTATCTATCTATCTATCAATCAGATTATTTCTTTATAATTCCATACATATGTATAGATATATTGTTACAACTATTTTAATGATTTCAATATATATATAAATTATTTATTTTTAATTAGTGCTGGGCAACGATTAATCGCAAGTAATTTCATCCAAAGTTTTTGTGTACATAATATGTGTACTATGTATATTTATTATTTGTACATGAATACACGTATATAGTTAAGAAAAATATGTTTATATATGAAGTATATTTATATATAAGATAAATTATATGAATATGAATATATACATGTAAATATTTTCAAAATATATACTGTATGTGTGTTTTTATGTATACATAATAAATATACACAGTACACACATATATTATATAAACAGAAACTTTTGGATGCGATTAAACGTTGCCCAGCACTATTTTTAATTTATTAAACCATCATAAATGCTTTGTGTATGTGTATTAATGTGTATATATATGTATTTATAATACATTTGCACACAGATATGAATATATATAATATATATAAAATTACACACATACACACACATATATATATATATACATATATATATATATATATATATATATATATATATACACATACATTCACACACACATAAATATATTACTTTTTCATTTATTAAATCATTAATATATATATATATATATATATATATATATATATATATATAGCAGTGTATATATTTCATTCATATCTTATGTACAGATATTTATATAGACATTTAGATACACACACAAATATAGATGCATTACATAAACATTATCAAATAATGAAAAAAACATTGTTAAATAAAAACATTAATTGTGATTTCAATATAAAAATACATAAATATAATTTATTACTTTTAATTTATTAAACCATAAATGTGTGTGTCTGTGTGTATATATATATATATATATATATATATATATATATATATATATATATATATATATATATGTATATGTATGTATGTATGTATCATGTCGTTATATTTGAATAACACATGTATACAGATATGTATACACATATAGATACAGCTATTTTATTGATGATTTCAGTATATATGAAAATAATGCAAATGCAATATTTAATATAACCTTCCTGAAATTAGTTTTTTCTCCCCAGAATATTTTGTTTTAACTGTATAGTCTAAATGCTATTTTTATGTGAACATGACCTACACAGTTGCATTCTGGGACAAGTGTAGGTTAGTTTATTATGAGCCCCAATGTAGAATATAAAATCTCTTAAAAAAAATTATCTTTTTTTTTCCTCAGGCACGTGGGTAAATGACATGCGCCTCCAACAAGGGGTCTTAAAGGAAATCTTTGATGGCGACACGCTCACCATCGGCGGCCAATCAGGACGGGCTAGTCCAGAGTTCTACTTCCTCTTCCAGAAAGTACGGGTTCGTCCGCTGGACTTTGACGCCATCACTGTGCCCAAAGCAGGTTCCTTCTCAACAGAAATAAAGAACCGGATTAGAACGTGTTCAGACCATAAACCGGACCCAGCCCTGGACATCTCAAAGCTGTCCATCAACAGAGCCACAGTCATCCTCAACTCCATCGGCAGCCTGAGCAAGATGAACGGCAGCTGCTGGACCTTCAAGAAGAACGAAAATACAAGCACCTTAAATACGCCAGCATTCACCTCTTTGGCCCCGCCCACGACTCCGCCTCCTTTTCAGGCTGTTGGGGAGATTTCATCCAAGTCTGTCCCGCCTTCCTCAAAGAGCCGACGCAAGTCTGCCCACACGGTTCTGCTGGAGGACGACAGTTCAGACGATCCTGCCAACCGCAGAGACCTGGAGGACGGACGGAGGGGACAAGCCAAAAAAAGACGCCGGCTTTACAAATCAGAGTCAGAGGTGTTTCAGCCCCCTCTACCCAAACTGGAGCAGAACTGCCGCTCTCAGTTGGACGTGACCAAACACACCAGCAGCAGCATTTTCAATGTGCCACCCAACAGGCAGTTCAATCATATCGTGAACATCTCGAGTCACACCAAAGGCAACGGCATTAGTTTGACGGCCCTCCGCCAGCAGAAGCCCTGCTTGTCTGGTCCTGGCAGGAGGCCGAGGGCAAACAGCTCTCCCGTGTTCACCACCCTCGGGATGGGAAGTGAGAATTACAACCTGACCTCCCCATCAGCGAGGATGAACAAGACAGAGAAGGCCAGGAGAGTGATTTCTCGCTTCCAGGCCTCAACTGGGTGAGTGACACACGGGTTTCTCACAGGCACGAAGAACCTGGAAAAAAACAAGATTTTGTGATTCTGAGGCCTGTGTGTGTATTCAAAAATGAAATAAAATAATACAAAATATATTAGAAAATTATAAGCATCAATATTTCTAATAGTGAGTATCTAATTCATTGCATTTATTGATATGAAATATCATGGAATTAGTGATTTCCAAGCCTGGAAACGGTGTAGAAAGTAATAGAAACTTTATTCTAAAATCTTTATTCTATTCTATATATATATATATATATATATATATATATAAGATAAAATTATTTAATATTTCCAATAGTGAGTGTATTTTTTTTAATTCATTATTCCATTTATTAAAATAAAATGTCAGGGAATTTGAGATTAAGGCCTGAAAAATATATTTATTTTATAGTAAAGTAAATATATCTAAAAACAATGAAATAAAAAGATAACATTAATGTCATTCATATTTATAATAGTGAATATATTTTTCTATTTTATTGCATTTATTAATATAAACAAATGTCAGGGAATTTATTTCCAAGCCTGGAAGATTTATAGAAATTAATAAAATATTTATTCTACAATAAATATATTGGGGAATATATATATATATATATATATATATATATATATATATATATATATATATATATATATATATATATATATATATGTGTGTGTGTGTGTGTATATGTGTGTGTGTGTATATGTGTGTGTGTGTGTGTGTGTAATATTTCTAATAGTGAGTTTATTTTTAGTTTTATCAAGGAATTTCAGGGAATTCTACAATAAAAATATATTGAATTTGAAGTCATTAATGCTTCTGATAAAAATATATTTTTCTAATTAATATCAGGGAATTTGTAATTTCTAAGCTTGGACATTTTATGGAAATGAATAAAATCTTTATTCTAAAATAAAGATTAAAAATCTAAAAAAATAAGTATATATTTTTTAAAAGTACAAAACTATCTTATAAAAAATAAAGTCATTGAAATTTATATTCAGAAGTATGTTTTATGAATTAATCACATTTATTGATATAAAATATCAGGGGATTTGTTATTTCCAAGCCTGAAAAATATATGGGAATTAATAAACTTTTTCTCTTAAATATTAAAAATAAGTATGTTATTTTTTTTAAAGTACAATTAAAAAAAAATAGTTAAAATTTCTAATCAGAAGTATATTTTATGAATTAATCACATTTATTAACACAATTTTATTGTATTTTTTCCCTCTGTAGCCGACGACGTGGAAGGCCTAGAAAACACCCACTGCCACAGCCTTCCCTTCCATCTCCCTCTTCATCGTCCTCTTCTAGCTCCACCTCTTCCTCCTCCTCTTCATCATCATCCTCTGAAGACGAGGCAGTGGCGGTGGCTCAGGGCGTTGAACCCTGCGCAGCGGCTCACTGCCGTCTCCCACAGCAGGACACTGTACAGTGGATCCAGTGTGACGACTGTGATGCCTGGTATCACCTTGACTGCTTACCGCACAACCACAACCGAGACTCGCTGCTCTTCGACCCCAACGCAGACTTCCACTGTGGCTGCCACCGCGCCAGACACCGCTGAGGCCAGCAATCAATCAGAACCGGCTCGGCTTAAGGCTTTTTAATAAACCAGATGCTCTCAAACATTGTTGTTATTACAATCAAATTCACAGGACTGGCAGATATGTTGCTTCCTGGCATGTACAGTGCAAATCTCCACAGGTTGATGTTTTCTGCAGTGGTGCTAATTTGAATGGTGATTTTGAACTGATTTGGATGAAATGAGGGTGTTGGATTTGCACAGCAGCTTCAAGAGCATCCAAACACGCTGCATCCCATTATAACTCAACACTGGATGCTTTCTGATATATATGTATTCAATATACACAAGAATGATATCTTCAAAAATGCTAAAAAATCTAAGTATGAATATGGAAATGTTTTGAGTGGGAGTTTTTAATTTTAGAAGAATTGATGATTTGAGTCTTTGGATTCAAATACTGAGGAGGATTTCGCTAGGCTTTGTTAACGAGATACTGGTTGTTAAACATGCTTTACCAATATATTAGCTGGTATATAATATGTTATCATTGAATACTGTATGTTTGCAAATGGGTAATGAGGATATATAATATGCGGTCTTATTCAAGGGTTTCATAAGCATTACATTTTTGTAATTTCAGAACATTTAATAACAGCTAAACCTAAAATCACTCCAGAAGCTTTGATTGATGCGTAAGTGAAGTTCTATGATATTGTTTTTTAAAGGAATAGTTCACCAAAAAATGAAAATTTGCTGAAAAATTGCGCTCAGGCCTCAGTTTTCTTTTTCATGTGAACACATTTGGAGAAATTTAACATTCCCTCACTTGCTCACCAATAGATCCTCTGCAGTGAATGGGTGCCGTCAGAATGACCAAGTCCAAACAGCTGATAAAAACATCACAATAATCCACAAGTAATCCACACCACTCCAGTACATCAATTAACATCTTGTGAAGTCAAAAGCTGTGTGTTTGTAAGAAACAAACCCATCAAGGCATTTTATCTTTAAACTGTCACTTCTGTCCAAAATGTGAGTCAATAATCCGTGATAATGCTTCCTCCATCTCCTGTTGTCCTCTCACATCAACAACATCAAAATCCACACACATATTTATTTTGAACTGTTTTGGCCTGTTTTTGCTTGTAAACGGTGCTTGATATGTGCATTTTTCTCCCACAATTCAGAGAAGACAACTCAATAATAAAGCAATATTATGAATAGAGGACTTGTATTTTTGTTGGAATCAGTGGTTTGAAGTTAAAACATCTTGATGGATTTGTTTCTTCACAAGACATCAATTAATGGACTGGAGTGGTGTGGATTATTGTGATGTTTTTATCAGCTGTTTGGACTCTCATTCTGACGGCACCCATTCACTGCAGAGGATCCACTGATGTGATGCTAAATTTCTCCAAATCTGTTCTGATGAAGAAACAAACTCATCTACATCTTGGATGGCTTGAGTGTGAGTGCATGTTCAGCAAATTTTCCTTTTTGAATGAACTATTCCTTTAAGATTGATATTTGATTGCACATATGATTGTCAGTTATTGTAATGTGGCCTGTGATTAACTCAAGCTTTGTTTCTGATCTTGACTAACCCTGTGTAGCTGTATCTGTCTATAAGAATAGAATCTCTGTGGTATGAATCTTAAAAGATGCTTTCACTGTCTTCACTTTAACTCAACATTGTAGAAATGACAAATGACTGCTGTCACAATATTTGTCTTGTTGAGAATCAAGGGCTGAATAAAGAATTCTATATTTAAATATGATCTGTAAGCTGTTTGTATAGAGTGCAGTGAGGAGCTGTTAGTATCTGTGGGATGCCTTTGATAAGTGCTGTGGTTCTTGTGTAACAGGAAAACTGAACTGTCAGTATAAATATAAATGTACTATTATAGCAAAGATATGTCAAGCATTTCTCACTCTCAGTCTTGCATGATCTATGATTTGAACAGAAGCATGAAGATGTATTAACTTTTCAGCTGCAATTATATTGTTTATTAACATTTATTATTACGTTACAGTTCTTTTAAATTTAAAAATTCCATGTTTTCAAAATTTTTAAATGTAAAGTTTTGCAATTTACAACAGCTCTTTTAAATTATAAAATTCCATTATTATAATACACTTATTAAAAAAAAAAAAATATATATATATATATATATATATATATATATATTTATTTATTTTTCTTCTTTCTAATTTCTCATTGCTGGTCCTGCAATCTTGCTCCACACCTGGCTGTAATTTTCAAGTAAACCTAAAGAGCTTGATTAGCTGGTTCAGGTGCATTTCATTAGAGCTGGATTACATTCCACAGGAAAATTGCTCTCCGGAAACTGCATGAGGAACCTTGATTTAATGCATTAAAAAGATAAAAGGTCTATGTTTTTGTTATATGAACTACAATCTAATTAAGTAGCATAAAAAGTTGTTGGATTTAAATACTAATTACCCCCTTAAATGGACTCTGAGGTCTTGATCTTAAATAAAAATGTAATAATTTTGTAAAATATGTTGTTGGTATTCAGTTGGTTGTAAAACAATTTTTAAACTAATTTTAATGGCCAATTTAATGGTGTCTTACATTTAGTGCAACCTTTATACTGCATATTATTTTTGAAAAATACATGGTATTTAATTTTTATGTTAAATGTTTATTGCTATAAAAATAACAAGAGCACAAATATTTTATACCTTCAACTTTGGTAAAAGGTTTGCAAATACAATATTTGTACTTGTACACTGAAATACTGTAAGGGAACAGCAAAAAAAAAAAAAAAAAAAGCTATAAGGTGAATAAAAACCTGAAACCTTACATGCAATCCTAACCTGAAATATTGAAAACAGTTAACATCCATGTTATTTCTCAACCACCCTAACAGAGTTATATTTTTATAAATGTTTTCTTCAGCATTGGTGGCACAGCTTAACAGGAGCGCATTATTACTGTTGTTATAAATCCGTACAGCTGGATGGTTTGTCAGATGGAATCCAGTACAATTCCTCTGACCTTTATGAAGTCTGTGACCTAAGTGTCTGAATCACCTATTGTCACTTCACATCCCGTCACGTTTGTCCATTCCCTGAACGTGGCTGTTGGTCTGGGAGGCATTTGTAACACCCTGTGGCTTTGGGGTCAGTGGAGACTCATACCTGAATCTGTCTCTCTGATGGATGGCTTGTATTAAACACATCTAGTGCTGTGAAATTTCAATAACGCTCTCTGTTTTGTGCGTCTGTAGGTGTGCATCTGTGTGTCAATTGGTGTCATCAATTTATTAAATGTATATTAAACTGTATTTATGTATATGTATGTATGTGTGTGTATATATGTAAATGTGACTACCCTGCTGCAGTTTGTCATAAAAATATTAAATTGTTTGTATATATTTTGTATATACTTTAATGTGTTACAATGAGTGTGCACTGAACAGTCCAGCTGCATTTTCCGAATTCCGGTTTACAGTTGAGAGAGTAGAGTTACCGTGACAACTGCAGGGCATCCTCAGACCACTTGGGCAATCACTAGCTCTCGTCTCTGTCTCTCTCATTCATTATTAAGAGAGTACTACATATATATACTGTATATGTATGTGTGTGTGTGTGTGTGTGTGTGTATATATCAGAGAGTATAGTCTTGTGTATATAAACTATATCATATATACTTTGTTACTCAGAATTACATATTAACTGTATGTGTATGATTGGCATTTGATTTGACATCAATAGTTTCTCTATATTAAATATAGGCCTAGTCTATATTAAACTCTGTATCATTATATATATATATATATGCAACCCATAATTACCGTACAATATGCATTTATTTTCTGTAAAAAAAACACCTTAGAAACTAAAATACTTTATTAAATACTTAATTTTGTGTCAGTGCTACTGTTGTGCCAGATCTTTCCATTTATTTTTTTAATGCAGTTTGTTAATAATTATTCCAAAATGAATCTGTCCTTATTAAGAGTATGCTTTTCTATATATATCTATAGAATATATATATAGAATATAAAAAATTGAAAATTATATAAAACTAAATGGAATGATCTGTATGTATATACAGTGCTAGTGTAATTTGCATATTAATTGTACTGTATGTGTACATGGTGTGTGTGTACTAAGTAGAAACTATATTTACATGTTAAATTATATATAATGACAGATTATATATATATATATATATATATATATATATATATATATATATATATATATATGCGCTTTGTTCTAAAATACGTTAAGGGTGTGTGTGTGTTACCTTTTTTGGAACGTTAACCTGATCATAATTAACAAATTAATTTGTCTTTGAAGGGAATAGTGATCATTTTTAACAACATTTAATATTTAATGCTAATTAATAAAGTCAGTAATAATGATATTTATCAAATAGTAATGAACTAATTTAAAAATAACCTGCATAATACATTTGCACTGCAGAATAATCTATTATTAATATTATTTATGTCCCCGACACGGAGCGCAAGGTGAAAAACAGTCCATGCTACTCTAGTGACTGTATTCATGAAGGTATGAGTTCACCTGTCCGGTGCACCGGCCGCTGGTTGCCATGTCAACCTGCCATCTGTGTACGTTATGAAGGAGAGATAAAACAGAGGTGTGAGATCTGCTCAGGTTCTTCCTAATGAGGGCAGTGGATTGCGGTCTGTCCGTGTTGCCATGGCGATGCTGTTTGCAGTCAATGGAAGTGTGCAGCAGCGAGAGACTAATGCTGAAAAACACAGCAAACCGAGCGCTGAATGCTGCGCTACTCAATGCGCTACTCACTCTGATCAAGCTCGCGGGGA
The DNA here is from genome assembly GCA_039654775.1 of Spinibarbus caldwelli. Lineage (NCBI taxonomy): Eukaryota > Metazoa > Chordata > Actinopteri > Cypriniformes > Cyprinidae > Spinibarbus > Spinibarbus caldwelli. Next base: position 4,386,016 of record CM077245.1, read on the forward strand.
TGAAGCGAGATATATTGGTTTACACAGATTCACATGCTGATCAGTCCGCGTGTGTGAGTGTCTTCCTCTGGCCAGCAGAGGGCAGTGTACCGCAATACTTCTGCATAATCTCTGTCCCTGAAGTGTTAAACTTTGGCGTCAAAGTCTTTTCTTCTTTTAGTATTTTATTTTTTATTTTTATATAATATAAAATATATAGCTTTATATTATAAAAATGTTACAGATATACTACACTACTATTTTTACTTATAAATATATTTACATTTTTTTCTTTTAGTATTATATATTTTTATGAATATAAAATGAATAACTACACGCATTCTTTTTATATTTTTAATTTGTTTTAATATTACATATCTATCAAAAACATTTTCTCAATATCATATAATTCTATAATATTTGTATAAAATATCTATCTGTCTTTCTGTCTATCTATCCAGCTATCTTTTTTAATAAAGAAAAATATATAACTAATAAACTCTATTTCTCTCTATTTCTTCTTTCAGTATTATATATTTATTTTAGCTAGTTTTTAAATATTATTTTGTGTGTGTATGTGTGTGTGTCTGTATGGCTGTGTATGTGTATACACACACACACACACACACACACACACACACACACACACACACATATATATATATTATTAAGATTTTATGTATAAGGATAAAAACTTTTTTTTTTCATTCAGTATTACATAACTTTTATATTTTATATAAAGAAAAACAGACAAATAACATATTATTTTATGAAATATGAAAAAGTATTAGATATATGAAACCCAATATATAGCTGTGTTTTGTATAGGCAAACCTCACATACCCTTTTCCTTTCAGAAAACAATAATCTAGATTTTGCCAACCTTGTTACAAATATACTTATGAAAAATGTATGTGAAAACTAAAGCACTGGAAAACTCACTCCTCAGTGCATTGTCTACAAGTAGCCTTGATGTTTTTTGCAGAATCTTACAGTTATGTTCATTATTGATTAAAATGGACTACAGATGTTCTAGCCTAGCGTGCTGCTTAAACATGCAATATAATGTAGATTTGAATGCAGACACATAAACCGCCTGACAGTTTGCAGCGTGATGGACGGCTGCCAGATGGTTGGGTTATCTGAACACAGCTCTGCTTCAGATCATCTGGGTGACTGACAGAGATCTAATGGGATCGTAGTGCGTGGAGACACTTGAAAAGTCATTCATTTTCTACTGACCAGTGTTCAACCCTGAGCGGGTGGGCTGCCAGCACGCTAAACTCCAGAAACAACTTTAACTCAACAGCAACCTCCGGGCGATAGTGCTTGGGGCAACTTTATGGAGCACAGCTTATATCTGCACCAGTCAGGCCCTCAATAAAACATTAGTTTGGCTAGTAGTTTGTGTTATAAATGATGCAGGTGAACAAATGAGGGTCTGTGTTACCTGCATTAGAGCAGTTTTATTTTTTTTTCCCACTAAAATCGACAGGCCTACAGTAACAAATAATGCATTTTAAAAACACATTCCTGTGGAATATTTAAACATGTTTTTCATTGCTTTTTCATTAAAGCTTGATCTAAAAAAAATCCCTTAAATGCTTAATTTTTATGCCAGTTTTATTATTGTGCCAAATCTTTCCAGTTGTATTTTTTCAAAGGTGAATATGTCTTGAAAATGAGCAAGCTTGAAACTGAGATCAGACTGAAGAAAACTAAAATCAAGGTAAATATAACTTTTTATTGTCCATCATTTACAAGCAAGCTGCAGTTTTGTCAAATTACACAAACTGTGAAATAATTATTAGTTTATTTAAGATACGGGTTTAACAGCAGTAAGCACAACTAATTTGACCTTATTTTGAAACACAGAGGTAGCCTACGTATATTTTCTGTGAAAGTACCAAACATTACCTCCAAGACTGTTATGATCTATATGACCTTATTATTTTTATTGTGAGTATGAGGCTTATTGCTGATCACTGTTGTTGTGCTATGATATTGTAATATTTACCATTATATAATCAGAGCAGTATAGAAAAGTTTATGAAAGTGTCACTCCACAATACAATAGCAAAATATATAAATATGTATAGTATTTTTATGTTACATTAATCCTACATTATTTTTATAATACATTAATAGGCCTACATTAAATGGACCCATTGTGCGAGCTGTCTCTTTAATACCGCGTGGTTTATATACATGTTGCTGCTGATTGGGCTGACATTTTTGACACACCCACCAAACAAGAGAAAACGTCGGTGTGTTCCAAACAGGATATATCGCCCTCCGAAGGGCACTTCAGAGTGAAAACAATCATGGCCGCCATATTGAAGGGTTGTTCCAAACCGAAGTGCTTAAAACTGGTCACTTCAAAGGGCCCTTCGGAATGAAGGATTTCAAAGGGTACAACTGATGGAAACTTCGGGCTCCCATGAGCCTTTGCGCTGATTCTTTCCATGATGATGGCGCCTCCGTGTGGGCACGACATAATGACGCAGAAGGGCACTTCAAGAAACAGCTGTTTGGTCCCCTACACCCTTCAACCCTTCGAAGCTCTCACTCCGGAGGGTAAATGCTTTGAAGGGATTAGGGCATAGGGATGAGCCCTTCCGAATGGAACGCAGGGCGTATCTCAAACCCCGTTGCACATGTTTCCAGGAAACATGTCGTTCAACCCGGCTCATCCCTATGCCCTAATCCCTGCAAAGGGTTTACCCTCCGGAGTGAGAGCTTTGAAGGGTTGAAGGGTGTAGGGGACCAAACAACTGTTTCTTGAAGTGCCCTTCTGCATCATCATCCCGTGCCCACACGGAGGCGCTGTCATAATGGAAAGAATCAGCGCAAAGGATCATGGGGGCCCGAAGTGTCCATCAGATGTACCCTTCGATAGTATTGCCAACTTAACAATTTTGTTGCTAGATTTAGCAACTTTTCAGACTACCCTAGCAACTTTTTTTTTAAAAAAGGCATGCATTTTTCCTCTTAACCGAGCAATTACTAAGCAGTGCCTAGCAGTACACACATCAAATGTGAATCAAGTTGCTAGTTGCACTTGTTAAAAAAATAATTGTTCATTTATGAAACACCTTAGTTGTTAGTTTGTTCCTATAATTGTTAATCAGTCAGGTACACTGTTGATCTTATATCAAAATCTGTCTGTCTGTCTATGTATCTATCTGTCTGTCTGTCTGTCAATCTATCTAAATGCATTGTGTCATTTAAAATATGCTGGTGAAAAATTAATACAGAAAATTCCTTCATATTAACATGAAGTACACTGTGCCCTATTTTATGAACTTTCCTTGGAGTGTAGAATTTAACACTGTAATTGTTAATTGTGTAGTTTTACTAGTTATTTGGAGAAGACATAAAATGTAATTGATCAAAAATGTGTAACTTTTCAATAATCCAATGTTTTTTTTGTTTAAAAATAAAAATATAAAAAAATGTTCATCTTGCTTTTACAAATAATATATACTAAATGTTTAGTTTTACAAACAAATCTAAATGAACGTATTTCAAATAATATTCTTTGCTGAGATTTGAATAATTTCGATGTGTATTCTACACAATGATGCAGTTTTGCGTCATGGTCACATAATGACATCATCCAATGACGTCACAACGTCATTTAGCAACTTTTAGCAACAAATTGACCTGGGTCTTGCTCTTTTTGTGGTTTTGTTGAGGAAACAGCTGCCCATTTGTTTTTTGATTGTGGTGTTACCAACAAATTATGGGTTGACTTAAGCATCTATGTTTCTAACCTTACAAATGTGACCTATACTTTCGTCCTCAAAGATGTTATTTTTTATTATGAAAATCTAAAGCTATTATCTGCTGAATATGTTGTTAATTTTCTTATATTGAATGCAAAATTCTTCATTCATAAATAAAAATGGCTTAAATCACCTTTATCTTTCCCCCTTTTTCTTGTTGACTTGGACTCTCGTTTCATCTCTTAGACTTACAAATAACAAAAAGAGTGCCAAATTTTTGATGTATTATGACAACTTTTCTAAAAGGATGTAATTTTATTTTTGTACTTGTATGTACAGATAATGCCATGGTTTGGGGTGCGCAAATCCAGATTGTTTGTTTTCTGTTCTCTTTTTTGTGGTTGCTCTTTGTTGGAATGTGTTCATGTTTCGCTCCCAGTTTGTGTAAGTTTTGCAATAATAAAAAAAAAAAAAAAAAAAAAAAAAAAAAAAAACCTACAAATCGACCTACCTTTAGCAACTTTTCCGGAAAATTAGTTGGCAACACTGCAATCGTGTCGTGATTTCACCAGCAGAGGGCGCTACACTGATTAGCCTACTGCGCGTGCGCGCTGCTACTAAAGTAACGTTACTGAAGAACGCTGAGGAGAGCAGAGCGTTATTATCGTCATTTATCAAAACTGACAATGTTCGTTATCGGTTTCAAGGTAGTAACTTACTAAATTATACACGGTAAACTGAAGTAATACTGTCTGTATGTACTATATAACAGGGTTTGACCACAATTTTTAACGTTCTCGAAAGTTCCGCAGAAACAAGCCAGTAATTTTAATCCATTTCCAACAGCACAGACATAAAATTACATTATTTTGAAAAGTTAGCAAAAGTTGTTTACTGTACAGTATATTTAGTTTGTGAAAATGAAAACGTTAAATACAGTTGTAAAAAGTTAAAATATAAAACAACTATACATTTTTGTATTTATTGTATTTTATTTTTGTAAAATGCTACTTTTGTTATAATGTTTGCTATTTACAATGCTTACCATTTCATATTGTGATTTCTGGTAAATTGTAGACTATTTAAATCTCTTAGGGTTTGATAATTATTAATTAGCCTACAAAACAAGTTAAAAGAGCCCCCAGAACAAAAATGTATTGTTCCTCTTTTTATACTCACAGATGAGAGATTTAAGTTATATTTTTACCACTAAATCAGTAAACGTCACTGGTTTCTATTTCAGAAATTTGGTCACCTTAGCATATCAACACCTTAGCAACTGCATTGCAGCACCCTAGGAACCACTCTGGTGCATTTTGCATGGGAAACGCCACTCAGATCGTCCTCTGAAAATACCCCGTTAAAGACTTTTGTTACCCAACAAGAGAAAACAATCGAACTGATTTATCAATTAGACTTTTTGCACAGTGCATGTATTTGAGAAAACAAATCAAATTCAGGGAACCTGATGGAATTCATTTGGCTTTATTGATTGTGTAATTGATACGGTTCTGCTGGCAGCGGTGATTTGATAGCACATGTTCATGGTTGGTGTGTTGGTGGGAGCAGGACACAGGTGTCCTCATCTTATGCCTCTACAAATATCTCTCTCCTCCTCCAGTCATGGCTGGGCTGATGCAAGCGGATGGATGATAGCACCGCTGTGGAGACGGTTGAGTGGGTTCGATATCTGCCACATTACTCTTACTCATGCCTAAATTTCAGATCAGTGAGCAGGAAGTACGGGGGTGAATCTAAAGGTTTTATGTCCATTGCGCTCGCTTACACAAACCAGACTCTCTGGAGAATTCACGACAGGTGGCCACTCATTTCTCTCAAGGAATAAATAAGTCTACAGAGTCATTTTCTATTCAGAATGACAGCAATCTTTTTCTTACACATTGTAGAGGGTTATTACAGTCAACTAAAACCATAAAAACTTTCGTTACTTGAAAAAGTAAATGTCAACTAGAGAAAAAAAAGGTAAAAAAAAAATATGTAAAACTTTATGTACTAAAATAAAACTGAAATAAAAAATAAAAACTATACTATAGACATCCCCCCTCCATTTTAAACTGAAATTAAAATGAAAATTAAAATGTATGAAAATTATGCATTTTATGTGTGGAATTTGCTTTACTTTTGTAGATTTTAAATCTTAGAATATAAAAATTTCTTATAAAATTATTACATTTATTAAAAAATGGGTTAGGGTTAGAAAAATGGGTTAATGATCTAAATAAAGTGAATAAATATGAACCATTTCAAAATCAATTGTTATTTATATATTTTTTTAAACAAATAATGACAGTTTTTCAGTCAGACATTTCTATGACACCCAAAAGAATTCCTCCTAATAAAATGGCATTTTATTTATTTTTTCAGAAGTTGGTGAATGTGTGTTCATTAGTGTTCATCACATCTTTGTCCATGGAGAGCATATCTTCAGATGAAATAATCTGTAAAGGATACAAAGAAAAATCAAGGTAAATAACCCTTTTTTATTGTCCATTATTTCCAACAAAGCTGTAATTTTCTGAAATTACACAAAGTATTCACACTACTAGAAAAAAAATCACAAAACCTCACATATAGTCACTGTTGGACAGTATTAGTGAACAAATTAAACTTAAAGGGATGAAAGAGTTTTTAATATAGCTTACTTTCCTGAAGTCTCTGCCCATATGTAATGAAACGCCTGTTTTTCAAGAAATCTTGAGTTTATCTCTCTAAAATGAATTTGTTGAAGTAGGTAAATGAAATTGTTTCCAGAAAATGTGCACTATAATAAAAAGACCTCAGGAATTTCACATGCATCTCCTTGAGTTTCAGAAGAGATCATGTCACAAAACGAGCTCAGAAGTTTGCAATCAAAAGTCACATAGATCAATATGAACTCATCAAACACTTCCAAGACCAAATACTCTGAGCTCTGCTAGCCACATACATCGAACTGCTTTTTACTCTTACTGTATGTCAACTATTGTCTGATTTGTGTGTATTTGTATTTCTCCTGGGGAATTTTCTTCTGAGCTACGAGAGAGCAAACCCTAAGCAATAAAACTGTCCTTTGTGTAATTTCCAACAATATGAAATGCTGTGACACATAATAGAGAGTGAAGCTGAGCTGAAGAACTCTTTGTTGTATTGGATGGTGTTCACATTAAATTAAACCTCTCTGCTGTTGCTCCAGTAAATTTGGATGCAGAAATCAATGCTAAATTTGGCTCATCGCAGCTCATCACAGATATAATAGCCCCCTGTTTGCCAGTATGTAACTCTTAAAGGGACAGTTCATTCAAAAATGAAAATTGTCATCTATTTACTCAAAATAATGCTGTTCTAAACCTCTGTGATTTACTTTGTTCTGTGGAGCAAAAAAGAGATGTTGGGCATGAACGTTTGAGCTGTTGATTTTCACTAAACAGAAGAAAATGAGAACTTTGAAGCTCCAAAAATATAATCTCACACCTGTATGTAATTCTAAACATACAATAGTCACAACAGATTACAAGATGGGCAAAAGCTCATAGTATATGGGATATTTTCAGAAATGTATGTTTTTATATATATAAAAACATATAAATTAATCACATACAATAAATATACAAATAGAAATAGTATAGAAAAATATTTAGTATATTTAAATAGGTAAATAAAATTTAATTAAATATATATAAAATAATAAAATGTATAAAATAATTCATATAATATATATTTCAAACTATATAAAATATCTTATCATAATAGTAAAAATAATAAAATATGAATGTTTAAGTATTATGAATTATATAAAAGTTGTATAGAAAAATATTCAGTTAATGTAAATGAATTAAATATATAGACTAAAAATTTATATAAATAATAAATATATTTCAAACAATATAAAATGTAATAATAATAATAATAATAAAATCTGAATGTAAGTATTAAGTATTCTAAAAATTGTTTAGAGAAATATTCAACAAATATATTTAACAGAATTAAATAAATAAATATTAATTAATGAAATGTATAGAAAATAATAAATATAAATTTAAAACTATAAAATTATATCAAACTATATTAATAATTATATTTTCTTATATAATAAAGACAATATTATATTTAATAAATAAATAAAAATATAAATTATTTAAAACTATACAATATAATAATAATAATAATAATAATAATAATAATAACAAGTGTTTAAATATGAGTTAATTATACACATTTGTACAGACAAATATCCATTATATTGTCAAATGAAACATGGGCCATGTTTGGAATATGCTTAATTTCCCCAGAATGCCAGAATTTACCCCCAAACTCATCAAAATGGAGCCAAACAACATGAAACCACATCAAATCGTGTGACTCCAAAACATTCAGAGCATAGTGCACAAGTCATGCAGACTTCTTTCAGTCTTTTGTATTCAAACTGTGATTTCATGTGCACATTCATTCAGCAAAGCACATTGCTTCAATAAATCATGCACAGAATGACTGTAAGCCCATCACTGACAAGAATGACATGGCCTCTGATTCCTCTCCATCTCACACTCCAGTGGAAGTGAACGTTTGTTTGTGCGCGCACACACACACACACACACTCAGGACCACTCTAAGCAGATCATGGTTGACAAGTAGACGTCCCACAGCTCTGTTATGACAAAATCCCTCCATCTCATTCCCATTCTCATCTGCGTCAAAGTCTGCCTGCGCGCCACAGATAAAGACTGCAGGGCTGTAATCAAACCGCTCCTTCCCTTCGGCTCTACACAGCGCTTTATGTTATTTACCAACAACTACGTGCTGTTCAGACTGCAAGAACACATCAGGACGCGAGACACAATGTATATGGACGTGAGAAATGAGCTACGCGTAACACAAAGACGTATGATATGGTAGATAATTTGTTTTTCGTGCAAGCATAAGACAAATAGCTGTTTGGTTCGACGGAAAAAAAGAAACGAAATTACATAAAAAGCAGAAAAAGAAGCAAAGGAGTGATTTTATATAGACAAGGCCTCAGGAAATGTTTCCACACTTGCATTAGGCTTATTTCTGAATAATTTCAATTGATTTTTCTCATCTCACAAATGATGCCTCGCTCTGATGTTGCAAGCCATTTTTTGAATATTGATTTTAAATTTAAAACCGAAATCTCATTACATTAGCATTCAGAACTGTGTGGGACAGCAGTGATTACAGCTTCCAGTCCTTTTGGCTCGCTTTCTGAATAATCTTTCAATTTGTGGAAATCCTCCTGTTTTTCCCTCCTTGAGCTTTGTCAAAAATTATGGATGTGGATCTGTAAATGCAATCTCCGTTGCAATTTTACGCCAGCCTTTGTTTAGTTAAACATATTTACTGTAGAAACGCGTCTCAGGAGCCGCTCCAGCATTGTCTCGACTGTTTACTTTGGCTTGTTGTGAGGCTCTGAGTCTATTTTTGAAGCTTTCCCAAGGCTGTGTTCACTCTAGGCTTTATTTTCTTCAAATACCTGTCTGTATTAGCTTCATTTAACTTGCTCTCAATGCTCAAGTGGCTTTTGTATGTATAAATTCTACCATACAGACCTGATGGATGCCGTCCCGCAGAGATGGTTGCCCTTTTGACAGGTTCATCCATCTCTTCATTGTTAGAATTCAGTCGTAAAAATAGTTTCCTGTTAAAAGTTTCATAATCTGATGCAATACAGGAGAACCTTATGTTCCACAAAGAACATTTTATTCTCCATATCATCAGAAAACAATCTTTATAGTGGAGAATAAGAACCCAAGAACCATAAGCAAATATGCTGAGCTGAAAAAACTCAAAAACATTAAGAACCTTTTTTAAATCTCAAAAAAGGCTCAAATATTGCTCTTTCAAATTCAAGAGACTTATTGGAGATCTCAGTATTTAATTTAAAGAACTATGTCTCAGATGTTTCTCTTAGGAAAAATAAAAGCAGACATAAAAGGGAAATGGTTGACGCAGTAAAATGTAGAGACATGAATGATGTGGATAGTAGCTCTTGACTGAATTTGATGAGAAATTCATCATTCAATTCATACTAAGGTCTCTGATTTTGATGTTTGAGAAACTTTATAAAATCTCTTTTAAAACCCAAGTGAGATTTCTGAAGAAAAATAATCTGCGAAGCAGGAAACTTCAACTTCATTTGATCTATTTAATTTCATTGCTGTCTATGAGAAATAATTGAGAGGTGAAAGAGACATCTGTGATACTTAAAAAAAAAAATAAGGTAACAGTAACAGAAGTATTTTTTTAAACATAACTTTCCTCAAATCTAGGACAAATACAATATTTCCTGCAAATTCAATGGATTTTAACATATTTTATACTGTGTAATGTATAACAGTGTATAAATACACCGTGGAAAATAGAAAGTTTCACACAGAAATTGCTATTTCACTAATAATTACAAAGAAATGGCAAGTAACACTGAATTAAATATGACATTTTCAAGTATAAAGACTGATATTGTATTTTCTTGTAGGACAAAAGCAATATTTTCTGCAAATTCAGTGGATTTGTAAAAAATATTCTGTATTTACATAAAGTAAAAACAAAATGTAAAAAAATGTACTGGAAATATTTGGTGTGGAAACAGTTTTCACCAAGAAATTGCTAGTAAATTTCACTAATGATTTCAAAGAAACGGCAAGTAACACGTTGAATTAAATGAAGTTTTGAAGTAGAAAGACTGAAATTGTGCTTTCTTGTAAAATGTTCTTTAACAACCCTTGTTTTATTTACAGCTTCGACAAATCGTTTGTCTATGAAAGGAGAGAGAACGGTCTTGTTGGAAGCCAAAACCAACATAGCAACTTTCTTGCTTCACACATTCAATTCCAGCTATTTTTCTCACTCTATCGCCCTTTTAATCCTTTTTTCCAAATGTTGTTTGTGTCCCCGAGGCGGAGGTTTTTCTATATATGGAGGGGTGTTGAGAGAATGTGAGCCGATCACAGTGAGCCAGTCATTGTGTACGTATCTGAGTACATTGTGGCCTGAGAAGAAGGCCACACAATCCACACACACACACACGCACACACACACACACACAGCAAACAGATGTGTCATGAAAAGATGTGAATGGGCGAATTCATTGAAATGTGAGAAGCACATATATGCGACACCTTTTTTCTATTTTCACACAGCAAGCAAATCCTTTGAAATCTAGAGCTAAATTGAGAAATGTATTATTATAGACACAAGATTTCTGTTTGCCTGTTGCTATTTTTTCCTCGCTTTCATCTCCCACACATACACAGCTTAAAACTCACATTTTAAACAAATCTGCAGTGAAGCATAAAAGATCTAATGAAAAGACCCACAAACCAGCAGCAAAACAAAGTGCTTGATATCACAGTAATCAAGAGGTGAATAAGCAGAATTGAGATAAATGGAGCAAGAGAGCACTAAAAAGGAACGTAATAACTGACGAAAGTAGTCTTAAAGGAATAGTTACCCTAAAGTTCTGTAATTTACTTGTCATTCCAAACCCCTATGACTTTCTTTTCTATGCAATCACAGTGAATGGGGCTCTGAAGCTTTCAAGCTTAAAAAAGAAAGTAAAAAGCAATAAAAGCATATTAAAAGTGGCCCAAATGGCTTGTGTGCTTTATTCCACTTTATTCAGCATCCTTGAGTGAGAAATGGATTGAAATTTATGCAAAGACTGGATCCGAGAGTCAGCGAGTCAACTCAAGAACTGAATCAGTGGAATTTGTGAATCAAATCAACTTTTCATCAAACAGTTTGGACTGAAATGAACATTTCATTCACAAATCCTACATCTGTTTTACTCTAATGAAGGTTTTCAAAGAGAATTTCGTTGAGTAACGATTTTGCACATGAGTCATATGAACCGCTTCTATGACGCTCTTGCATTCTTCCCAAAAGTTTCAGAGTCATTAAAATTGCATATAAAAAAGCAACAAGCAGAGAGCAACTAATGAAAGAACATCATGCAGGTTTGGAACAGGAGGATGAGCAAATGACAGCAATTTTCATTTGTTTCTATTTTATAATTTCTATTTTTGGAATTTAGCACATGAGTCATATGAACTGCTTCTATTATGCTTTTGCATTCTTTCTCGAAGCTTAATGGAATAGTTCACCCAAAAATGAAAATTTGCTGAAAATCTACTCACTCTCAGGCCATCAAAGATGCAGATGAGTTTGTTTGTTCGGGAGAGCAGATTTGGAGAAATTTAGCATTACATCACTTGCTCACCAGTGGATCCTCTGTAGTGAATGGGTGCCATCAGAATGAGAGTCCAAACAGCTGTACATACAAAGTAATCCACACCACACCACTCCAGTCCATCAATTAATGTCTTGTGAAACCAAAAATGTCTTGTTTTTAAGAAACAAATCCATCATAAAAGATGTTTTTAACTTATGTAGTCTTCTATCCAAAATTTTGCTTTCACCAGTGAAAAAGTCATCTCTTCTGAATCAGGAGAGAAATATGCACAGATCAAGCACAGTTTGGAAGCGAAAACCATTCAAAAGGGTTCCAAACAAATACGTGGGTGGATTTTGATGAGAGGACAACAGTGGAAAGACTTCTTGACTGGAGGAAGCGTTATTATGGATTACGGACTCAATTTTGGCAAGATGCAACAATTAAAATGTCTTGATGGATTTGCTTCTTACAAACATGCTCCTTTTCACTTCACAAGGCATTCATTTATGGAGTGGTGTGGATTGTGATGTTTTTATCAGCTGTTTGGACTCTCATTCTGATGGCACCCATTCACTGCAGAGGTATTCACTGCATTGGTGAGCAAGTGATGTAATGCTACATTTCTCCAAATCTGTTTTAATCAAGAAACAAACTCATCTATACGTCTTAGATAGCCTGAGGATGAGTACATTTTCAGCAAGTATTTGGGTGAGCTATTCCTTTAAAAGCTTCAGATTCATTGAAATTACACATAAACCACAACAAGCATATTGAAGAAAGAAAGTCATGCAGGTTTGGAACATGAGGATGAGCAAACGAAAACAATTTTCATTTTTGGGTCAACTATCCCTTTAAGAAAAACCTGAGAAATGAGACATTTGAGGCAAATGAACCGAGACCTTTATAGTGTGTGTGTACACTGAATGTACAAGAACCCTGCTGTGGGGTGGTAGCCTGCTCGGCACTTTAATGTGTTTAATCACAGTGTATTATTTGCAGCCCCTCGGAGTGCCATTAGCAGAGCAACACTTAGCTGGGCCGGTTTAATGGAGTCTTAAAGTCTGTGCAAAGTCAATTCTGAGAATTGTTTGTAAACACTGTATAAATGTTAGAAATGCATTGCTGAAACATGTTACGGAGACTGTGAACTATATAGTACTTAATGGTGGAGTTATACCGTTAAACAGTTTTTCACCATTTTCATGATCAGGATTTTTTGGGCGGGGCTAAATCGGGACTCGATGACGCAATGGAGCCACCGAGCACGGCCCCTCCCCCAACACTATAAGAACTTCGACTTGAAGCAGCACTGACTGCACAGACCGATCGCTGTGTGACATCAAAGTACAGTGAGAGCTCGGTCTCCTTATTTAAATTAAGCTGCTAGAGGAAGACAGTTGAGAGAGAAGGCAGCATTGCCGCGAGTGGGCGTGGTTTCAGCGCCGCCAGCGGACACGCCCTCAGCGTTTGAGAGCACGCCCTCAGCGTTTTTCATGATTTTGATACCTTATTTTATTTACTTGGCGTTTTTTTTAGCATTCAAATTTGGCTGGGTGGTTAATAACACATTTTTCTGTGGTGTGACAAACTCAGAACACACATTTAATACTGACTTTACACGGACTTTAAGATATACTATAATAATGAAGGGCAGAAGGCAACCGGATCGAGACCTGAGGAGAATAGAAAAATAAGGAAACTAAGGAAGGGGGATGGACATTTCAGTGTATTAATCAGTGTGTCAGAGCCGGAGAGTTATGCCGGTAAAGGTGTCGACAGGCAACTGATACATGATCACATTAAAGCAGCCACCGAGCTTAATCAATCTGAGCCCGCTGGGCCGAGCTAAGGGACAATCTCTCAAAAAGCTCGGACAGAGGGCTAAGTATGCGAGTGTGAAGGAGGTTTCAGGCTGCTTTTTTAAAGGGTTGTCAGATTTGGACATTTTGCCATCCTATTGGACCTCCGGTTAGGACAGTGTGCTGGAGACAATGACATTGAATGCTTGAAAACTTATCTTTAGTGCCAAACTGTCAGTGGTCGTTAGAAGCAATTGGCCCGGTGAGCGGCAATTCAAGCTATTTTTTGGCCCAGATGAGATACACATCGTCAAGCGCAATTGAACACCCAGCACCAAGTGGGGAAATACAGACAGATTCTAATAGGATTCAATTGCTCTTTTTCCTATGTGCTGTCTGACCGTGACTCAGCTATATTAAGGATGCATCTGCGAGAGGGGATGAGAGCTGTTAGGTAACATCATAATCAGGAACTTACTGAATGTTCTGTGGGGTGGTTAAAATGGTGCGTATGAAGGTCATGCATACTCCCACTTACAATACATGTCACTCTTATTTCACAGGCTCTTAATAGCCCAGCAGTTACATTTGACCTAAAGGCACATTCAGTAAATGGACACTCCTAGAAACGCTGCTAATGGCATCCCCGAGGATTTTAATAGTGGTAATTTCCAGAAGAATACGATTATTTGTTTTGAGATGTAGAATTGAGATATAATTGCATGAGTAGCCCTGCCAATTATCCATCAACTTATAAGAATTTTTTAATATGCTGTTTTTCAGTGGCCCAATTTAATGTCATTTTGTGTGGTGCTTCAAAAACCTTAAGATGCCCGTGACAACCTATGCAGTTGCACTATACCTTTATATTACCTTTGACCTCAAAATGAATACGGATGACAAGATATGATGGCACAGTCTAGAACTGCATCCCAAATTATGCACTACACTATGCACTTATACACTATATACTTATGCACTCTATACTCAACCATATAGTGTATGAATTTTATAATGATATTTTTTCATTAATATTCATAGTCTGATAGCACCTCCCCCTTCGCAATGTAATTAAAGCATCGACAAGCTAAGCAATATCGCGTTCATAATCGCGGACAAATCACCTGCAATAATGAATGCGATATTGCCTAGCTTGTCAGTGAATTACGGCTCTGTGTAGTAAATGCTACTCCATCTGAAAACAGGTGATGGCGATTTACTATTAATCACGGAACCGGCTTTAATGACGAGATGCGCATGATAATCGCATGCGATTAATTGCACAGCCCTACTATTCCATGATGTTTTGTACTATAAATAGTGCGAGTTGTGTGTTCACACTGAAAATTCCAAAATGAAAAAGTGCACTTTAAATACCCAGATGATGCACTTAACTGAAAAAATGAAGTGTGAAATGTTGGACACTTCATGCACTCAACTGTCGCAGCTTTAATTACATTGCGAATCACAAATCACAAATAACGAGTATTAATACATTCAAAATGCCACTTTTTCTGAACAATGTTGGAATTCTCCAAAGCTTGAAGAATTTTGTCCAATCAAATGCTCTATAAAATGAGAACGATTCAACAAGAAATACATCAACAGAAAAGGGAAAAACTGTGCTTTTCAAGGATTTCTTGGGGAGTTAAAATATTCAAAGTGCACACAGCCTAAGCAACCTTCAAACTTAAACTGTCAGGCAAGACTTTGTCAGCCAACAACAAAGTTTGCCTTGTCGAACTAAATTATATGAAACTACTTTTAATAATTACCTTTTACCTGACGTTGAATATAGACAGCAACAGGATACAATGTCATGCTCAAGGGCTCCTGGAATAAATCACAAATAACAAATATAATTACATTCATTTTTTTTCTTTCAGAAAACTGTTGGGTTTCTCCCACCAACATTTGAAAATATTACATTGAAAATATCATTTTATTCTTTCAGAAACCTGTTGACAACACTTGAAAATATTATTAAAATTAAAAAAAATTTTCTTCAAAAAACTGTTGAATTTCTCCCAACACTTAAAAATAACTAATGTGACGCCACTTTAGGTGCCATATTGGAAATGTTGTCCATCCACACTTCTCACTAGCTAAGTTTACATGCAGCCAAATAATGTTTATAATCGGAGTGATGGCACAATAGGACTAAAAAAAAGCCTTCTTGTAAACCCCTCAATCCACCTGAATGAAATTTCAATCGGATTGAAGGTGGTGATGTAGATCAGAAATAATCCAATCAACAAGAAAAAAAATTAAGCATGTAAACGCTAGAAGGTGTGTTCCAAACGGGATATATCGCCCTCCGAAGGGCACTTCAGAGTGAAAACAATCATGGCTGCCATATTGAAGTGTCGTTCCAAACCGAAGTGCTCAAAACTGGCCACTTCAAAGGGCCTTTCGGAATGAAGGATTTCGAAGGGTACATCTGATGGACACTTCGGGCCCCCATGATCCTTTGCGCAGATTATTTACATGATGACGATCCCTGTGTTCCATTCGGAAGGGCTCATCCCTATGCCCTAATCCCTTCAAAGGGGTTTACCCTCCGGAGTGAGAGCTTCGAAGGGTTGAAGGATGTAGGGGACCAAACAACTGTTTCTTGAAGTGCCCTTCTGCGTCATCATACGGAAGCGCAAAGAATCTGTGCAAAGGATCATGGGAGCCCGAAGTGTCCATCAGTTGTACCCTTCGAAATCCTTCATTCCGAAGGGCCCTTTGAAGTGGCTAGTTTTGAGCACTTCGGTTTGGAAAGGCCCTTCAATATGGCGGCCATGATTGTTTTCACTCCGAAGTGCCCTTCGGAGGGCGATATATCCCGTTTGGAACGCACCGAGTGCCTCCGTGTGGGCACGGGATGATGACGCAGAAGGGCACTAAAAGAAACCGTTGTTTGGTCCCCTACACCCTTCAACCCTTCGAAGCTCTCACACTGGAGGGTAAACCCTTTGAAGGGATTAGGGCATAGGGATGAGGCCTTCCGAGTGAAACACAGGGTGAATCTTCTTCTTCTTCTTGTAGATTTTAACGGCGGTTGGCATACAACTTCAAGGTGCATTACCGCCACCTGCTGGTTAGGAGTGTGGGCCAAAAACGCTTGAATCTAACAATTAATCAGATTTAAAACTCAAATGCATATGTTTACATACGTTTGTCTCATAGTGCGTTTATTTACATCTGGTCATTGACTGAATATTTAACTAAATGTTTGCTAAAAAGCTCTTCTGACATTCTCAGCTTTCTTTTTAGACATGCCATCAAGGGAAAAATGAAACGAAGATTATTCTCGCGGTATCCCTGGTGACATCGCGGTGGCTTTCTCCAGTTATGAACGCGGTGACTAGGCACTGCGCATGCGCTAAAATTTTATCTCAAAGATATAATATATGCATGTGTAATGCAGAGCATATGCATATATAAATATGAATCGGATTGCAAATTTAGGGTTCATATAAACAGATGATTAGATTTTTCGGAATCTGAAATTGGACTGGATGTATTTAAGACGGAAGAAAATTAGTTAATGTAAACATAGGCCTACCTACTGAAGTCCAGTTCCAGTGGTTATTTTCAAGTATGAGATGGGAGAATTCCAAGTTCTAAGTTGTCTGGTCCAACTCCAATCAAACACCTGCAGCATCTAATCAAGGTCTTTGAGTTTACTTGAAAATTACAGCAGGTGTGCTGGAACTGAACTCTTCAGAAGGATAGATCTCCAAATGAAGGGACTAAGCACTGCAGATTTGGTAATGGACTTTCTATTTAAATTATTCCTGCTTTTATTATCTTAAAAGACCATCTTTATTCAGACTGTTGTGGCTTTTAGTCCACATCTGTATGATAATGAACACTTAGCGGTTAACAGAATTAACATTTCAGAGATAGGCTATATATGCATTTAAAATGTGCAGTCGTCTGGAAAATAAAAAGTAGGCCATTGATGAATCATGTTGCAGTACACAGATCTTTGTCCGATCAAATGGTCTTCTAAAATGAGGAAGTTAAAAAAAAAAAAAAAAAAAAAAAAAAAAAAAAAAACATCTGGACAGAAAAGAAAACTGTGCTTCTCAAGCATTTCTTGGGGTGAAGCGTTCAAAGCGCGCACAGCCTGTGCAACCTTCAAACTTCGCAGCTTTTTTGAACTGTCAGGCAATACTTTGTCAGCCAACATCAAAGTTTTCCTTGTCGAACTTCTAGTTTAAACTATAAACGTATACGCAAGCAGCCGTTTATGCATAACCGAGGGGACGCTGTATTTCATTTGACAGAGATCTCTCGCGCTCCGCATGCTAATGAACGCGAGCGCGTAATTGCGCAGATCAGTCAATAGATGGCAGAGCGAGGTCACTAATTAGTATGCAGGCCATTCCCAGAGGAGAAGAGCACTGAATTCATCAGCCCTGTCCTTCATACCTCCTTATTTGAATAAATCGCATTGTTTTGACTGTCGATCAACTGTAGTTATGGGCGTCCGCGTAAGTATGAAGCAAGTCAGGCAATATGCAGTTAAAATAGATCAGCGTACAAGTTCAGATTTAGAGAAACGACCAGAACATGCAAAAAGCCAAGTCTCCTGATTTATATTGTCTGACAATTTGCCAGTGTGGGAAATTAACTTTTTTTGTTTATTGTTTAATATAATAGTCGCTCCCCGGAATTGAATTTCACAAGCATTTACCATTCACCATTTGTGAGGGCATATTTTTAAACCACATATAAACAGTGTGGCATCCATTTATGCCATTAATATGATGCAATTAATTGAAATAAATTCTCAACTGGAACAATAACGGCAGGAAAATGCTCTGCTAGGATGTATTTTACATAATCGGTCGTTCTCTGTTAGATTATACAGTTGTTTACTGTCGCAATAAGCTATAATATCTAATTAGATTCACCGAAACAGTGAATCTAAATAGACATTAAAGTCTATTGTGACAATTTTGAGACAAACATCCAACGTCCTGTCACAATATACTTAAATATCTAATTAGATTCACTGAAATGGTGAAGGCGGCGGGTAGCTATAATTATACTTCCTTTTTTAATATTTAATGTGTACAGCATATAACGTTAGGTACAAACCAGGGGAATTTACCACGGGGCATTTTGTCTAAATCCCCCGGTTAATTTCACATAGTCTACTGATTACATTCTCGCACAAAACAGTTCTCTTAACGCGTAAAACCAGAATATCTGCACTTTACGCGTAAAATAGTGTATCGCTATCTGGACTTTACGCGTAAAATAGTGTATCGCTATCTGGACTTTACGCGTAAAATAGTGTATCGCAGCAACCCAGTCCACAAGTTCTAAACTTCAATGCCGTTCCATTCCCATCACAGCGTGACGCGACGATGACATCACGACCAACTCCATCGGTCGCGCTCGCAAGCTCTCTGTCGAGCAGAACAAGAGAGTCGCGTCAGGCAGGAGGACTCCGCGGCGTTCAGCACAATAACATACCTGTACATACTCCGGGCTTTACTAGCAGTTGGAGCGGGCTGTAGACTGAGATTGCGATCTGACGAGCCTCAACACAACGCAAAGTGAAAGAGATTTTATGCTAAAGTTTCCAGGATTTGTTTCACCTCCCGCGGACGAGATCGGAATGAGCGACTTTACGATGATAAACTGTTGCCTGATTCTTGGCGCGTGTCTTCTGTCCAGCCAAGGTAATGTGACACAGTAACTTGTGGGTTAATCTCTGTACCGCTCGACGGGTCTCTTTTGTTATTTTGAAACCTAGAGGTAATTTGCATTATGTTTAGCCTACCTTTAGTGGGCGCTTAACATGAAGTCGCCCGTCCCAAGTGTTATTGATACTCTAGTTGCATGCGTGCGTTACGCTTGTGCGCACTGATTTCTACAGTTTACCTGCTTATCTAGGTTATCCTGGTCAACTTAATAAGACCCACTGACCGTAACCCGTATCCCTTGCCTCGTACGCCATGTTACACAAGGTGTGGCCTGTCGTGATCAGTTTTTTCTTAGGCTGGAAGGCAGCAGGTGTAATTGTATCGTCTTACTTAATCACCTACTTTACAGTTTGAAACTTTTACGTCTATTATAGCTTTTGTTATATGTGCTATATGATCCATATAGGAGGCAAGAAATGCAACAGGGTTTAGTTGTTAACACTTAGAGGTTTATGACAGGTCTGTGCAGCTGACTGTAACTCTTCAAAATGCAATGATGTCTGAATTTTATGCAAGTCTTCTGCTATTTTGAGATACCACTGTTATAAAATTGCATTTTAAGTTACTGTTCCCCTTATTTGCCACACTAGTCTTGCTAGTGGTGATGGTCCTAGACATTTCTTCCCTGGTGGTATGAACATCACAGTGATTTGATGGCGTCTCAGAGGGGCTGCTTTCCTCTGATAAGGAGAGACATGTCTGTGGTTCTGCGTAAGCCGAGGCTACACTGCAGGACTGAAGCTCTGCGTGTATTTAAAGACTCGGGTTACATGTATTGGCAACGTAGCGCATACTTGACGCAAGTAATGGCATTGTTTTACAGCTATGATTCCAAAAACATTTTTGTACAAAGTTGTGCCCAGCGTCAACAAACAACATACGGAAGACTAATTTGCACAAAAAAAGAAAGAAAAAAAAATAGAGAGTAAACACCCGTTCACGTCAAGAACAATAACTACAAAGACAACATTCTGATAATTAATCGCATGCTGCAATTTTGTGTCTACCCCTTAAAATTCTCAAGCTCTTTAATGTTAGATGGATTCTGATTGGCTGTCAGTGTGATCATTCATTAGCTAAAAAATCACTCTGAAAGTGATTCCAACGATATCGTTCCTCTGTGTTATCATCATAGCTGGGGTGTGGACTTTATATTTTCATAGAATTATAGCGATTATTAAAACTTTATCGTTATACTCCTTGGTGTGAACAATACTTAAATGCCAAAAAAATGTAAATGAGTTGGGTAGAGCAAATTTTAGACTCTTCCTAATGTCGCACTTTGGCACTTTCGCGGTTTCATTGTTTTCATCCAAAGATGCGAATTTAACTTATGCACAAAACATTTGCGAATAACGCACCGTTTCCATCCAACGAGTCAAAGAGAACAAAATCGTCACTTCCTGATAAACTGGCACTATCACTTAGAAAAGTAGGAAAAACCACTGAATATAATAATTTTCATATGATAAATTACTTGAGCGAGCAGACGAAACACCCAGCGTGCAAAGTCATGTGACTTTTTTTTTGATGCACATGGTGGAATTTATTCGGTAAATGTGTTTCCATCATAGTTTATGCACATTTTTTTTCTTATCTGATAAAAAGTTTATCCTACTCAATTGTGTGCATGTTGTTGTTGTTGTTGTGTGTGTTTTTAAATGCTTTTTTTAGAATTTATGCACAACTTGGCGTTTCCATCCAGTGTTTTTTGCGATATTCCAAAATGCATATAAAGTAGGTGGATGGAAACACATCTGTTGGCTGTTGCTCATTGCTGCTTATCCGCTTGTTGGCATAGTGTTCACACCCGACAACTGGTTAGGGAGTTTTCAAACCAGTTTCAGACCAGTATGCATGCATACTTATGTTAACTACAATTCATGGTATTTCATTGCATGCCAGTCACATAAAACTCAGCTTTCCGGGTGCATGGGCAGGGAGCTGTGACGTGATACTGGCACCGGGTGGCTGTAAATGAATCCCGATCTGGAGCGGTCCCCGTGCCCATATTTCACAAGAAATAAGATGAGCATCTTGGCCGTTGGATAAATGAGTTTTGGATGGATGAATCGTGGCACCACAATTAGTCATGCCAAGATTCCAGTGCCTCTCAACTTGCTTGGGCACACTCTGGGGTTCGACTCTATTCATTTCTTAATGGGATAAGGCGTTTTACATGCGCACAAGACTTTCGGTAGCCCATTAATCTTGTTGGTACGTGTCAAAGGTTTGTGTATAAGTTCTCAGATGGGGTCTTCAGGGGTGAGGTGAAGGTTTCTCGCAGTTGTCATGGAGACCCCTTTTCATTGGGGATCTGATGGCATCCATCTTGTTTCAGAGTCTTTGAGGGGAATTTAAAACATTATTGCCGAGTGCTTAATTCAGTTTGGGATCAGGGAAGCACGACAAATGGAAGTAGATACTTTCCTTATTGGCTCCCTTTGGTCTTCCATTACTGTCAGAAGCAACAAATGTCAGAGCGGCGGCAAAGAGCAACTCCTGCACAAAGGCGTGATAATGTAGTTTCCTTGTATTCCTTTTTTCTCCCCACTGAACAATACGCTTCTATGCCAACAGGTTTCCAAGAACAAAAGACCTCAGAGTCGGCATTGTCCAAAAGAGAGCATAGAATGAAACTCACACCTTCACAAGAAACCTCTCTCTGTCTTCCCCTCTGACACTCACCCACGTTGAGCATGCAAGAGGGACTAAAATTGCTGGCCTTTGAATGAGTGCCCTTTCCTCGCACCCCTCCTTTTTTTTTTTTTTTTTTCCCCCGCCTTGCATTCAAAGCTCCGTCTCAAGCCTTTATTCTGGTGGCTTTAGTGATTGGTTGCCTGTAAGACCCTCTGTCTCTTCCACTTCCATTGTTTATGAGTGTCTGTTGAGTGGAGCGCAGGAGAGCATTTTTCTCTGAGTGTGTTGACAAAAAAAATTCCCCCGTCTGTCCTCGATTTACCTCTCTCTCACATGGTTTATAAATCATTACGGCCCTGCTGTCTAGGAGCCGTTTATGTGGTCTCTTTTGTAATGTATATTATATATTTGAAATGACTTAAGTTCCAGAACGTACAAAAACCGAAAATTGTTTGATAGGCGCAATCTTGCTCACTGGACTCGAAAATATGCTGCTGTTGTAAATGTGGAATCAGATGTTGCCGCAGAACACATGGAAAATCTGTTCTGTGTCTCCGTCCATCTCCCGATTTATCTGTTTGTCTCATGGCGTGTAAGAGATACTCTGACTCTGTGTCTCTTTGATTTTTTTTCTCTCTCTCTCTCTCTCTCTCTCTCTCTCTCTCTCTCTCTCTCTCTCTCTCTCTCTCTCTCTCTGTGTCCTCCTCTGCCGCTCAGTGCTGAGGTGGTCATACGGTGCCGTTAGTGAAGGCCGGAGGACTCCTGGAGGCCAGCCATGCTGTCTTATCACCCACCACCGTGCCTGATAAAATGAAGGCTAAAGAGAGGGATTTTTTTTTTTTCTTTGTGTGGGCTCTGAGATCAGCCTTTTTCTTGACCCTGGGCTCATTCATAGGGTTTTTCCGCCCTCTTTAAAACTTTCAACGCCTTCAACTCTGTCAATCAAGCAAAGAGCGACAGCCATCTCACTGCTGTGCAGCATTGATATACCTCAAGCATTTTGGTTAGGGTTTGTTTTAAACTTTTAACTGAAGTATAAAACTTTTATAGGTTTCAGCCTTGTGCTATATCCTAACCTGGCAGAACGTAATAAGTTTACAGCTAGAAATAGTTGGTTAGGACACCGTGTTAAGTGTGCCAGGTATGGAATTTTTTTTTTTTTTTTTTTTTTTTGTAATTTTGTAAACTTTAAGATTAAAATCTCATTGACTTTCATTTACAATGTAAATGACAACATGGATGTCAATTACTATTTGCATACTGAATAGCAATTGGTTTTCTTTCCTGCATTTATTTGCATATTGAATTTTGATTGTGTTTTCTTTTACTGAATCTATTTTAGCATTTAGTTGACTGCAAAAACAGTGTTGTATTGTATTGATTTTCAGATATGTGTCAAAATCTGTTAAGGGCTAATAATGGAACAAAAGTTTTAAAAAGTGATGTTACAACATGATCTGCGTTTTCATGGGTAAAATATTTTTGTTATGAGGGATAATAAAACTATTTTGTTCATCAAATTCACTCCGTTCCTGGTAAAAAATGAACTTGATTTTCAAAAATCAACTAATTTGTTACTAAATGTAAAATTTGGTCTGTCAAAAAATAACACGCACAATACATGGTAGTATTTACAAGAAGCAGAGGTCCGGAGAGTACATGCATTTCCTTGAAAACCCACATTAAAGGATGTATTGACTGTCATCGCTTTATTTAAAAAAAAAAAAAAAAAAAAAAAAAAAAAAGAGAAAATGCCTGAGCAGCTTCAACATGCTGTCTGTCAGAAACCGTAACATACCTAATACATAAATTGATGACTTTTATAAAATGTAGATCACCATCTTCTCAGTTGTTTAAAAGATTAAGGCAATTACTAAAGTTTGATTAAAATATTTAATTTTTCAAAAAAAAAGGTTTTTTTTGTAAAAGATGTTGTAGAAGATGTTTTTTACATGATTTGTTTCTTTTAATTACCCCTTAGAATATTTTAAATCATATGCTTGACAGAAAAACAAATGTGGACTCTAAACCAACTCTATTGTGGCATTGTATGTGCACAGAACCAAAGCCTAAAACCTAGACTTATTTCAAACATTACCACTTTCGATTGTTGCTGTGGAAGTGCTATTTTTCTCCTTGGGGAAAATGCAAATCTAGTTCTTTGCGGCTTAACTTGTCTTAAAATTCAGGTTAGCTGTCCTTTCATCTGTCAGATGGATTGGTGGTGGATTAAGCACAAGAAGCACATAAATGCTGCTTTTTCATAGCTCAGATGACTTAATGGAGTTCTCATTTATGTTTCATGTAAGTAGAACCATCTCATTTTTGTTTGTTTTTATTGCTCATAGGATTTCTTGGAGAAACATCTGAATAATTGAGTGTAGATCTATAAAATTAATGTTCATCGCATAGACTACCCAAGGTAATTTGATCTTGGTAGAGTTGAAGAGAAATACATGAGTGCATATTGAAATCTGACTTTTATTAGTTTAACGTGTCCATACATGCAGGTGAGCATCGGTGATGGGCATTACGTGTTAACAGCGTTTGCCTGAGCCAGCGCAGACTTTGCGGATTCATTGAGATCCTCTTGAGGGAGGAGCTGAAATTGCCTTAATTACCGTCTGATCTTCTTCAGAAGCTCTCTGCTTGATTGACTTTCTTAGCCCTGCGCCGTTAACACAGTGCTTTTGAATTGATCCGGCACACATGTGAACGTGTGTGTGTGTATATCTGCATGTGCTTAATCTACCTTTTTAATAGAAACCGTGCTTCCACCTCAGCAGACCTCTGTAATTTACAGTGGTGTTAACCTCATTACCAACAATAAATTTGTGTCATCTAAAAAAAGAAGGCTTACAGGATCTAATTTTCTCATCTTCTGCTTTTTATCTGAGAGATGAATTTGAAGACCATGTCATTTGCAATTTGTAATTAAACCTTGCCTGCGTTACGGTGATTTTGGGCCTTTGTGATCCAGTTTGCGAGGAATTGAGGAACAGTACTGGATTGTTTTTGACTTAAAGCTCTTTTTTTTTTTTTTTTTTTTTTTTTTTTTTTTTTTTTAAAAAGTCATCTAGTATGTTTGCAACGTTTTTTACTTCCGTAATGTGACAGTTCTGAATGAAACGGTATTTAATGACAAAATGTAGGAATTGGTTGGATTGTGCAAGTTGTCACAATTTGGTGAAAGATTATGAAGATTATGGCAAAAATCATAATCACAGTTATTTTGGTCAATATTGTAATCACGATTATTTAACCCGATTATGAGTAGGCTATAGGACCAAAATTTTATATGAGTGATTTATTTGAAGATGGTGATATATCAAGTACATATTTTCTGTAAAGAAAGTTGCTATGGCCTAATGGTTAGAGAGTCGGACTCGTAACCTAAAGGTTGTGAGTTCGAGTCTCGGGCCGGCAGGAATTGTAGGTGGGGGGAGTGAATGTACAGCGCTCTCTCCACCCTCAATACCCTTGAGCAAGGCACCGAACCCCCAACTGCTCCTTGGGCACTGCAGCATAAATGGCTGCCCACTGCTCCGGGTGTGTGTTCACGGTGTTTGTGTGTTCACTGCTGTGTGTGTGGACTTTGGATGGGTTAAATGCAGAGCACGAATTCAGAGTATCTTTCACTTTCATTTTACATTTTAGAGACCAGCGAAATTTCACAATTCTCAATACCACAGCAGAATACTAGAGTAACTAATATTAGTAAAAAACAGTAAAAAAGTTCTCAATATTATTGAAAATAATAGTAATAAAAAAGCAAAGGATAAATACAATAGAATAAAAAAGATACAAATGAAACAAACTGTGCTTGAAGGGTTTTTAAAGGCTAAAGTATTCAGTTAACAGCCTACTACAGAAATGAATAATTAAATGTAAAATAAAACTGCATAGTCTTCACTGTAAGAATGAAACTTTCTTTTGTTTCTTATTGAAGCTACAAAAGCCCTTCAGTCAAGAGCAGTGAGTGATTTTGTCTTTTGTTGTTTGATTGAAATTGAGCACACATTAGGTAACAGCAATATACCCCACTGTCACTTTAAGAGCTGCACGGATCCAATTTACTGCTATTTCATTTACTGTTATTTCAAGTTCATTTACTGTATTACATAACCAACGAGGGTTTACATGAATAATGATTAAGCGCCGCATTTTGACACTTTTTTTTTTTTTTTTTTTTTTTTTTTTTTTGTGTGTGTTTTTGACCGTTTAGGCGTGCACTTTGAGCTAAAAGTTGACTTTACATGTCAGTGTTCTGTACAGGAACAGCACAAGCTTCATACTTTTAAAAACATGAATCTAATCAACTTTAATAAATCAAGCACGTCCCATTTTGCAAAAGTTGTATGATTTTACCGATTTGCACATGAAGTTGGGCTTTTATGGAGGAACGAAAGCGCACTGCTGGAAAGGGGGCGCAATAATCTTTATCTCTGTTATTGTATTTTCATAATCGTTCGAGGCCTGTTTCAAAATCGAAACTGTATTTCATTTAATTGCACAGCCCTAATGAAGACTATCTTTTTCTGCAGAATAACATGCACTGACTGTTGTTGGTGGATTTTTACATGGTTGACAAGTAAATGGTGTCAATTTTGATTTCATGTTTTGCTTAAATGACCATAAAAGCAATTTTTTGCTCCATTTTTAATATTTGTGGAATGATGATTTGGGCGTTTGAGTTCAATTTGCATGGAACTGAATAATAGCATTGGAATGTTTTTTGATTAAAAGCTCATTTTTAAAGTCAACAAGTGCTTTTGCAACCCATTTTACTTCCATAATGTGACATGTTTCTGAAATAAACAACATTTAACGAGGAAAAAAGGTGGGAATTGGTTGGATTGTGCAAGTTTTCAGTTTGAAATATTATGAAGACAAACAAATGAGATCATGGGTGTTTATTAAAGTAAATGATTTTTGATTTCATATTGACTTCTTATTGAAGGCAATTTGAAAATGATCAAATAATTAAATTATATGTAGCAGTTTTTTTTTTTTTACTCCATTTTTAACATTTTAAATCCCTTGCTTTTTGTTGGAACTGTGATTTGAGCCTTTGTGATCTGTTCGCAAGGAATTTAATGTGTTTTTGATAAGTTTTTCAACATCTCTTTTCAAAAGTCATCAAGTGCATTCTCAACCCATTTTACTTCCATATTGTGACGTTTCTGAATAAAATATTTAACAAGAAAAAAGGTGGGATTGGATTGCATGTTGCCTCAATTTAATGAAATACAAACGTGTTTTTCTAGAGAATGACATTCACAGATGAATTGTTGACGACAAGACCTTGAGTGAGTTTCAAGAAAGTAACATGTCAATTTTGACTTCATTTCAAGTTAAAAACAACTTGAAAAAAGGTGGCGAAGTGACCATGTAAGCAATGTAGATGCAGTAGAGGAACGGTTTTCTTTGCTCTGTTTTGAATGTTTTTACTGTTTTAATAGTTTGAGTCCCTTGCATTATGTTTGCAGAACAGTGATTTGTGCCTTTTGTGATCAGTTTGCAAGGAAATTAATACCTTTTTTGATCAAAAGCTCCTTTAAGTCAACAAGTTTATTCTCAACCCATTTTCCTTCCATAATGAGACATGTTTCTGAATAAAACAATATTTTACAAGACAAACAATAATAATTGAGTGGATTGTGCAAGTTTCACAATCTGATGAAAGATAAACATGTCTTTTTCTTCAGAATAACATTCACAGATAAATTGACGACAACAAGACCTTGAGCGTGTAATCATAAAGTAATTCATGTCAGTTTTGACTTCATGTTGACTTGAAATGAGGTAGAGAAATGACCATGTAAGCAATGCAGATGCAGCAGTTGAAATGTTCTGTTTTTTTTATTATATATATATATATATATATAATATTAGTCCCTTGGTTGATAACCAGTGTAATGGAGTATGACTTCCAACCAGAGATGTTATTCTAAGACCTTGGGAGTAAACAAAGCGAAATAAATAAGTTTTATCTCCTGTATGTTTTTTAAGTTCGGTTTGGTGAATTGAGATGACAGGCATGTCTCAAGCCGCGGACTTAAACCCTGGAGAGAATTTTCCGAGTTGCTGCCATCCAAAGCTCTGAGTTGAAGGGTGAAAGGCTAATGCTTCTTGAGGATTCCACGGACCTCCAGTCATGGTGTTAGGGAAAATGACTTCCGTGGGGAAATTTCATAAATGTTTATATGAGTGGCTGACTGTGATGCCCTAGTCCTTCTGTGTGTGTGTGTGTGTGTGTATGTGTGTGTGTTTCTGCTTTTTAATTCCAGCTGACTTGGCGCTTATATACCACTGGCAGTTTGTTCAGCTCTTTGTAGCGATGGAAATGGCTAAAAAAGGTTTTAGTAACTGGGCAGGAACAGACGGGGGTCTGCAGACTGTAGAATTCCAGAATCACACTTGTCTGAATAACGAGACTAGAATTGCAAGATATTCAGGCATGGCAACGCACTCTCCACAAGCACACAGGAACATTTTTTTTCACTAATGCTTTGTCCACTTCCAGGCACACCTACGTGCTTGCAGATATAGAAAATATATAGGCTTATGTGCAGAGACCCAGACACGCTAAAGAAAATATTGTTGCTCAGAGGTTTTGCTCTTTTATAGTTCAGGAGTTCTCAGTTATGTCTCATTTTAAGTTGCAGAGTATAGTATAACAATTTTTTCTGATGGATAATAGAGTACAAGGCTATAAAAATCTGCATAAAACTCTCGTAAAACATAATTTGGTCTTGGAAGAATTTGCTGAAGTGTTTTCAATTAGTTCAAATTGAAATTTTTGATTGCAGACTTGGTATCTTTGCAAATCTGATCACATATGCACTTTTTGGAGGAGCATCCGACACAGTAATAACGTATAAAAATCACGGACATTCCTGTTTGGATGTGAATGGATTTCTCCGAGAACGCCTGCCTGAGTTAGCCTGAAAAACAGCAGGTAAAATGCTCCATAATTTTTACAAGGTTGTGTAAGAAAAACAGATGTATTTTAATTCGGATGGAATACAAACCACAAAGTACGTCTGCAAAACACGACTACAGGAAGTCTCAGATGTCTCTCCTGAGGACAAAGTCTCTATTTGCTCTGTTAAATCTCATTTCTCATTTTCAGTCCCATGTGAGGGGTCTCGCAAAGATTGGCACACTCATTTTCCCCGTTTCTTCCGTCCGATAGCTATCTGTCTTTCACGTGAAACCTCGCGGTGGGTTGAGTGTCAGGCGCATTGACATTGCACAGGTGACTGCTCTCGGATCCGGAGACTAGGCCCGAGTTTCCAAAGCCCAGAAGTTTCCAAAGTTTAGCTGTACTGTCATAACTGAGGCTATTCTCAGGCCCTCTCGTTCCCATTTCTCTCTCACTTTCTCACATTGGTGAGTGTCAAATCCTGCACCATTTCCCAGAGCGGTGATAGATGGAAAGAAAGAGAGAAGAGCCAAAGGAAATTGACTGTAAGTCAGATGACAGAGGTTAATTCCTGCTTCATTAGGAAGCGTGGTCCGAATCATAAGGAGAATGTTGAACGTGTAAGCCCTTCTCAGCCTGGAGAAGAACTCATTTCTTGGAACAACGGTATTGAAATTGTGATGAATATAAAAGGCGAGGCTGGATTTCAACAGACGTTTTCAAAGCAAAAATGTCACTCTTCCAATTCATCTCATGTTAATAATTTAGCATATTGTCAGGCCTATACAGTTCATGGCAATATTAATACATTTCAATTTTGTATTTTGATGCAATTGCATATAATTTTGTTTATAATGCAGAAGATAATGACCATTTTATATGCATTCTCATATTTAATTTACTTGAAAGAGGAGAAAAAGCCCACCTGTGTGAAAAAGTGTGCTTAATTGTATCGAAAGTGCATTTGTACTTCAAGGCCTGGTTTCACAGACAGGGCTTAGACTAATCCAGGATTAGGCTATAGTTCAATTAAGACATTTAAGTAATTTTAATAAACGTGCCTTTGAAAAAACATTACTGGTGTGCATTCTTCAGGGATGTGACTTTTCCGTATAAATATGGATTTCTGTATTTTCCGACCTCTGACGGACGACCCATGTGATGGGGGGGGGTTACTGTATGATGATTGAAATCGCGCAAATGTTCTTGAGCTATTACCTAAATAAACTGGGAAAAGATTGTTTTCTAAAACATCATGGACTGAATGATCCTGAGAGCGCTTGCGAGTAGAATCAGCGCTGAAACGTGTTACTCGACCCAGTAACTTTCTATGAATGGCGGTGAGAATTTGAGATTGCTAGTGCTGTCATAAAACTCCCAACGGTTGTGATGTAATTATATAACAGTCTGTAGTCTGACGCGCTACATGTCTGCTGTTACAGTACTGTTTTTAGTTTCGAGTCACTGTTAGTGCTCGCTGCACTGCGCTGCGATTGGTTTGAGCCGCTTTAAGGCCGTTCCACACTGAGCGCGACGCGAAAACGCGAGGCGAATCGCCGACAAAAGGTGCTTTCACACTGAGCGCGACATGAATGTTCGTCTTCTGCTAATTCACGCCTGCACACTAGACATGCACTCTGTTTAATAAAGCCACACTGCTTATTGTCACAAACATCCTTTATTGTTATTAAAATACCATGAGCTGTATACAAAACACATACAGAAAATACATCGTCATAATCATATGTCTATTTACTTTTATATTTCATGTGAATGTTTCCCCTTTTTTTTTTTTTTTGTAAATACGGAAGATCTAGAGAGTGAACGTGCTCTAAATCATAACACTCACATGGAAGAAAAAGGACAGTGCTCTCCAGATCACATAATTCAGTGTAGAATTAATATAAATTATATTAAGAACATGTGAGAATAATTTTGTTCTCAGATTCCGAAGATAACAAGAACTCAGAGAGATAGCTTCTCTCTCGGGATACTCTTCTGTGTTTGTTAACACTGGTTTTCGAAACAGCGGCACCACTCTTGCCTTTTTGTGCAACAGCAGCTGCTTCGGGCACGTGATGTAATGCTCAAATCTTATTGGACGGCCCGTATTTTCGCTTTGCGAAACTGAAAAGATTCGTCGGACTGGACGAAAAAAAAAATTGCATTTTTGGTGCGCGAATGTTCGCGGTCTATGTGGAAGCATCCAAATGGAAGCCGTTGTTTTATTCCAGGGCGTCATCGCGTCCGAAATTCGTTTCGCTTTTTCGCACTCAGTGTGAAAAGTCCTTTTAAATTTGCATTTAGGAACGCAACATTCGTCATTAGAAATGTTTATAAATCTGTTGTTGTTTACAAAGAGAAGTTTCAGTGTCCCATAATCCTTCAGAAATCATTCTAATATGCTGATTTGCTGCTCAAGAAACATTTCTCATTATTATCAATGTTAAAAACTGTTTTGCTGCTTAATATTATTGTGGAAACAATGATGAAATCATTTTATTCAAGCATGAAATTGAAGAAAAATTCTATTCTATTTAATAAATGCATCAACAAATTTAATTAATACATTTGATAAATGTAAATAAATGCTGTTCATTAAACTTTATTTTTATGGAAAAATACTTTAATCAAATAAATTCAGCCTTGATGAGCAGAAGATATTTATTTCAGAATCATTAATTGTAATGTTTCCAAACTTTTGGCAGTTACTTTAATAATGACAATTCTATATACTATATACTTTACTATAATCTTTACTATAATATATTATAGTACTTTATTATAATATATTATATTGTTATCATGATTATTAAATGCTTATTTTTATTTTTTTTTACAGGACAATAGTATGTATTCTTACAGTATAAGATCTTTTAATGTGCTATAATTTATATTTTTAATAAGTGCTGGGGACGTGGCTTGTGGGCGTGACTTGGGGCGTGGTCAGATTTTCCTTCTTTTTTTGTCTCTAGCTGATCACATGCCTGATTCTTGAGACAAAACAAAGGCACTGATATATTTTAAGATCAGTCAGAGCAAGTTTCTTTCAGTTGAAGCAGCTCAGACTTACATTTTAGCCTGGGACTAGGCATAAGCCTTGTCTGTGAAACCGGGGGCAAATGTAGTAAATTTACATTTAAACTAATGATTGTTTAATTGAAAGTATTCCAAAAATTACAATAAGTATATTCTTTTATTATATAGGATTTTTTATATATATATATATATATATATATATATATATATATATATATAATATAATATTATTGTACTGTATAGTTTACTTTAGTGTACTACTTCCATAAGTACACGTTTTAAAAGTATACTAAAGTGTATTTCTATTTCACAAGTGTACTCAAATGCTAATATCATTACTGGAATTTCCCATGAACTGGTGTTGCTTTACCAGATTTCATATTGAGCCCTGAAGCAAAATCAGTTATAGGGTAATCCCATACCCATGCTGGCAACAAACCAGGCTTTTCTCGGATTTCATGTGATATTATGTAAAGTACCATGCTGTTATCGTTTCATCAGCTGGTAGCCTTCTAGTTAATCACACGATCAGATTAAGGTGCATACGAACGTGGCCTCTCGTAAATATGCGGTTTCGCTTTCACAATCACATTTCTTCTGAATGTCAACATCCAAACATCCGTGTCCTGTCGAATCCTGCTTTGAACTCGCTGCTCAAGTATTAACCTGACTCCCATCAAATATTACTCAACACAAAAACAAGCTCGTTATAACATCCCATGCCGTCAGATGTTTCTTTTGAAGTGTCGTTACTTGAGTGATGGCTTTCAAACTTGCATTGAGCTGTAGATGTACAGTGTTATACCTGAAATGCGGTAAACGTGTTAGAATCAGTCAGTCAGTCTCTCTGATGAGTCATTTCTAATACCTTTTTTTTTTTTTTGCCACGTATTATCAGACGCATTTCCTGACAGCTCTACTTGAGAAGAGGATAATGAAGGGAGGTGGGATTCAGTGCTCTTGTGCTTTGGCATTCTTCAGTAGTTGTTTAGCATAAGCACCGCCGTAGGCTGCATCACAATCATGACACATTTAGACCTATTTTTGAAGTCATGATTACGCA
Organism: Spinibarbus caldwelli; assembly: GCA_039654775.1. Taxonomy (NCBI): domain Eukaryota; kingdom Metazoa; phylum Chordata; class Actinopteri; order Cypriniformes; family Cyprinidae; genus Spinibarbus; species Spinibarbus caldwelli. Next base: position 4,419,091 of record CM077245.1, read on the forward strand.
GATGAAGCGTGTCCTGATTAGGCTGTGTATATTGTTTTATTTAAAGCTCGTGTTTTTTTTTATGTTAAAAAATTAGGGTGTGACTATCTGTTTTGTGCAACCAGTAGAAGACCAGGGACTGTTAGTAAAAACCTTTTATTTTGCAATTCAGTTTAGTCACCTTTAATGCTGTTTAAATTACACTCTTCTGCTTTAAGGTGTCTTTATAAGACTTTCTTAATTCTTTTGTAGCTTCCCTGGTGTTGATGTGATCGATTTGTCTGTCTGCGTTATTCTTAAGGAATAAATATCTATGCAATCACTTGTCATATAGAGATCACTTTTATTGATCCAATGAATTTGTGATGCATAGCAAGCTCTTCCTTTATTTTTGGTTTTCTTGTCGAATATGCTTTTCTGCTGTAAAATAAATATCAAAACACAAGCAAAATGGACTGCAAATGCTATTTTATCTTAAATTTGGCTGATCGCTGCTTCCAGTATTCTGTGTAAAGATACATAAAAGCATACATTAACATGAACAAATGAAATACCACAGCAGAGGCAGCGTAAACTTTGTCATGACAATCAGCATGCATCTGTTTTTTCAGTGGCATGATAGTGTTTTTCCCACCATAGTGATTTTCTTCATTTCCTCTGCTTTTGGTCTCTCTAGAAGTCTTAGTCATCATAAAACAGCATTTGCAGCCTGTTTTTTTTTTTTTTTTTCTTTCTTTAAAAAAGTTATTTTAAATGATGTAGGACAGGAAAAATGCATACAATAAAAATGGCCTCTGCGTGTATGTATGTATGTATATATATATATATATATATATATATATATATATATATATATATATATATATATATATATATATATATATATATATATAATTTTTTATTTTATTTTTTCTTGCAATAACGTACTGGTGAATCTTTCACAATAAGACTAGGAATTTGTATTGAGTTAACTAATATGGACACTTTAGTATATATAAAATATTAGTAATATAAATTTGCTACTGTATATTCAGCGTTGTGCTGCCTTTGCAGTGTACAGCTTTACATATGGTTTGAGGACCAGCATCAAGAAGGTATTTTTCAAATTCACTCGTACTTGTCGACATACTGCGTTTTCCCTCAGCACTGCTTCTGCTGTGAGTCTCCTTCACAGATGAGCCTAACAGAATCCTGTCAAATCTTGCTGAGTCTATGCAGGGGTCCTGAGCTGGCACACAAGCCGGGCCGGTCATGTGGGCGTCCTTGGCATGCCAGGGAGCTGAGGTAGCCTGGTGCCCTTCCAGATGCCCAGCACTTGCAGGAATGGAGGAGATAGCCAAGACTCGCTATGTGCGCGTCCTCAGCCTCATGTCTGATGGGATGAGTCACGCTCGTACAGCACACAGGGGCCGTAACTAAGTTTTTGCTTGTGAGTGAGTGAATGTTTGTGGGAGGATGTATCACAGTCTCTGCTTTTAAAATACCTGCGGTAATGAGGATGCATGCTTTCAGGTAACGCAGTGTATGAAGAGTGCAGTTTTATACTGGTTGATATCAAAGAAGTGGTTGGCCAGTATGGGTTTATCATTGGTCTGTGCTTATGTCTGAAAAGCAGGGAGATTAATTCATCGGTCTGTCACATGCTTTAAAGAGAACATTACATTAAGATTGACACTGTTGACTTTTCTAGACACTTTCAGACTTATATTGTTATATTGCAGTTAAATTTCTGGATTACCTTTTGTGGTAAATTTACCACGTGTTTTATTTGTATGCATCAATACGTGTGTGTGTGTGTGTGTGTGTGTGTGTGTGTGTGTATAAATGTGTATATGTACAATATATGTATGCATATAAATCTCATCTTCATTTGAAATTTACATTTTTTGTTTTAATTATTGTACTGTGTATATACTTTTTTTTTTAATAACGTGTGTGTGTGTGTGTGTGTGTGTGTGTGTGTATATATATATAAATTTCATATTTTGTTTGTAATACAATGTTTTAAATATCTACATAAATTATTCTGTGAATATCTGGTTTACTTTTGCACTGTCATGTTGAATAAAATTGCTGATTTAACTTTTATTTTTATTTTTTTGTAAAAGGCAAACAGTATAAAAATGAATGTTGATCAGAGCAGATCGTAACCTCATACATGCTCAAAAATGTTACTCTTACAGCTTTTTCACACGACATCAAAATTCTGTATTTTGACTTGACATCAGATCATGTTCACCCATTTCAAATGACTAAATGGAAAAATGCTGTTGTGTGTGAAATCACCTATTGAATATCTTTATGCATGATCAATTCCAATTTATTTTTATTTTTTTTAAGAAAAAATCAACATTTTTAAGAATAATTTAATTTTTTTTGGCATCAGACACTTGTCCCAGTACGTTGTCGTCTTGAATATCCTGTTGCACTCTGATTACAGAAGTAAAATGGGCTGCGAAGGTCATTTTGTGTGATGGCAGTTACACGTGGACTTAATTTGACAGAGATTCTCTTGTCTCTTCCTGTGTGTCAGGAGCTCTTGTAAGGTTTTTCCTGTTGAGTGTTTATTTCTGAGTGTCTGTCGTCTCATTTCTGAGTGTTAATGCATTTTGTAATCAGCATGTCTGATTGCAGCGTGTGTATGTGGGAACGCGGTGATGCTCTGGGCTCATACAGGTTACCCCCCTCTCAGTCACGCATTCCATTACCATACATGGGCAGTAGAGCAAGACGAAGCAATTACTGTCGACCACAGTGTTCTCTCATCGGATCCTCCTCTTCTCACTCTTCCCTCTTCCTTTTATCTCCCGCTCTCCCTCTTTTCCTTTTTTCCTCTGTCTTCATTGTTTCTTTTGCATGTTCCTTCTGTCTTTTCGTCTTTCTCCTTCACTGTCTACACCCACATCAACCCCTTCACTTTGTCCCTTCCTTCTTAATTTCCCTCTTCCAGTCGTTTACTGCATTCCGATTTGCATGCCTACACTGCACACACTTAAAGCGATAGTTCACCCGAAAATGGAAATTCTGTCATTTACTGTATGACTTACTTTAGTCAGTGGAACATAAAAGAGGATATTCTGAGAATGTCAAGTGTTTGCATACAATGAAAGTTAATGGGGTCCAATGTTGTTTGGATTCCAGGGATTTTCAACATATGTTCTCAGAACAAGAAAAGTCATGCAGCTTTGCAATGACATGAAGGTGAGTAAATGATGACAATGTTTTTATTTTATTTTTTTAAATTTATTTTTTTTGGATGAACACACCTTTTAAGTACTAGGGATGTTCAGTGCTTTGCCTGAACACCAAGCAGAGTTTATTAATCACAGCAAGCTAATTAAAGCTTCACAGCTGAAAAAAAAAAAAGCTATTACAATGCTAAAATACTGCATGGATAAAAATAAATCTGAAGTATTGATGCAATATTATGAAGAAAAAGAGACAGTGAAGATGTTTTGTTACACAAAATCAGTTTTAAATAAATCTTATTCTTTTGAACTTTCTATTCATTAAGGTATGAAAAAGTGAAAAGTATCACAGTTTCCCCCAAAATATTCAGCATTACAGCTGTTTTCAACATTTATAATAAGAATAAATCAAAATAATAAAAATGACTTCTTGGGGATCATGTGACACTAAAGACTGGAGTAATGATGCTGAAAATTCAGGAATAAATGACACTTTAAAATATATTACAATAGAAAACAGTTATTTTAAATTGTGTTTTTCTGCATTTCTGATCAAATAAATGCATCTTCGGTAGGGCTGTGCAATTAATCGAATTTGATTATCATGCGCATCTCGTCAATAAAGCCGGTTCCGTGATTGGTAGTAAATCTGCATCACCTGTTTTCAGATGGAGCGGAATTTACTACACAGAGTCGTAGATCACTGACAAGCTAGGCAATATCGCGTTCATAATCGAAGGCGATTCGTCTGTGATTATGAAAGCTATATTGCGTAGCTTGTCAGAGAACTAAGGCTCTGTGTAGTAAATGCCGCTCCATCTGAAAACAGGTGATGGCGATTTACTACTAATCACGGAACCGGCTTTACTGACGAGATGCGCATGATAATCGAATTCGATTAATTGCACAGCCCTAAGCTTCAGTGAGCATAAGACCTTTCAAAAACATTAAATCTTACCAACTTCACACATTTGAAGTCCTTGAAATGTACTACACAACTTGTACTGTAGGTTCATGCTTTTGTTCTTGCATTTTTCACCTTTTTCTTTTTCTGCTAAATTACCCTCACAAGCTCCGCATCCTCTGAAGCAAGGTATTGTGGGTAATACTAGCCTTAAAATCATGCACAAATACATACTTCTGAAAATAGTATGCCATAACTGGGCAAATAACACATTGCTGACATTGTTTTTTTCCAAAGTATTTATCTGCATGCTATTTAGGCTCGTATTACCTATTATGATTTGAATCCACTGATCCATATCTTGCACACTATACAGTACAGCTAGTATGGGACTTAAAATGCAGCTCTTTTCAATTTCTGTCCAAACGCCCCACGAAAAACATGGCATGGGGTCCCAGTCACCTGGTCCAAGGTTTTCTGTGTCTCTTGTTATTGAAACAACGCTCAGCCCTTTAACGCTCAGCCCAACTGCTCCGTTGACGCTCTTATCAAACGCTTTCCCTCGCCTTGATGGCATTTCCTTGGCACGTTCGCTCAGGAATTGGTTTCGATTTAAAGTGTTTTCTCTGCTGAGATTCAGAACAATGGAAGGGTTTTAATGCATCAGCCTGGAGAAAAAAACATAAATGGCCCTGTCAGGCAGAAAAAAAAAAAAACATATCTCTGTTCTTGCGCTGTAAAAGGGCTTAGCAGAATGATTACTTGTGAAAGCTAAATTGGCTTTCTGCCCCCTGTCTTCCATTGCCGCCCGTTCTGTATCTCCAGTCCCTCACTCTTGTTTTGTTTCTCTCTGCCTCGCTTCTCGCTAACTCATTTCTTTCATACATCGTAACACAAAAAACAAGAAATGAAGCCTCCCTCCCTCTTGTTTGGCTCTCTTGTGTAAGTATATTGAGAAGGTCAAGACTGTGTGTCTATTTTAGTTCTTATCTTTGTCAATGACCTCCTTCCACCCAAGCAGAGATCCAGTCCCTGATGTTTGACAGACTGACTCAATCTCTCTCCCTCTCGTCTCTCGCTCTCTTTCTTCCTCCCTTGTCACCTCAATCATCCCTTTTATTCCCCTTATCCATTTTCCCACTCCTCCTCTCACTCATAGGCGTAATTAAAGTTTGACTGCAGGAATACAGAGTAGGGATGGGTCAGGATTACAGGGATTGTAATCGAAGGGCATGATATTCTGTGTAATGCATTATTAATGGAATTAATTGCAAGAAATATTTGTCGAGGAAATAATTTGGGATAATTTAAGGGTGCGTTCTTTCGTTCCATTTGTCATTTTTAATTAATTGTTGATCTGTGTAGACATGAAGATTAGCACATCGTGACGAGTGCTGTGTTTTTAAGACCTTGTGTCAAGATAAAAATGTATCCTTTTTAATTGGCTAAATGTTTTATTGCGTTTTCATATGATTAATCACACTAAATTAGCATATTAAATTGACAGTTTAGTGGTGTCTCTCACATGTGAAAGTTTTATTTATTTTTTTTTTATTGAATTCCGCTGACAAGCAGATAAAGCATTTGGAAAATGGATCAAGAAAAGCAATTAGCCATGTGTATATATATAATATTTGCATATTTTGTTATACATTTTTATATTTCTATTTCTATGTTCATATATATATTCAGGTGCATCTCAATAAATTAGAATGTCGTGGAAAAGTTCATTTATTTCAGTAATTCAACTCAAATTGTGAAACTCGTGTATTAAATTCAATGCAAACAGACTGAAGTAGTTTGTCTTTGGTTCTTTTAATTGTGATGATTTTGGCTCACATTTAACAAAAACCCACCAATTCACCAAATCTCAACAAATTAGAATATGGTGACATGCCAATCAGCTAATCAACTCAAAACACCTGCAAAGGTTTCCTGAGCCTTCAAAATGGTCTCTCAGTTTGGTTCACTAGGCTACACAATCATGGGGAAGACTGCTGATCTGACAGTTGTCCAGAAGACAATCATTGACACCCTTCACAAGGAGGGTAAGCCACAAACATTCATTCACAAGGAATGGACTGAGGCTGGGGTCAAGGCATCAAGAGCCACCACACACAGACGTGTCAAGGAATTTAAGCCACTCCTGAACCACAGACAACGTCAGAGGCATCTTACCTGGGCTAAGGAGAAGAAGAACTGGACTGTTGCCCAGTGGTCCAAAGTCCTCTTTTCAGATGAGAGCAAGTTTTGTATTTCATTTGGAAACCAAGGTCCTAGAGTCTGGAGGAAGGTTGAAGAAGCTCATAGCCCAAGTTGTTTGAAGTCCAGTGTTAAGTTTCCACAGTCTGTGATGATTTGGGGTGCAATGTCATCTGCTGGTGTTGGTCCATTGTGTTTTTTGAAAACCAAAGTCACTGCACCCGTTTACCAAGAAATTTTGGAGCACTTCATGCTTCCTTCTGTTGACCAGCTTTTTAAAGATGCTGATTTAATTTTCCAGCAGTATTTGACACCTGCCCACACTGCCAAAAGCACCAAAAGTTGGTTAAATGACTATAGTGTTGGTGTGCTTGACTGGCCAGCAAACTCACCAGACCTGAACCCCATAGAGAATCTATGGGTTATTGTTGAGGAAAATGAGAAACAAGAGACCAAAAAACGCAGATGAGCTGAAGGCCACTGTCAAAGAAACCTGGGCTTCCATACCACCTCAGCAGTGCCACAAACTGATCACCTCCATTCCACGCCGAATTGAGGCAGTAATTAAAGCAAAAGGAGCCCCTACCAAGTATTGAGTGGATATACAGTAAATGAACATATTTTCCAGAAGGCCAACAATTCACTAAAAATGTTTTTTTTTTTTTTTTTTTTTTAATTTTTTTTTTTTTTTTTATTGGTCTTATGAAGTATTCTAATTTGTTGAGATAGTGAATTGGTGGGTTTTTGTTAAATGTGAGCCAAAATCATCACAATTAAAAGAACCAAAGACTTAAACTACTTCAGTCTGTGTGCACTGAATTTATTTAATACACGAGTTTCACAATTTGAGTTGAATTACTGAAATTAACTTTTCCATGACATTCTAATTTATTGAGATGCACCTGTATGTATGTATGTATGTATGTATGTATGTATGTGTGTGTGTTACTTTTTGAGTGCAATTGAAGTTAATGTTAATTTATTTTATATTTTAACTTGCATTTTAAACATTAATTATTAATACTTTTAAATGTCTCCTGTCATTTTTTTAAAGTATTAATTTGTTTTTACTGTCAAATTTAGTTGCATGTTTTACAATTAAATAACAGTATTAAATGTATATTTATTAGTGAATTTGAAAAGTGATTTTGTTTTTGATTTTAATGCATACACTATAAATTATTTTAATTTAAAAAATAAATAATAAAATAAAAAGATTATTAGTTTTATAAGAAAATGTGTAGTATCTTTGAGATACTATTGTACTTTTTAGTAATATTTTAAATCAGTTTTTTTTTGTTCCATTTGAATTATATTTAGTGTATGTGTGTGTATATGTGTGTTTTAGTTCAAGTTAAACTACAATTACAATTAGAAATGTTACTTTGGCAACTAGCTGAAAAAAGTTAGTTTTTTTGTTCATTTTTTTTTCAGTAAACATTTATTTTATTTCAAGTAAATCCTGCACCACTTTTTTCAGTGCATTTAATTAAGCAGCACTTGTAAAAGAAATGGTGTCAAATTTTAATGTTGAACTTTAAAGGGGTCATATCACGTTGCTAAAAAGAACATTATTTTGTGTATTTGGTGTAATGCAATGTGTTTATGCGGTTTAAGGTTCAAAAAACACATTATTTTCCACATACTGTACATTGTTTTTGCTCGTCTATGCCCCGCCTTTCTGAAACGCGATCCCGATTTTTACAGAGCTCATCATTCTGAGAAGCGAGGCGTGCTCTGATTGGCCAGCTATCCAGTGCATTGTGATTGGCCAAATACCTCAAGCGTGAGACGGAAATGTTATGCCCCTTACCGTATTGTGATGCCGTGTCCCGGTGCGACGACACAAAAACAATAAAACCCATTACAAACGAGGGATTTGTTGCATCCAGTGGGGACATAATTACTGATTATAATGACTTATACTGTCTTTTTACGCGTTGCGTTGCATCACGCCGCGTAAACATTAACATGTCTGCATTTGTGATCGGAGAAACGGCAAACAACAAGCGCTACTCTGCTCAAAACTTGCGTTTGAATAGTCAGTGGCAAATTCTTTAAATATGAAAACATACTTACAGGCTGTGAGTCAGAAGTGCCAGATTGTCCTTGCAAAGTTGGAATTGCCCCACTTTATAGAAACAGTCTTTGAGCAGCTGGCAGGCTACTCGCAGGTTCAGGAAATAGTCCTCCATAAAATGTGATGCACACACTCGAATATTTGGGTTGAACTGTTCTGTAACAGTGTTGTAAATACAACTTAATCACTGATTTCTAGTTGTGTCCTCTTTTGGAAGCCCAAACAAAGTAGTTTCGTTTTCACAACGAAACACACGGTGTCTCCAGGACATGGTGCCGGCGGCAGCAACAATACCACAGCGAGAATAAAAGTCCTGCCCTCTTTCTTTGCATATACGTTTGGGCGGTGTTTTGCAAATCTCCCTACACCATGACGTAGAGGTGGGGGCGTGTTTAAACGAGCCATTTTAGGAGGGCGTGGTCGAGTCTTAACTTTATAAAGAATCTCTCTTTGGATTTGAGACTTTAGTCTTTGCAATTTCAGGGATCTTATCTATGCACAAACAGCTTGTAACACTCCAAAGAGAAAGGAAAACTTGAAATCGCATCATATGACCCCTTTAAGAAAGTGTCTCTCATTTAGAACACAAGGCCGCTTTCTGCTCCTAAGAAATGTCTGATCGTACACAACCCTAAATCAGCTTAATTGTGCAGCACTTCCATAAGACCAACCGCTCTATTATGAAAACGTGTAGTTTTGCCGTTCTCTTCTACATAAACGCTCTTCCTCTCGACGCGGTCCTGTCCTGACTGTCTAGTTAGCGTGAGAAATTCTCCTCGTTTTATTACCAAACTATGTAAATAATATAAATGATTATAGTGCATGATAACAGACCTCTTTATCTCTCCCTCCTTCTGTTCTGGATATACAGTCCTAATCTGTCATTCCAAGGCGCTGCTCACTTGTGCCTGGCTCAGCAGATATCATTGAAAAACTGTCAGTGCGAGACAGGTTTATTCTCTCTATTCTCTTAGATGCTCTTTTCAACGCCTTTCTTTTCTGCTTTCCTTCCCTCGAGGTGCTTTCCACCGTCGTTTCATTTGTATGTTTTTTGCGTGTGTGGACGTCTCTTTCGTCTTGCTGAGGGCCACTAGTGGGTGTTTAGTCGGGATGAGCGTGTTAAACGGGAACAGGGTGACATAAGAGCGAGTAGATGGACCGGTAGAGCAGGTATACCACTGGAATCATTAGAATCTGACTGTGAAATGCCAAATGCTGTGTATTATGAGTTGTCTTTTATTTAATTCATCGTCTTCAGTGCTTTCTCCATCTTGTGCGTGTGGGCGTTTGTATGACCCGCTCTCTGCCTCTTTCTGACTAATTAGCTGGTAATTTGTGTGTATGTAAACGTAATCATTTACTTGTCGGCTTTATGAAGCACACCTCTCTGCCGTCTGTATATGTGCGTGTGTGTGTGCTGACGGTTCCCGTATTGCAGTTAAACTGGCCTTTACCAAATGTCTCAATCCCACTCCTGCTGAGATCTCTGACAGGTTACTCACTTCACCATCAGTCTCCTGCTGCACTGACTAACAGCCTCAAACACACACCGCATTCTGTCCCTATGTCTGTCTGTTGTTCTGCCGTTCTGACATTTTCTGTCTGTCATTCTGTCTATCTTTCTTCTGTTCTATCTGTCATTCTGTCTGTCTATTGTTTTAGTTATCATTCTGTCTGTCTGTCATTATTTCATTCTATTGTTGTTGTAGTCGACCGATATTGTTTTTTGAAAAAGTTGAAAATGAATTTAAAAAAAAAAAAACCTACTTTAGATGATAACTTGATTCTGTAATCCTTTTACAGTATTTTTCACAAGTAAAGAAATATTAAAAAATATATAAATAAAAAGTAAGTAAACACTGTAACCAGTAGGGCTCTCAGTAATCTGGGAAGTTTGTTTGCAATGAGAATCATATTTTTTCAAATAAAGCCAAGGTAACACTCATTTTACATACAGTACAGTGAAAATGACATGAATATGACAGTGGGCAAATGGATAAAACGCAGCATAATTTGAAATCACAAGTTTTTAGAGTTTGTCAATTGCGCATTTCCAGTGAAGCTGAACTCTCCTCCTGTCCACATTCAATTCGCACAGACCAACCATCATGGATAAGCACACACAATCGTGCAGGATACAAATTCACACTTCACAAGATCTCACAGCTGGATTTGACTAAGTTTGCAAGGTTTGTGAAATCAAACGTTTATTAGACATTCAAAGATTTGTAAATGCGTATTTACTGAATGCTGATGAGAAAGTATTATAATGTTTACCTTTCTATTACTAATAAATATAAAAGCAATCATTATAATACTTTTGTGTACCTTCTTTGTTTAACAATTCTATCTGATTAATAGACAGACTTGTTAAACGATGACCGCAAACAATGAAGAGGAAGAATGTGCGCATTGTTTGCGCAGGCGCTGCCAGTCTCAGTGAGTCAAAATAAAAGTACTGCCTCAAACACATCGGCCAAACAGGAAAATTTATCAGCCAATGCCGATATTTGAAAAAATGCCAAATATCGGTTAATATATCGGCCTTGGCAGTAAATCGGTCGACCACTAATCTGTTGATCTGTCTCTTGGTTTGTTTAACTGTCATGCATTTGTCATGACGATCTGTCATTCTATCTGTCTATCTATTGTTGTATCGTTGTTCTATATATCTATCTGCCTGTCTATTGTACTGTCTGTCTATCGCTCTATTGTTCTATCGTTCTTTCTGTTGTTTTGTCTGTATGTCTATTGTTCCATCCATCATTCATTCTGTCTGTCTATCCATCGTTCCTTTGTTCTGTCATTCTGTCTATCGTTATTTCGCTCTATATATCGTTCTGTCATTGTTCTTTCGTTCTGCTATCTATTGTTTATTCATTCTATCTGTCTCTTTCATTCTATCATTCTATCTATCTTTTTATTCTTTTCTTTTTCTCATTCTCTCTCTTTTGTTTCTTTGGTCTGTCTATCGTTCTGTTGTTCTATCATTCAGTCTGTCATTATGTTGTTCTTTTGTTCTATTGTTCTTTTATCTGTCGTTCTCTCGTTCTATCCCCTTTGTTGATCTGACTATATTTATTTCGTTCTATCTGTTGTTCTATCTATCATTCTATTGTTCTGTCTGTCTATTGTTCTGTCATTATATCTGTTGTTCTATCATTAAATAAATCTATCTGTCGTTCTATCGTTCTGTCTGGCTATTGTTGTATCATTCTATCTATTGTTCTGTCGTCTGTCTTTATGAGGAGGGAGTGAATGCATGAAAAGTTCACAGAAACTAGTTATAATAATCATTATTATTGTAATTTAAAAAATAAAATAAAAATGTTAATGTATAACTAGACATTGTGCTTTCATTGTGCTTTCTAAAAGCTGGTCAGAAATCATGACAACTATTCACAACTATTTTACACTTTTAAGAGCCATAATTTTGTTTCTCTTTAGTTTTATAAACCTAAAAACACTAATCTAAAAAAAAAAGTGTTAATTTATTACAAATTAAATATTTCCCAGTTTGCGTGTATGCATTTATGTATATTTTTGGTACAAATGTGCTTGTACATAAAGTATAAAATCAGACAAGTATTTTTAGGAAGGGTGTCTTTTGCAAGGGCATCGTGATATTTGGGAGTCAGTGGTGTCAAAAAGTTTGAAAAGCCCTGGTTTAATCTATTTATATGTCTGTGTAGCTTGCTAGTTTGTGGTTTGTCTGTCGGTCTGTCTCTCTGTCTTCCTAGTGGCTAATTTGTTGTCTGATCTGTCTGTGGACTTGTTGTCTGGCAGGTTATTGTCAGATCTTTCTGTCTGTCTAGTGGTTTCATTTGCTGTGTGTCAGTTTGCTTGTCTGTCACTTTTTTTTCCCCCCGTTATTCTCTCTTAGCCACGGTGTTCAGTCTCTGTAGTGTAGCTTTATTAAGTCTTTACTGGTGAACTTGGCAGGCTGTTTGTTTCTCTCAGCACAGGGGCAGAAGTCAGCATTTTTTGAGGCGCTTTCTGCCTTGTTTTTAAAATCGCTTTTGCCTGCGCTTAATCTACTACATGAGGCATTCGAACACGTAATGCTAATAGCAGATGATGATGCACCACTTTTACCACCTAATACATTTTAGAGCGGTTATAGCGCGCTCGTGAATCTCAAATCAGATATTTGGGGTCTCGCCGTGTTTACTGTACAGCGTAATGCGAGACTGTCTGATAACGAGAGCTAATGGTTTGATTGATTTCCCACACGGATGGGAAATAATGCAGTACTACTTTGTGCGAATTCCCCTTAAACATCAATCTCGGAAACGCCGCTCTGGATAATGTCTGTAAACCCTTTAACACGGACACTTAAATGTGTCAGAGCAGTGCTTCTTGGCGAGTTTCTTCACTTTTTCACTATAAAAATCTCATTAGCGGTGACATGGAGGCGGTGTCAGTTTCATTTCCTGTGCAGTCTAACCAGTGCGAATATAAAATGTGATTGGGGCGTTTGGGATTGGACTTACATTTCCATTACTGACTACAAATCTCATAATGTGCATATGGTGAGCTGGCTGATGGCATTAGCTAGTTACTAACAGAGCTGCACATGTTAAGTATTTCACACAAGCTCTCAGCCATGTGTTTCAAAGCTTTTTGCCTCGACTGTGATGGATGATGGAGTCTGACTGCGTTTGTGTTTTCCATCAAAACGCTGCTGCAGAAATTCGTTTTCACTGACTTAACCTGAGCTGAGCGATGACGTAACCGGCCGTGTTACTAGATAACCGCCTACATACAAACATAGTGCGGCGCAGTCTCTGTTTACTCTTAGTCTTAATCTTGAAAAAAATCGTTTGATTTAACATCTTTATGCTGGTTTCAATAATTCATAAATTATTTGAATTTCTAATGAACGAAATGCATTGCAGTCACTTCACACTAGGGATGTACAAAGAGACATCCTTTAAAAACTTGACTAGTCAGTGGGACTCCAAGCGGATCGTTTTTAGGAGGTATTTACATAAGGCAGGTTGTTCGGTTCAAAAGCAGCTGGGCATCTTAAAAGCATCTAAAATAGCTAACGCTTGTGGTAGGATGCTTAAAGACTGTAAGATGCAACAGCCAGAGTAAAAGTGCTTTTAACCTGGAGGAGTAATAAATTAAAATGAAACAAAATTAAGTGGGTGTTTCCCCCCCCCATTTTTTCTAGTTATCTGATCCAAACGTGTGTGTGTGTGTATATATATATATATGTATATATATATATATATATATATATAAAATATACACACACACACACACACACACACACACACATATATATATATAAAATATACATATACACATATAATATACACATGTGTATATATATATATATATAATATACACATATGTATGTATGTATATGTGTGTATATTCTATATTCTTTTGTTTTATAATTTGTAGTAATTGTACTTTTTTTTTGTAATTTTACATTTTTTAATTATTTGTTTTTAATTTATTTATAATTAAATATTAATAATATTTATATATTTGTTTATTTTTATTTAATTTTTAGTTTATATTCCATAATTACTGCTGTTGTTTATTAATATTTTATGAATGAAATGCATATGAGAGATTTTCTTCACAAAGATTACAAATAAAAAAAGGTTAAATTGGTTAAATCCAAGAAAAAGCCAAAAAACAGTTAACGAAGTTGTCTAGTTTAGTGATTTTATTTCAAATAATAAAATTTTTATAATTTTATTTTTATTTATTTGTTTGTTTATAACATGTAGTAATATGTACTTGGAAATTTGAATTTGAAGTTTTATTTATTTTTAATTATTTAGTTATTTAGAATTTAATAATTGTATTTATATATTTAGATTTTATTTTTGTAAATGTTTTTTCATAATTACTGCCGTTGTTTTGTATGTATTTAATATACAAAATATTCATATAAGAAATTTTCTAAACATTTTTGAAGATTATAAATTTAAAAGTAAATTGGTTAAACCCAGCAAAAATCCAAAAACTGATTAGTGACCATGACTAGCTTATTTTTTTTTACGTTTTGTTTATTTATTTGTTTGTTTATTTGTACATTTTAAATTTGCCATTTGTTTTGTGATTTATAATTAATTGTATTTATTTAATTATTTTTTAAATTTAAATTTAATTTTTTTTTGTAATTGCTGTTATTGTTTTTTTTTTTGTATTTAATATGCAAAGTATTCTACAAACTTTGGAATATTACAAATAAAAAAATAAATATTAAACAGTTGGTAAAACTCAAGAAGTTTAGTTTTAGGTGCTGCTGTAGAGCTGAATATTCAGTCCCAGAATAACCTCTACTTAAATTTATAAAAAAAAAAAAAAACCGTTACCAAATTGGTCTCGGCACAAAAGAAGGGTGTGTGTGTGTGTGTGAGGAAGTGTGGCAGTTTAGTGGCGTTTAAAGGGCAAGTGGGCTTGTGGCTTGGGCACAATCATCTGAGAAAAGGGAACAAACACCATGGATTTGAGAAGCTGTGACCTAACCTTCCCCTCCAGTGAGCAGAGTGAGTGTGTGTGTGTGTGTGTGTGTGTGTGTGTGTGTGTGTGCACATATGTACGCTTTCAGATGGTCAGGCCTGATATGTCTCCCTTAGAGGCCTTCCTGACATTTCAATTCACCGGCCATTCAAACTTGAGCGGCAGCGATGAAGTCATTAGCAGCTGCCCACCCAGATTTCGTCTAAACTTAAGCACATGCTAACAATCATCTCCTGATAAGACTTCCCCTCCGGTTACAGATACAAAGAGGACAGATGTTGTGAAATTTGCATTCTATTACCCCCGTTTCTGTCTTCAACACTCGCGTTTCCCCTCTCACTGACACGCGTTTCATTTTAATCATCTCTAATTCTCTTCCTCCCACAGTCTTCCTCTTCCTCCCACAGTCTTCCTCTTCCTCCCACAGTCTTCCTCTTCTCTTTTCCTCTTCTATCTCTTTTCCTCTTCTTTCTCTTTTCTCTTTCCATCTGGCCTGAAATCATGAGCATTCAGGAAGGTGCCCCGTCAGAGCTGTGGGCAGTGACAGAGGTCATGCGCGTCGCTTTAGAATGACCGTTAAGGTTTGACAAATATGGCAGGCGGACCCTGAAGAGAATGGTGGGAGTTATTGGGTGATTTGGAGTGAATCCACACAGGAGTGGGCAATAGCGAGCACTCAGCCATCCAAGAACACAACAGAGAAACAGAGGAGGAGGAGAAACAAAGATGGTGAAAAAA